>JACSVZ010000033.1:1072621-1084926 GCA_014706295.1 Lycocorax pyrrhopterus obiensis
GAGCTGGATTGCTGCGGGAAAAGCGGGAATGAGGAGGGAATTGGGATAATGGGGAGCTGGATGCTGCGGGAAAAGCGGGATCAAGGGATCGGAGGGGAGCGGATGCGAAAGAAATAAGGATTCGGGATACGGGGCACCGAGGAGAGGGATGATGGGAAATAGGAGGCGAATTCGGGATAACGAGGCAACCGAGGAGCCGGATTGCTGCGGAGAAAAGAGAGGAATGAGGAGGGAATTCAGGAATAATGGGGAGCTGGATTGCTGCGGGAAAAGCGGGAATGAGGCGGGAATTCGGGATAATGCGGCACCGAGGGAGCCGGGATTGGCTGGGGAAAAGAGGGAAGAGGAGGGGAATTCGGGATAATGGCGGCACCGAGGAGAGGGATTGTAATGGGACAATGCGAGGAGGGAATTCGGGATAACGGGGAACCGAGGAGCCCGGATTGCTGCAAGGAAAGCGGGAATGGAGGGAATCTCGGGATAATGGGGAGCTGGATTGCTGCGGGAAAAGCGGGAATGAGGAGGGAATTCGGGATAACGGGACACCGAGGAGAGGGATTGATGGAAATGAGGAGGGAATTCGGGATAATGGGGCACCGAGGAGCCGGATTGCTGGGGGAAAAAGCGGGAATGAGGAGGGAATTCGGGATAATGGGGAGCTGGATTGCTGCGGGAAAAGCGGGAATGAGGAGGGAATTCGGGATAATGGGGAGCTGGATTGCTGCGGGAAAAGAGGGAATGAGGCGGGAATTCGGGATAACAGGGCACCGAGGAGCCAGATTGATGGGAATGAGGAGGGAATTCGGGATAATGGGGCACCGAGGAGAGGGATTGATGGGAATGAGGAGGGAATTCGGGATAACGAGGCACCGAGGAGCCGGATTGCTGCGGGAAAAGCGGGAATGAGGAGGGAATTCGGGATAATGGGGAGCTGGATTGCTGAGGGAATTCGGGATAATGGGGCACCGAGGAGAGGGATTGATGGGAATGAGGAGGGAATTCGGGATAATGGGGCACCGAGGAGCCGGATTGCTGCGGGAAAAGCGGGAATGAGGAGGGAATTCGGGATAATGGGGAGCTGGATTGCTGCGGGAAAAGCGGGAATGAGGAGGGAATTCGGGATAATGGGGCACCGAGGAGAGGGATTGATGGGAATGAGGAGGGAATTCGGGATAATGGGGCACCGAGGAGCCGGATTGCTGCGGGAAAGGCGGGAATGAGGCGGGAATTCGGGATAATGCGGCACCAAGGAGAGGGATTGATGGGAATGAGGAGGGAATTCGGGATAACGAGGCACCGAGGAGAGGGATTGCTGCGGGAAAAGCGGGAATGAGGAGGGAATTCGGGATAACGGGGCACCGAGGAGAGGGATTGATGGGAATGAGGAGGGAATTCGGGATAATGGGGAGCTGGATTGCTGCGGGAAAAGCGGGAATGAGGAGGGAATTCGGGATAACGGGGCACCGAGGAGAGGGATTGATGGGAATGAGGAGGGAATTCGGGATAACGGGGCACCGAGGAGCCGGATTGCTGCGGGAAAAGCAGGAATGAGGAGGGAATTCGGGATAATGGGGAGCTGGATTGCTGCGGGAAAAGAGGGAATGAGGAGGGAATTCGGGATAATGGGGAGCTGGATTGCTGCGGGAAAAGAGGGAATGAGGCGGGAATTCGGGATAACGGGGCACCGAGGAGAGGGATTGATGGGAATGAGAGGAGAATTCGGGATAACGAGGCACCGAGGAGCCGGATTGCTGCGGGAAAAGCGGGAATGAGGAGGGAATTCGGGATAACGAGGCACCGAGGAGCCGGATTGCTGCGGGAAAAGCGGGAATGAGGAGGGAATTCGGGATAATGCGGCACCGAGGAGAGGGATTGATGGGAATGAGGAGGGAATTCGGGATAACGGGGCACCGAGGAGAGGGATTGATGGGAATGAGGAGGGAATTCGGGATAATGCGGCACCGAGGAGAGGGATTGCTGCGGGAAAAGAGGGAATGAGGAGGGAATTCGGGATAACGAGGCACCGAGGAGCCGGATTGCTGCGGGAAAAGCGGGAATGAGGAGGGAATTCGGGATAACGGGGGCTGAGGAGACGGGAATGAGGCGGGAATGAGGAGGGAATTCGGGATAATGGGGGCTGGGAGATGGCAGTGAGGAGGAATTTCGGGATAATGGGGCAGCGAGGAGAGGGATTGATGGGAATGAGGAGGGAATGAGGTGGGAATTTGGGATGCCCCCGGAGCACCGGGAGGCCACGGGGGGGCTGGGGAATCCCGGGAATTGTGGAGGGAGGGGAGGAGTGAGAGGGGCTGGCCTTGGGGTGGGGGTTCAGTACAAACCAGTGGCCAAACCAGTACAAACCGGTAAAAACCGGTACAAACCAGTGCCCAACCAGCCCCAACCACCCCAAACCAGCCCAATCCGCCCCAAACCAGCCCAACGCACCCCGAATCATCCCAAACCATCCCAAACAATCCCAAATCATCCTAACCCAGCTCCAACCATCCCAAACCACCCCAACCCATCCCAACCCATCCCAAACCATCCCAACCCAGTGCAAACCAGTGCCCAACCATCCCAACCCCTCTCAAACCAGTCCAAACCATCCCAAACCATCCCAAACCATCCCAAACCAGCCCAACCCATCCCAAACCATCCCAACCACCCTAACCCAGTCCAACCCAGTCCAAACCATCCTAACCCAGTCCAAACCACCCCAAACCAGCCCAACCCAGTCCAACCTACCCCAAGCCACCCCAAACCACCCCAACCCCTCCCAAACCATCCCAAACCAGTCCAACCCATCCCAAACCATCCCCAAACCACCCTAACCCAGTCCAAACCATCCCAACCCATCCCAAACCAGTCCAACCCATCCCAACATCCCAACATCCAAAACCATCCCAAACCACCCCAACCCATCCCAAACCAGTCCAAACCATCCCAAACCACCCCAACCAAACCAGTCCAAACCATCCCAAACCATCCCAAACCACCGCAACCCATCCCAAACCAGTCCAAACCACCCCAAACACCCCAACCCATCCCAAACCAGTCCAAACCATCCCAAACCATCCCAAACCAGTCCAAACCACCCCAAACACCCCAACCCATCCCAAACCAGTCCAAACCAGTCCAAACCAGTCCAAACCATCCCAACCACCCCAACCTCTCCCAAACCAGTCCAAACCACCCCAACCCATCCCAACCACCCCAACCTCTCCCAAACCAGTCCAAACCACCCCAACCCATCCCAAACCAGTCCAAACCAGTCCAAACCATCCCAAACACCCCAACCCACCCCACCCCAGTCCACCCCAGTCCGAACCAGCGCGCACCGGTTGGTAGTTGATGGCGGGGCTCATGCCGGGCGTGGAGCTGCGCACCAGGCCGGGCTTCTGGGGCCCGCGCTGGGCCTGGAGCTGGGCGGGGCTGGGGGCGATGACGCGCTGGGACATCAACATGTGGGGCAGCGCCGAGCTGGCGGCCGAGCGGATAACGCTGTGTCCCTGCCGGGGATCGGTCACGGAATCGGTCAGGGAATCGGCCAGGGAATCAGGGAATCGGTCATGGAATCAGGGAATCGGTCATGGAATCAGGGAATCGGTCAGGGAATTGGCCAGGGAATCAGGGAATCGGTCAGGGAATCAGGGAATCGGCCAGGGAATCGGCCAGGGAATCAGGGAATCGGTCAGGGAATCAGGGAATCGGTCAGGGAATCGGCCAGGGAATCAGGGAATCGGTCAGGGAATCGGTCAGGGAATCAGGGAATCGGCCAGGGAATCGGTCAGGGAATCGGCCAGGGAATTGGTCAGGGAATCAGGGAATCGGTCAGGGAATCAGGGAATCGGTCAGGGAATCGGGGAATCGGTCATGGAATCGGTCAGGGAATCAGGGAATCGGTCAGGGAATCAGGGAATCGGCCAGGGAATCAGTCAGGGAATCAGGGAATCGATCAGGGAATCGGTCAGGGAATCGGTCAGGGAATCAATCAGGGAATCGGTCAGGGAATCAGGGAATCGGTCAGGGAATCGGCCAGGGAATTGGTCAGGGAATCAGGGAATCGGTCAGGGAATCAGGGAATCGATCAGGGAATTGGTCAGGGAATCAGGGAATCGGTCAGGGAATCAGGGAATCGGTCAGGGAATCGGGGAATCGGTCATGGAATCGGTCAGGGAATCAGGGAATCGGTCAGGGAATCAGGGAATCGATCAGGGAATCGGTCAGGGAATCGGCCAGGGAATCGGCCAGGGAATCAGTCAGGGAATCAGGGAATCGATCAGGGAATCGGTCAGGGAATCAGGGAACCGGTCAGGGAATCGGCCAGGGGATCAGGGAATCGGTCAGGGAATCGGTCAGGGAATCAGGGAATCAATCAGGGAATCAGGGAATCGGTCAGGGAATCGGTCAGGGAATCAGGGAATCGGTCATGGAATCGATCAGGGAATCGGTCAGGGAATCGGTCAGGGAATCAGTCAGGGAATCAGGGAATCGGCCAGGGAATCGGTCAGGGAATCAGGGAATCGGCCAGGGAATCAGGGAATCGATCAGGGAATTGGTCAGGGAATCAGGGAATCGGTCAGGGAATCAGGGAATCGGTCAGGGAATCGGTCAGGGAATCAGGGAATCGGCCAGGGAATCGGCCAGGGAATCAGTCAGGGAATCAGGGAATCGATCAGGGAATCGGTCAGGGAATCAGGGAATCAGGGAATCGGTCAGGGAATCAGGGAATCGGTCAGGGAATCGGTCAGGGAATCAGGGAATCGGCCAGGGAATCAGTCAGGGAATCGATCAGGGAATCAGGGAATCGGCCAGGGAATCAGGGAATCAATCAGGGAATCGGTCAGGGAATCAGGGAATCAATCAGGGAATCAGGGAATCGGTCAGGGAATCGGTCAGGGAATCGATGAGGGAATCAGGGAATCGGTCATGGAATCAGTCAGGGAATCGGTCAGGGAATCGCAGAATCAATCAGGGAATCAGTCATGGAATTGATCAGGGAATCGCGGAATCAATCAGGGAATCAATCAGGGAATCAATCATGGAATCAGTCATGGAATTGGTCAGGGAATCAACCAGGGAATCAATCACGGAATCAATCAGGGAATCAATCAGGGAATTGGTCAGGGAATCATGGGATCAATCAGGGAATCAATCATGGAATCTGTCATGGAATCAGTCAGGGAATCATGGAATCAATCACAGAATCAGACATGGAATCGGTCAGAGAATCAGTCAGGGAATCATGGAATCCACCATGGAATCAGTCATGGAATCAGTAATGGAATCAATCATGGAATCACAGAATCAATCATGGAAACGCAGAATCAATCCCGGAATCAATCATGGAATCGCGTAATCAATCATGGAATCAATCACGGAATCAATCATGGGATCATGGAATCAATCATGGAATCAATCACGGAATCAATCATGGGATCATGGAATCAATCATGGAATCAATCAGGGAATCAATCAGGGAATCAATCATGGAATCCCGGAATCGATCACAGAACAACCCCCGAGCGCTGCCTGAGCTCAGCAACAACAGCAAAAACCGGGAATTGAGGCAAACTCGGAGCTTTGATTCCCGCAATCCACGGAATTCCCACTTACCCGGAATTCCCGGTAATTCCTAACGGCCCCAAATCCCGCGTTTTTCCCCCAAACCGTGCTGGATTTCCAAGGATTGTGGCGCTTCCCCCAGCGGGACCCGGCGCATCCCCGTTTCCCACGGGAGGCCGGGATCGCTCCGTGGTCACGGAAAAGGGGCAGGAATCCACGGAGCCGACAATTCCAGCGGCTTTTCCCTTGGGAAAAGCGGGAACGCCGCGGGCGTCGGAGAATTCCCGCTCCGGCCGTGACACCCAGAGAATCCCGGAATACCCAGATCCGCAAGGATCACCGAGTTTAATCCCCGACAAACCCAAAACCCAAAACCCAGCCCCGGGAATTGGCGGGAATTCCTTGGAAAAAGCCCCTCACCCAGCGATTTTTCCAGGAAAAAAAAAAACCGGGAACGCTCACCTGTAATGTCCTTAAATTCTGCGGCTCCACGCCCTGAGCTCCGGGCCGGGAGGGAATCTTGGACAGGCCCTGCTGCCCCACGTGGGCGGGAGAGGGCTGGACGATGGACGCAGCGTTCTGGACAACGGGAGCCTGCCACGGAAAACCGGGATTTGAGCGCCGGGGGAGCGGGAATCCACGGAGAAATCCACGGATTTCCAGCCCCCTTCCCCATCCCTTCACCTTCTGCACCACGTTCTCCTTCTGGAGTTGGCTCTGGCGCAGCTTCTTCAGGAGCACCAGGCGGGCTTCCTCCAGCCGCAGCTCGTCCCGGAGCTGCTTGATCAGCTGCTGCCGCTCTTCCAGGCTTTTTCCCTGGAAAAACGCCGGGATACGGCGCGGAGCGTCAGGAAGGGAGCGGGAGGAAGCGGAATCCGAGCGGGAATTGGAACCGCGGGGTGGCCGCAGATGGAATTTGCTCAGGAATGCCCCAAATCCTTCCCTCCCCAAATCCTTTGCTCTCCCCAATTCCTTCGCTGTCCCCAAATCCTTCTTCACTCCCCAAATCCTTCACTCTCCAAATCCTTCGCTCCCCAAATCCATCACTTCCCAAATCCTTCACCCCTCAAATCCTTCTTCCCTCCCCAAATCGTTCCCTCCCCAAATCCTCCACTCCCCAAATCCTTCGCTCCCCAAATCCTTCTTCACTCCCCGAATCCTCCACTCCCCAAATCCTTCACTCCCCAAATCCTTCTTCACTCCCCAAATCCATCACTCTCCAAATCCTTCTTCTCTCCCCAAATCCTTCTTCACTCCCCAAATCCTTCCCTCCCCAAATCCTTCACTCCCCAAATCCTTCGTTCCCCCAAATCCTTCGCTCCCCAAATCCTTCCCTCCCCAAATCCTTCACTCCCCAAATCCTTCGTTCCCCCAAATCCTTCGCTCCTCAAAACCTTCCCTCCCCAAATCCTTCACTCCCCAAATCCTTCTTTGCTCCCCAAATCCTTCTTCACTCCCCAAATCCTTCCCTCCCCAAATCCTTCACTCCCCAAATCCTTCTTTGCTCCCCAAATCCTTCTTCACTCCCCAAATCCTTCCCTCCCCAAATCCTTCCCTCCCCAAATCCTTCCCTCCCCAAATCCTTCTTCCCTCCCCAAATCCTTCTTCCCTCCCCAAATCCTTCCCTCCCCAAATCCGTCACTCTCCAAATCCTTCATTCTCCAAATCCTTCACTCCTCAAATCCTTCACTCCTCAAATCCTTCACTCCCCAAATCCTTCTTCGCTCCCCAAATCCTTCACTCCCCAAATCCTTCACTCCCCAAATCCTTCGCTCCCCAAATCCTTCACTCCCCAAATCCTTCTCTCCCCAAATCCTTCACTCCCCAAATCCTTCGCTCCCCAAATCCTTTTCCGCGGCTTTCCCGGGATGGAATTCCCGCTCTCCCTCACCTTGAACATCTCCAGGTTGGCCGCCTTGAGCCGCTCCTCCATGCGGGAGCTGGAGCGGGGGCTGGAGGCCTCGTTGTCCGACAGGACGATGATGTCCGGGGACGGGGTCAGGCGGCCCCGGTCCTGGTCACTGCGGGGAGGAAAAGGAATCCCAGTGAGCCGGGAATGTGGGATTTTGGGGATTTTGGGGATTTTGGGAGCAGGATTTCCCCCCTTGTTCCGGCATGGATGCGGAGCGGAGCGCGGCTCCCATGGACGCCGGGAGGGAAGGACTCCCCTCACCCCTCCCTCCCCAGGTCTCTCTCCTCCAAATTCCACCTGGGAATCAGGTGGGAATCAGGAATTCAGGGAATCAGGGATTCAGGGATCCAGCGCGTCCCGGTGCTGCGATGGGAGGAAACCGCAGGGATATTCCAGCCTGGAATTCTCGTCCTCGCTGCGGTGGAGAAGGGGCCGAGCCCCCCTCGTTCATGGCACCGCTCCAAGCCTATCCCAACCCCAATCCATTGGAAAAGCTCATTCCATAAAGGAAAACCGGCACCAATATCCAACAGATCCGTGAGCGGGATCGGGAAACGGAAGGAGCAGCAGGGAAAAGAAATGAACCAAGAACCAGCGGTGGAATCCAGCGGGATCCAGGCGGGATCATCCCGGGGAAGGAGAGGCCAAGAAAAGCCCTTTTGTTATCCCGGATTTCATTCCTGCTGCTGGAGGGCCTTGGAAAACCGCGGGATAATCCAGCGTGGAGCAGTGGGAATGCCGGGCTCGGAGGTCATTCCGGCTCCCCGGAAGGTCCTTGGAGTGAGGGGACACCATGGAATATCTCATCCCAAACTTTGAGCTCCGAACGCCCGGGAGGGAGCACGGAGCCCATCCCAGCTCCCGGATTTGGCTGCTCTGAGGGCGGGAAGGTGCTCGGAGCTGGGATTGCCTCATCTCCCAAAAATTCCAGCTGTTTTTGTGGATATTCCGAAGCACCAGGAGCTGCCCCCGCTCCAGCAAAGGAATTCCAGAGCATCCCAAGGAGACGGAGCCAGCGGGAGCCCATCCAAGCAATCCCAAGCTGAATCCCGAGAATTCCAAACCGGGCTGGCGCATCCGGAACCATCCAGGAACTGGGATCCTGGGTTTTTCCTGGATCGGGGCTGTCCTACGGCTCCTGGGGATAATCGTGCAGCAGCATCCGGATGCATCCAGGCTGGATTATTGACATTCCAGCAGGGGAGTAAGGCAGGGCCAGAGCCCAAATCCAAGAGGGAAAATGGAGCCATCCATGAGGAATCACCAAAGTGTGGCGGATCCTTGGATTTCCTTCGTCCAGGGAAGAGCAGAATTCCAACAGAATCCTTGGAAGAGGAGCCACAGTGAGGGAGGCGGGCAGAGCTGAGGAGACGTGGAGCACATTCCCAAGGAAAATCCAGGAAAACGAGACATTCCCAGGCTCGCCTCACAACGGTTTCAAAACTCGGAGCGGAACATTCCCACCTCTTTCCAGGGCGGATTTCCCGATCCAAGCGTCCGCTGTCCAATGCCGGATAACCTCACATCGTACAACATCCGAGGAATTCCGCTGAGGACGGACGCAGCCCACGGCTCCGCGCTCGGAGCGGGACCCTCCGAGGACACCTCCCACCATCCCAGGCTGCTCCAGGCCTCGTCCAGCCTGGCCTCGGGCATTTCCAGGGATGAGAAATCCACAAATCCCTGGATAACCTGCGCCACCCTCACAGGGAACAATTCCCTCCTCATTCCTTCCCAATATCCCCCTCATCCCAAGTCCCTCCCAACTCTCACCACCACCACAAGAAGCTCTCCAGGACCCTCCCAAATCCCATTTAATTCCCAACCCGGCTCCTCCCACCCCGACAGCTCCCAGAATTCCCGGAATTCCCGGCACCCACCTCCTCCTGGCGCTCATATCCACGGGCTCGTCGTTGATGTTCTCCTTGCCCGGCCGGGCCGCGCTCCGCCCGTCCCCGTGGGCCGCAGGCTCCCGTTGAGCTTCTCCTCGTATCCCTTGATCCCGTCCGGCTTCACCGGGAGCTCGTGGGGCACCTCGAGCCCCGCCAGGTCCTTGCGCTTGAGCAGCGCCAGCATCTTCAGCCTCTCCATGGCCTCGTGTCCTTCCATCTTGAGCCGCTTGGCCAGGACGTCCTCGCGCTCCTCCGCCGGCTCCAGGCTGCGCTTGAGCAGGTTCAGGCGCAGCGCGTCCTCCGTCATCCGGTCCATCCTGAGGGGAAGGGCAGGGACACCACCGTCAGGGCCAGGGATCCCGGGAAAACCCGCCCAGGATCCAATCCGAGCTCAGCTCGGCTTCCTCAGGGAGCTCTGACCCCTTGGAGAGCTCCAACCTCCTCAGAGAGCTTCAACCTCCTCGGAAAGCTCCGATCTCACAGAGCTCCGACCCCTTGGAGAGCTCTGATCTCCTCATGGAGCTCCGACCCCTTGGGGAGCTCCAATCTCCTCATGGAGCTCTGACCCCTTGGAGAGCTCTGATCTCCTCATGGAGCTCCGACCCCTTGGGGAGCTCCAATCTCCTCATGGAGCTCCGATCTCACAGAGCTCTGACCCCTTGGAGAGCTCTAATCTCCTCATGGAGCTCTGACCCCTTGGAGAGCTCAAATCTCCTCATGGAGCTCCAATCCCTTGGAGAGCTCAAATCTCCTCATGGAGCTCCGATCTCATGGAGAGCTCAAATCTCCTCATGGAGCTCCGATCTCATGGAGCTCTGACCCCTTGGAGAGCTCCGATCTCCTCATGGAGCTCCAATCCCTTGGAGAGCTCAATCTCCTCATGGAGCTCCGATCTCACAGAGCTCTGACCCCTTGGAGAGCTCAATCTCCTCATGGAGCTCCAATCCCTTGGAGAGCTCAATCTCCTCATGGAGCTCCGATCTCACAGAGCTCTGACCCCTTGGAGAGCTCCAATCTCCTCATGGAGCTCCGATCTCACAGAGCTCTGACCCCTTGGAGAGCTCCGATCTCCTCATGGAGCTCCAATCTCATGGAGCTCCGACCCCTTGGAGAGCTCCAATCTCCTCATGGAGCTCCAACCCCTTGGAGAGCTCCAATCTCATGGAGCTCCAACCCCTTGGAGAGCTCCGATCTCCTCATGGAGCTCCAACCCCCCCAATCCCAAACCAAGTGAGGAGCTTCCTGCTCTGAAAGGCCCCGAAATTCCCGACAACGGCGGCACAACCCCTCCTTCGGGATTAAACCCCACGGACGTGGCTCAGCAAGGACGGGGAGCTGCGATGAACCCCCTCGGGAGCCTTGGAATGCCAGGAAATCCCCACCGCGCGGTTTTCCAGGCAGGAATGCTCGGCAGCTCCGAGGATGGAGGCGCGGGCAGGTCCATCCCGCCCTCCCACCTCTCCGGCTCCTCCGCCTCGGCTCCAGGTGCAGGAATGCCCTCTGGAAAACAGGCGGCAGCCGCGGAGCCCATCCCAACCCCATCCCAAACCCATCCCAACCCCATCCCAAACCCATCCCAACCCCATCCCAACCCCGCTCCCAGGCTGATAAGGAACCAGCTCCGACAACAAAGAGCCACGGGAGCTCCACCTGCAAACCAGCCGGGCGAGGCCTTTCCCTGCGGAGCGGGGCCGGGGCCGGGACAAACACCTGGGGAATAGCTGGGAATTCCGTGTGGCTGGCTCGGGAATGCCGGGAATTCTTTGCTCCGCGGGGAATACGGAATGTCCGTGCTCCGAGCGGCCACAGCGGCCGGATCCCGAGCAACCCGGAGCTGCTCCACGCCAGCCCGGACCCGACTCCGAGTCATTCCCGGGATAAAGCTTCCCTGAGCCCAATTCCTGCCAGGAGTACAAATCCCTGGAATGACGCATCCGTACAGCCGGCGCCGGAGACACCGGAGCAGGGCAGGGCAGCAGGAAAACCGACGGAAATCCCAAATACGATCCCAAAAAAAAAAAAAAAAGCCGGACGGAGCCTCCGAGGGAGGCACCTGGGGCTCTTTCCTACCTGCCCATCCCGTCTCTCCGCACGTCTCCCAAATTTAGCCCGGCAAAGCCGGGACAGGCCGCGGGAGCCGCTCCCGCCCCCGTCCCGCAGGAGTGACCCCGGGGGGATCGGGGATGTTCCAGACACCCCGGGAGCGCTCGGAGCCGCGCCAGCGCTGCGGCTGGAGCCGCTGGGAACGCGCCAGGATCCGGGAGCGCCGCCAGGAATGGGAATCAGAGAGGAGGAGGAGGAGGAGGAGGAGGAGGAGGGAGAGGTCCACAGGACCAGCATCCCACAGGATAATCCCTGCTGGGAATAACGAGCTCCCCACGGACACCTGGACTGAGCACGGAGCCGGGATCCAGCGGGGACATCCAGGATCTCCTGGGCCACCAACTTCCCGCTCGCCCTCTCCACGGGATGGAAGGATCCTGCAGGAATTCCAGAGATCCTCGGTCCCTCACCCACACGGACACTTCCCACTCCATCACCAAGGCGGTGCCATGATCCCAATGCCCCCAGCATTTCCACAGCATTCCCACAGCATTCCCAAGCATCCCAGCATTCCCAAGCATCCCCAAACCCCCCAGCATCCCAGTATCCCAGTGACATTCCAGCTCCGGGCAGAGCTGGATGAGGAGCCAATCATTTGGAAACACCAGGATGCAGAGGGAAAACGAGGTGGGAAAACAGAGATTTGTCCAAGAAAACCACGGGAACAGCACTCACATCCCGACGGGAAACGGCGCTCACATCCCAATGGGAACACTGCTCACATCCCGACTGGAAACAGCGCTCACTACCCGAACCCCGACGGGAACTGGCGCTCACATCCCCAATGGGAACAGCGCTCCCATCCCAGCTGGAACATGCGCTCACATCCCGAT
>JACSVZ010000033.1:1094623-1105427 GCA_014706295.1 Lycocorax pyrrhopterus obiensis
CCAGGGACATTCCCAGGGCGTTCCCAAGGAAATTCCCAAGGGCATTCCCCAAGGACATTCCCAGACATTCCCAAAGGATCATTCCTGAGACGGGGGGAATATTCCCGGGGGGACCATTTCCCAGGATATTCCAAGAGGGGAATTATTCCCGGGGGGACATTCCCAGGGGACATTCCTGGGATATTCCGGGACGTTCCCAAGGATATTCCCAGAGGGAATATTCCCGAGATAAGAGGACAGTCCTGGGGGTACATTCCCAAGGCATTGCTGGGGGACATTCCTGAGGGACATCCCGGGGGTGACATTCCAAGGGTGACATTCCGAGAGGGACGTTCCTGAGAGGGGGAATATTCCCGGGGGGGGACATTCCCGGGATGGGGGGACATTCCAGGGGATATTCCCAAGAGGGGGATATTCGCCAGGTGAGACATTCCCGGGGGACATTTCCTGGGGGATATTCCTGGGGACTCCCAAAGGTATATTCCCAGAGGGACATTCCCAGGGTGACATCCTGGGACGTTCCCAAGGACCATTCCCGAGGGGGACATTCCGAGGAGACATCCTGGGGGGATCATCCCTGGGTATATCTGGGGGCGTCCCAAGGATAATTCCCAAGATGGAATATCCAGAAGGACAGTCCTGGGTTACTATCCCAAGGGACATTCCCAGGGACCAGTCCCCCTGAGGGATATCCCAGGGACATCTCCCCAAACAGTCCGAAGGACATTCCCGAGAGAGGGAATATCCCTTCCTCAGGACTTCCCAGGGACATTCCCGATGAACCATTCCGAATTCCCAAGGGGCCATTCCTGAAGGAAATTCGCCGAGGACATCACTGAGGACTATTCCAAGAGAGAAATTCCCATTCCCGAGGGACATTTCAGACATTCCCAGGGGACATCCCGAGACATTCACCGAGCGGGGAATATTCCCGAGGGCATTCCCAAGACATTTCCTGAGATATTCGCTGGGGGACTATATCCCAATGGATATTCCCAAATGACATTCCCAGAGGAGGGACATTCCGAGGATATTCCCGAGGGAGAGCATTCCATTCCCGAGGGGAACATCCCATTCCCGAGGGATATCCCAGGAGTGAAACATTCTCATTTCCGAAGGATATTCCCGAGGGGGGGAACATTCCCGCCCCCCAGCCCAGCTCAGCCTCCCCTCCCCGGCTTCCAGAGCATCCCGAGGCGCTCTCCTGCCTCCTGCTGCAGTCTCCAGCCAGGAAAAGTGAGTCTGGGGGAAAAACTGGAATGTCCCCCCCTCGGGAATATCCCTCGGGAATGAGAATGTTCTCCTCCCTCGGGAATATCCCTCGGGAATGTGAATGTTCCCCCCCTCGGGAATGGGAATGCTCTCCCCCTCGGGAATATCCTCGGGAATGTCCCTCTCTCGGGAATGTCCCCTCTTGGGAATATCCATTGGGAATGTCCCCCAGGAATATCCCCCGGGAATGTCCCTTGGGAATGTCACCCTCGGGAATATTCCCCCGCCTCGGGAATGTCCCTCGGGAATGTCCCCCCTGGGAATGTCCCCCAGAAATGTCCCTCGGGAATGGGAATATTCCCCCTCTTGGGAATGTCTCTCAGGAATGTCCCTCGGGAATTTCCCCTCTCAGGAATGGCCCTGGGAATGTCCCCGGGAATGTCCATCGGGAATGTCCCTGGGAATGTCCCTGAGGAATGGGAATATTCCCTCTCTCGGGAATGTCCCTCTCGGGAATGTTCTGGGGAATGTCCCCTGGGAATATCCCTCAGGGGGAATGTCCCTTGGGAATGTCCCCCTTGGGAATGTCACCCCCAGGACTGTCCCCTTCTCGGGAATATTCCCCCTCTTGGGAATATCCCTTGGGAACGCCCCCCAGGAATATACCCCGGGAATGTCCCCCCCCAGGAATGTCCTCCTCGGGAATGTCCCCCTCGGGAATGTCCCCCAGGAATGTCACCCCTGGGAATGTCCCCCTCTCGGGAATATCCCTTGGGAACGTCCCCCAGGAATATCCCCCAGGAATGTCCCCCGGGAATGTCCCCCCTGGGAATATTCCCCCTCTTGGGAATATCCCCTGGGAATGTCCCCCCATCCCGGGAATGTCCCCCCCGGGAATATTCCCCCTCTCAGGAACGTCCCTCTCGGGAATGTCACCCTTGGGAATGTCACCCCCGGGAATGTCCCTCAGGAATGTCCCCCAGCAATGTCCCCCTTGGGAATGTCACCCCCAGGACTGTCCCCTTCTCGGGAATATTCCCCCTCTTGGGAATATCCCTTGGGAACGTCCCCCAGGAATATCCCCCAGGAATGTCCCCTGGGAATGTCCCCCCCCGGGAATATTCCCCCTCTTGGGAATATCCCCTGGGAATGTCCCCCCCCGGGAATATTCCCCCTCTCAGGAATGTCCCTCTTGGGAATGTCCCCTGGGAATGTCCCTTGGGAATGCCCCTTGGGAATTTCCCTTGGGAACGTCCCCTGGGAATGTCCCCTGGGAATGTCCCCCAGGAATGTCCCTTGGGAATGTCCCTTGGGAACATCCCCTGGGAATGTCCCCTGGGAATGTCCCTTGGGAATGTCCCCTGGGAATGTCCCCCGGAGCGGGGCTCACCCTTGTACTTGAGGTGCTGCAGGATGGGGATGATGGTCTCCAGCGGGATGCTGTGCGCCAGGAACAGCTGCCACGTGCAGTACTGCTCAAACGTCTCCCAGTCCAGGCTCTGGACTGCGACCGCAGCGCCCGGCGGGACAACGGGACGGGCGGGAACGGACGGGGAGAACGGGGAAAGGGGGATGGAGAACGGGGATGGAGAACGGGGAAAACGGGGATGGAGAACGGGGATGGAGAACGGGGATGGAGAATGGGGATGGGTAACAGGACAACGGGACGGGCGGGAGAGCGGGAACGGACGGGGAGAACGGGGAAAACGGGGATGGAGAAGGGGGATGGAGAACGGGGAAAACGGGGATGGAGAACGGGGATGGAGAACGGGGAAAACGGGGATGGAGAACGGGGATGGAGAATGGGGATGGAGAATGGGGATGGAGAATGGGGATGGATAATGGGGATGGATAATGGGGAAAACGGGGATAACGGGAGAACGGAGAGGGAGAAGGGGGAAAACGGGGATGGAGAACGGGGATGGAGAACGGGGATGGATAATGGGGATAACGGGGATGGATAATGGGGATAACGGGACGGACGGGAGAACGGGAACGGAGGGGGAGAAGGGGGAAAACGGGGATGGAGAACGGGGATGGAGAACGGGGATAAACGGGGATAACAGGAGAACGGAGGGGAGAACGGGGAAAACGGGGATGGAGAACGGGGATGGATAATGGGGATGGATAATGGGGATAACGGGGATAACGGGAGAACGGAGAGGGAGAAGGGGGAAAACGGGGATGGAGAATGGGGATGGAGAATGGGGATGGAGAACGGGGAAAACGGGGATGGAGAACGGGGATGGAGAATGGGGATGGGTAACAGGACAACGGGACGGGCGGGAGAGCGGGAACGGACGGGGAAAACGGGGAAACGGGGGATGGAGAATGGGGATGGAGAACGGGGATGGAGAACGGGAACAGCGGGGACGGACGGGAGAACGGAGAGGGAGAAGGGGGAAAACGGGGATGGAGAACGGGGATGGAGAACGGAGAGGGAGAAGGGGGAAAACGGGGATGGAGAATGGGGATGGAGAATGGGGATAAACGGGGATAACGGGAGAACGGAGGGGGAGAACGGGGAAAACGGGGATGGAGAACGGGGACGGGTAACGGGGATGGATAATGGGGATGGAGAACGGGGATGGAGAACGGGGATAAACGGGGAGAACGGAGAGGGAGAAGGGGGAAAACGGGGATGGATAATGGGGATGGAGAATGGGGATGGATAATGGGGATAACGGGGATGGATAATGGGGATAATGGGGACGGACGGGAGAACGGGAATGGAGAAGGGGGAAAACGGGGATGGATAATGGGGATAAACGGGGATAACGGGAGAACGGAGAGGGAGAAGGAGGAAAACGGGGATGGAGAACAGGGATGGAGAACGGGGATAAACGGGGATAACAGGAGAACGGAGGGGGAGAACGGGGAAAACGGGGATGGAGAACGGGGATGGATAACGGGGATGGATAATGGGGATAACGGGGATGGAGAATGGGGATAACGGGGATAACGGGAGAACGGAGAGGGAGAAGGAGAAAAACGGGGATGGAGAACGGGGATGGAGAACAGGGATGGATAATGACTGTAACGGGATGGATAATGGGATAATGGGGGACGGCTGTAGAGAACGGGAAGCGGAGGTGAGAAGGGGGAAAAACGGGGATGGGAGAACGGGGATAACGGGATAACAGAGAACGGAGGGGAAACGGGGAAAACGGGATGGAGGACACGGGATGATTATGGCGAGATAATGGGATAACGGGGATAACGCAGCGAGAACGGAGGGGGAGAAGGGGGAAAACGGGGATGGATAATGGGGAGTGATAACGGGGATGATTAATGGGAACAGCGGGGATGGACCAGATAATGGGGGGGATAACGGGGATGGATAATGGGGAAAATGTGGATAGACGGCATAACAGGGGTGGAGAACAGGGATAACGGGGACAAATGGGATAACAGGGATGGATAATGGGGATAACAAGGGGATAATGGGGATGGAGAACAGGGATGGATAATGGGGATAACAGGGACAAATGGGGTAATGGGGATGGATAACAGGGACAGCGGGGATAACAGGGATGGAGAACAGGGATGGAGAACAGGGATGGAGAACGGGGATAACAGGGATCTGTCTCAGCCCCTTCCCGAGCTCCGGGCACCCCCAAACCCACCCAGGATCCCCCCCCACCCTTCGGAGCAGCGGGAATGGGGACGGAGCCCTGTCCCGGCAAGGAGCTGCGGGGAATGAGTTAACGAGGCTCCCTAATTAACGGGGCTTATCCCAAAGCTGGATCAGGGAGAGCGGGATTTGCTCTGGGAACACCGAGGGACCCCACGGAGCCGGGGCCGATTTTGGGATTTTCCCCTGGCCGGGCTCACTCCCTGCCTGGCACCGCGGGAGCTCCCGGGAATCCCGGGCGGTGGGAGCGCGGGGATAAACCCCGGAATCCGGCTCGGGGCCGTGATCCCTTAATGCCCGCAGGAAACGCAGCCCTCGGGACACCACGGGATGGGCACGTCCAGGGATCCCCCTCTGGACGCGGCCAGGCCGGGATTGGGGGCAGGGATTGGGGAATTGCGGCGCCCGATTCCCGGGAACGGCGCTCACTGAGGATGTTGAGCACGGAATCCTTGCGGAACATGACGAGGTTCCCCATCATCACGTGGCACACGAGCTCCTGGAGCTGCGGGGGGAACAGGGAACGGGCTCAGGGGAGTGGGATCCAGCGGGAAAAGCGCCAGGAGAATCCCTGGGATCTCTGGGGTGGGAGCTGGGGGGGCTCCCCACACTCAGAGCCCACTCCGGCCCTCATCCTCTGGATCCTCTGGATCCCTGCTCCTCATCCTCCTTCCTCCCTGCTCCTCATCCCCCGGATTCCTGCTCCTCATCCCCTTTCTCCCTGCTCCTCTGGATCCTTTGGATCCCTGCTCTTCATCCTCCTTCTTTCCAGCCCTTCAATCCCTGGATCCCTGTTCCTCATGCCCTGGATCCTCTGGATCCCACAGCACCCTCTGGATCCCCCCCTCTGGATCCCACAGCACCCTCTGGATTCCCCCTCTGGATCCCCCAGGACCCTCTGGATCCCCCAGGACCCTCTGGATTCCCCCTCTGGATCCCATAGGACCCTCTGGATTCCCCCCTCTGGATCCCACAGCACCCTCTGGATCCCCCAGGACCCTCTGGATTCCCCCTCTGGATCCCCCAGGACCCTCTGGATTCCCCCTCTGGATCCCCCAGGACCCTCTGGATCCCCCGGGGCAGCACCCGGAGAAGCCCAGGAAGGCCCGAAGCGACGGCAGCAGGGAGGGAAGGGAATGGAAACGCCCCGGGAACCACCGAACCCTCCGGATTTCGGGATATCCGGGCTCAGCCCTCCCCCGGCCCGCGCCTCCCACCCCAAGGAAAACCCGCTGGCGCAGCATTCCCGGCCCGGGAAGCGCAGGATTCCCGGGAATGCTGCGGGGCCAGGGGTTATCGGCACATCCCGCTCCGGACCCCGCGCTCCAGACGCATTCCAGAGGCGCCCCCGGCATTCCAGAGGCGCCCCCGGCATTCCAGAGGTGCCCCCGCGGCTATTTTTGGGCTTCTCACGGCAACTCCGGAGCGGGGGGGAAAAAATTCCTGCCAGGAGCATCCGGGCACAACCAGCGGGATCCCAGGGCGAGGGGCTCATTAGGGCTCATTAGCATTGATTGCCCGGGAAATCGCTCTCCGGGGAAGCGGCAGCAGCTTGGGATCAACCTTTGGAGATCCCCGGGGCTCGCTCCGGCCGGGATGAAGGAATTGGAGCCCGTGGATGGCTCGTTTTGGGGTTAAATCTCCCGGGAATGGCGCAAAAGGGTCGGGAAGGAGCCGGATCCGCCCCCCCGCACCTGGAAGGAGTCGATGACGGCCACGATCATGTTCAGCAGCTCCCCGCTCCGCAGGGTCTCGTCCGGGAACTGGGGAGGAACAAAATCCAGGGGGATTCAGGGAAGGACGCGGGGGAGAGGCCTCCCGAAATTCCAAACCCCGTGGAAAAGCTCCGATCCCCACGGAAAAGCTCCGATCCCCCCAGAGAAGCTCTGATCGCCACAGAAAAACTGAGATCCCCATGGAAAAGCTCTGATCCCTATGGAAAAGCTCTGATCCCCATGGAAAAACTCAGATCCCCATGGAAAAGCTCCGACCTCCATGGAAAACCTTCGATCCCCACGGAAAAACTGATCCCCATGGAAAAGCTCCAATCCCTCTAGAAAAGCTCTGATCCTCATAGAAAAGCTCTGATCCCTACAGACAAACTCCGATCCCCATGGAAAAGCTCCAATCCCCCCAGAGAAGCTCTGATCCCCATGGAAAAGCTCCGATCCCCATGGAAAAGCTCTGATCCCCACGGAAAATCTCCGATTCCCCCAGAAAAGCTCTGATCCTCATGGAAAAGCTCAGATGCCCATGGAAAAGCTCCAACCCCCATGGAAAAGCTCCAATCCCCACGGAAAAACTCTGATCCCCATGGAAAAGCCCCAATCCCCATGGAAAAGCTCTGATCCCCATGGAAAATCTCCGATTCCCCCAGAAAAGCTCCGATCCCCATGGAAAAGCTCTGATCCCCACGGAAAAGCTCCCGAGGGCCCGGCCCGGCGGCTCCGACAGCGGGGGGCAGCCGTCAGCCAGCCCGGAGCCCCTGGAATTCCCTGTTTTCCCTCCGCTCCTGGCTCCGCTCCCTGTTCCAGGGCCTCGCCCGGAAACACGAAATCCATCAGCCGCGGGAGCCAAGGGCCGGGAACGCCGGGAACGGCGGCTCCGAGGGAGCGGGATGTGCCGATCCCGGGATTCGGGGTCACCGCAGGAGCAGGACGTGCCGATCCCGGGATTTGGGGTCACCGTGGGGATCGGGATGTGCCGATCCTGGGATTCGGGGTCACCACAGGAGCGGGATGTGCCGATCCCAGGATTCGGGGTCACCACAGGAGCGGGATGTGCCGATCCCGGGATTCGGGGTCACTGTGGGGATCGGGATGTGCCGATCCTGGGATTCGGGGTCACCGCGGGGATCGGGCTGACCCCGCCCTGGGATGGATCCCAAGGACAGGGAGGGATCCGGCGGCTGCTCCGAGCCAGGATCCCGCTGCACATTCCATGGGCCCCATTCCCACAGAATTCCCCCTTGGAACGGGGCAGTTTTCCTCCTCTCCCCAGGCTGTGGCTGTGCCCCATTCCCACGGAATTCCCCCTTGGAATGGGGCTGAGCTGCTCCAGCTGATCGAGGCAGGAAGGAAGAGCGGGGCCGGCTCCTTCCTCCCGGGAATGGGAATTGCGCGGGCACAGCGAGAGTTTTTGGGATTTACGGCTTCTCCGCTGTGGTGCACCCGGGATGGACCTTGGGATAAAGCCGGGATGGGGCTTGGGATAAAGCTGGGATGGAGTTTGGGATACACCCGGGATGGAGCTTAGGATACACCGGGATGGGGCTCGGGACACAGCCGGGATGGAGCTCGGGATAAAACTGGGATGGGGCTTGGGATAAAACTGGGATGGGGCTCAGGGGTCACCTGTGCCAGGAGCTCAGGGATGGAGCTGGGGACACACCGGGAATGGGATTTGGGGCACACCAGGAATGGGATTTGGGACACGTGTGGTGTGTCAGGAACTCGGGACACACCCGGGATGGAGCTCAGGGCACACCTGGGATGGGGCTCAGGGATGCCCTGTGCAGGATCCTGGGCACACCTGGGCACAGGTGAGGCTCTCACCTCGGTGTGAACGGACCCTGGGCACATCTGGGCACACCTGGGGCTCTCACCTCGGTGTAGATGGACCCTGGGCACACCTGGGCACACCTGGGCACACCTGGGGCTCTCACCTTGGTGTGAACAGACCCTGGGCACACCTGGGGCTCTCGCCTCGGTGTAGATGGACCTTGGGCACACCTGGGCACACCTGAGGCTCTCAGCTTGGTGTAAATGGACCCTGGGCACACCTGGGGCTCTCAGCTCGGTGTGAACCGACCCTGGGCACATCTGGCAGGACCTGGGCACACCCTGGGCACACGTGGGGCTCTCATCTCGGTGTGAACAGACCCTGGGCACACCTGGCAGGACCCTGGGCACACCCTGGGCACAGGTGGGGCTCTCACCTCGGTGTAAATGAACCCTGGGCACACCCTGGGCACACCTGGGGCTCTCAACTCGGTGTGAACAGACCCTGGGCACACCTGGCAGGACCCTGGGCACACCTGGGGCTCTCAACTCGGTGTGAACAGACCCTGGGCACACGTGAGGCTCTCACCTAGGTGTGAACAGACCCTGGGCACACCTGGGCACACCCTGGGCACACGTGGGGCTCTCACCTCGGTGTAGATGGAGGGCGTGAGGAAGCAGAGCAGGCGCACGTCGTCCTCCTGGCACGCCTTCATGTCCATCATGAGGCACGTGTGCAGCTCGCCGAGCTGCGTGGCCTGGGCGAACGACTCGTACAGCCCCATCCTGCCCAGCGCCGCCTTGCTGGGGACACAGCGCACCTGGCACCGCGCACGGCTGGCACGGCTGGCACCCAGCACGGCTGGCACAGCTGGCACGGCTGGCACGGCTGGCACCATGCACGGCTGGCACCACTGGCACAGCTGGCACCGCGCACGGCTGGCACAGCTGGCACGGCTGGCACGGCTGGCACCGCGCACGGCTGGCACAGCTGGCAGGGCCGGCACCATGCACGGCTTGGCACCACTGGCACAGCTGGCACCGCGCACGGCTGGCACAGCTGGCACTGTGCACGGCTGGCACAGCTGGCACGGCCGGCACCACGCCACTGGCACAGCTGGCACCGCGCACGGCTGGCACGGCTGGCACCCAGCACGGCTGGCACAGCTGGCGTGGCTGGCACGGCTGGCACCCAGCACACAGCTGGCACAGCTGGCACTGCACACGGCTGGCACAGCTGGCACCCAGCACACGCCTGGCACAGCTGGCGTGGCTGGCACAGCTGGCACCGCGCACGGCCGGCACGGCCGGCACCATGCATGGCTGGCATGGCTGGCACCGTGCACAGCTGGCACAGCTGGCGTGGCCGGCACGGCTGGCACCACGCACGGCTGGCACTGCTGGCACAGCTGGCACCGTGCACGGCTGGAACCCGGCACACGCCTGGCGCCGAGCACAGCTGGCACAGCTGGCACAGCTGGCACCGGACATGGCTGGCACCCAGCACAGCTGGCACGGGCTGGCACCGGCACACGGCCGGCACAGCTGGCACCCAGCTCAGCTGGCACCTGGCACAGCTGGCACACACCTGGCACAGCTGGCACAGCCGAGCCAGGGCACCCACGGGGACAGGGACGGGCAGAGAAGGGGAGGGGAGGGACACGTTGCAGGTGAGAGGAGGTGGGAGGAGAAGTGGCCGGGTGAGAGGGAGGTGCCCAGGTGAGAGGGAGGAGCCGCAGGAGGGTGGGATCCAGGTGAGAGGGAGGAGTTGCACGAGGGAGGGGCCCAGGTGAGGGAGGGGCCCAGGTGAGAGGGAGGGGCCAAGTGAGAGGGAGGGGTCACAGGAAGGTGGGGCCCAGGTGAGGGTGGGATCCAGGTGAGAAGGAAGTGCCCAGGTGAGACGGAGGTGCCACAGGTCAGGGCGAGATCCAGGTGAGACGGAGGGACCCAGGTGAGAGGGAGGAGTCAACAGGAGGCGTGGCCCCAGGTTGAGAGGAGGAGTCAGCAGCAGGGCGTGGCCCAGGTGAGAGGGGAGGAGTCATAGGAAGGTGGGGCCCAGGTGAGGGTGGGATCTAGGTGAGAGGGAAGTGCCCAGCTGAGGGGGAGGAGTCACAGGAGGGTGGGATCCAGGTGAGAGGGAAGTGCCCAGGTGAGGGGGAGGAGTCACAGGAGGGCGTGGCCCATCCGAGGGCATGGCCCGGGTGCGAGGGCGTGGCCCGGGTGCGAGGGCGTGGCCCATCTGAGGGCGTGGCCCATCCGAGGGCGTGGCCCATCCGAGGGCGTGGCCCGCGGGGCTCACCTGGCCCGCAGGTAGTAGAGCAGGTGGTAGCCGATCTTGGGCTGCTTCTGGTAGAGCTCGGACAGCAGGTCCAGCAGCAGCGAGAAGCCGCTGTTGTCCTCCTGCATCTGGCACAGGTTCCTTGGGAAGAGCGGGAATTGTCACCGGGAGAACGGCGGG
>JACSVZ010000033.1:1115831-1138983 GCA_014706295.1 Lycocorax pyrrhopterus obiensis
GTACTCCGCACGCCAATCCCCGCTTTTCCACCCAGAACAATAAAAGTCCCCCGTTTTGTTCCACCCCAAATCCCGTTTGTTCCACCCAAATCCTGCTTTTCTTACCCCAAATTCTCCTTTTCCCACCCCAAATCCTCCTTTTCCCGCCCCAAATCCCGCTTTTCCCGCTCCAAATCTTGCTTTTCTCACCCAAATCCCGCTTTTCCCACCCAAATCCCGCTTGTTCCACCCCAAATCCCGTTTGTTCCACCCAAATCTTGCTTTTCCCGCCCCAAATCCCGCTTTTTCCACCCAAATCCCGCTTTTTCCACCCGAATCCCGCTTGTTCCACCCCAAATCCCGTTTGTTCCACCCAAATCTTGCTTTTCCCACCCAAATCCCAATTTTCCCGCCCCAAATCCTGGTTTTCCCACCCAAATCCTGCTTTTCCCACCCCAAATCCTGCTTTTCTCACCCAAATCCCACTTTTTCCACCCCAAATCCCCCTTTTTCCACCCCGAATCCCTCTTTTCCCACCCCAAATCCCGCTTTTCCCACCCAAATCCCGCTTTTCCCACCCCAAATCCTGCTTTTCTCACCCCAAATTCTCCTTTTCCCACCCCAAATCCCGCTTTTCCCGCCCCAAATCCTGCTTTTCTCACCCAAATCCTGCTTTTTCCACCCCAAATCCCGCTTTTCCCACCCAAATCCCACTTTTCCCTCCCCAATCCAACTTTTCCCACCCAAATCCTGTTTTTCCACCCCAACTCCCACTTTTTTGGGGGGATCCACTGAGGTTTTTTGGGATCCACTGAGGTTTTTGGGATCCACTGGGGTTTTGGCTTTTTTTTTTTTTTGGATCCATGGGGTTTTTTCAGGATCCACTGGGTGGTTTTTTTTGGATCCGTGGGGTTTTTTGGGATCCACCGGATTTTTTGGGATCCACTGGGGCTTTTTTGGGATCCACTGGGGTTTTGGTTTTTTTTTTTTTGGATCCACTGGGGTTTTTTTTTTGGATCCGTGGGGTTTTTTTTGGATCCACCAGATTTTTTTTTGGATCCACCGGGGTTTTTTGGGATCGCGGAGATTCCGGGCGTGGATTTGGGCCGTTCCCCGATCCCGGTGCCGGATTTTTCCAGGACTTTGGCGTCGGTGAAGATCTCCAAGGTGAAGTACGTGATCTGGTCGGCCGACATGTCCCACGTGGCGCTGCTGGCCAAGCACGGTGAGCTCCGGGGAAAGCGAAAATCCCGGGATTTTTCTCTTTTTATGGGCTCTCCGGCCCCTCCCAGCGCTGTGGGATCCAACCTGGAACAATTCCAGGGTGGGAAAAGCCCTCCCAGGTCACCGGGATGGGATCGATCCCCGCCCGCAGCGACGTCCGGGAATTCCTGCAGGGATGGGAATCCCGGAGCTCCCGGGGCGTCTTCCAGGAAAAAACTGGGAGTGGGAGCTGCTGGAGATGGGATTTTAGGGATAAGTCCTGGAGCCTGGCCGAGGGAATTCCATGGATTCCCCATCCCTGGGAGTGTCCCAGGAGCATCCTGGGATATCGGGAATGTCCCTGCCTTTGGATATTTGGGGTCTTTTCCATCCCAAACCATTCCAGGATTCCCCGGGCTGGCTCAGACAGGATTTTAGGGATAAATTCCCTGCTTTGAGGGATCCTGGCCCAGGTTATTCCATGGATTTCCCATCCCTGCAGTGACCTGGACAGTGGGAGCCGTCCCTGCCCATGGAATTGGGGTGGGATTGGATGGGATTTAGGGATCTTCCCATCCCAAACCACTCCAGGATTCCCTGGGCTGGCTCAGACAGGATTTTAGGGATAAATTCGGGACGCTGGCCCACGGAATTCCGTGGATTCCCCATCCCTGGGAGTGCCCAATTCCAGCCTGGAGCCCCCTGGGATATTGGGAATGACCCCACCCTTGGATTTTTAAGGATTTTTCCATCCCAAACCATTCCAGCATTCCCTGGGCTGGCTCAGGTGGGATTTTAGGGATAAATCCTGGATTCCCCATCCCTGGAAGTTCCCAATCCCACCTTGGATCCGGTCCCTGGGCTGGACAGGATTCCAGGCCCTTCCCACCCAACCCATCCCGCGATCTCCCAGAATTCCTCCATTTTCCCGCGCTGATTCCCCGATTCCTTTTCATTCCCGCCGTTCCCACGGATCATTCCCACGGATCATTCCCATCATTCCCACGGATCATTCCCACGGATCATTCCCATCGTTCCCACGGATCATTCCCATCGTTCCCATGGATCATTCCCATCATTCCCACGGATCGTTCCCGCTGTTCCCACGGGTCATTCCCATCATTCCCACGGATCGTTCCCATGGATCGTTCCCATTGTTCCCACGGATCATTCCCATCGTTCCTGTGGATCATTCCTGCCGTTCCCACGGATCATTCCCATCATTCCCACGGGTCATTCCCATCGTTCCCACGGATCGTTCCCATCATTCCCACGGATCATTCCCATCGTTCCCATGGATCGTTCCCGCCATTCCCATGGGTCATTGCCATCATTCCCACGGATCATTGCCACGGATCATTCCCATCGTTCCCACGGGTCATTCCCATCATTCCCATCATTCCCACGGATCGTTCCCGTCATTCCCACGGGTCGTTCCCACGGGTCATTCCCATCATTCCCACGGATCATTCCCATCGTTCCCACGGGTCATTCCCACGGATCATTCCCGCCATTCCCACGGGTCATTCCCGCCATTCCCACGGGTCATTCCCGCCATTCCCACGGATCATTCCCGCCATTCCCACGGGTCATTCCCGCCATTCCCACGGATCATTCCCGCCATTCCCACGGGTCATTCCCATCATTCCCATCGTTCCCATCGTTCCCACGGGTCATTCCCATCATTCCCGTCATTCCCACGGATCGTTCCCGTCATTCCCACGGGTCGTTCCCACGGGTCATTCCCATCATTCCCATGGATCGTTCCCATCATTCCCGTCATTCCCGTCATTCCCATCATTCCCATCATTCCCGTCATTCCCACGGATCATTCCCATTGTTCCCATCATTCCCACGGGTCATTCCCGTCATTCCCACGGATCATTCCCGCCATTCCCACGGGTCGTTCCCATCATTCCCACGGATCATTCCCGTCATTCCCACGGATCATTCCCGTCATTCCCACGGGTCGTTCCCACGGGTCATTCCCATCATTCCCATCGTTCCCATCGTTCCCACGGGTCATTCCCATCATTCCCGCCATTCCCACGGGTCATTCCCACGGATCATTCCCGCCATTCCCACGGATTGTTCCCATCATTCCCACGGGTCATTCCCACGGGTCGTTCCCACGGATCATTCCCGCCATTCCCGCGGGTCGTTCCCAGCCATCATGATCTGCAACCGGAAGCTGGAGTCGCTGTGCAGCATCCACGAGAACATCCGGGTGAAGAGCGGCGCCTGGGACGAGAGCGGCGTCTTCATCTACACCACGAGCAACCACATCAAATACGCCGTGAGCAGCGGGTGAGCGCCGCGCTGCCGGGCGGGAATTCCGTGGGGGGGAGGGATGGGTGGGATCCATGGGATCCATGGGATGGGATTGATGGGATGGGATTGATGGGATGGGATTGATGGGATGGGATGGGATCCATGGGATGGGATTGATGGGATCCATGGGATGGGATTGATGGGATGGGATTGATGGGATGGGATGGGATCCATGGGATGGGATTGATGGGGTGGGATTGATGGGATGGAGTGGGATGGGATCCATGGGATGGGATTGATGGGGTGGGATTGATGGGATGGGATTGATGGGATCCATGGGATGGGAATGATGGGATGGGATGGGATCCATGGGATCCATGGGATGGGATTGATGGGATGGGATTGATGGGATCCATGGGATGGGACATGGGATGGGATGGGATCCATGGGATGGGATTGATGGGATGGGATTGATGGGATGAGTGGGATGGGATCCATGGGATGGGATTGATGGGGTGGGATTGATGGGATGGGATTGATGGGATCCATGGGATGGGATGGGATCCATGGGATGGGATCCATGGGATGGGATTGATGGGATGGGATTGATGGGATGGGATTGATGGGATCCATGGGATGGGATGGGATCCATGGGATGGGATCCATGGGATGGGATTGATGGGATGGGATTGATGGGATCCATGGGATGGGATGGGATGGGATGGGATTGATGGGATCCATGGGATGAGATCCATGGGATGGGATCCATGGGATGGGATTGATGGGGTGGGATTGATGGGATCCATGGGATGGGATGGGATGGGATGGGATTGATGGGATGGGATTGATGGGGTGGGATTGATGGGATCCATGGGATGGGATTGATGGGGTGGGATTGATGGGATCCATGGGATGGAGTGGGATGGGATCCATGGGATGGGATGGGATGGGATCCATGGGATGGGATCCATGGGATGGATGGGATGGAAGGGGATGGGGTGGGATGGGATTGATGGGATGGGACGGAATGGGATCCATGGGATGGGATTGATGGGATCCATGGGATGGGATGGGATGGGATGGGATGGGGTGGGATTGATGGGATGGGGTGGGATTGATGGGATGGGAGGGGAGGGGATGGGATGGGAGGGGATGGGATCCATGGGATGGGATCCATGGGATGGGATGGAATGGGGTGGGATTGATGGGATGGGATGGGATTGATGGGATGGGTGGGATCCATGGGATGGATGGGATGGGATCCATGGGATGGGATGGGAGGGGATGGGGTGGGACGGGACGGGACGGGATGGGATGGGATGGGATGGGATGGGATGGGATGGGACGGGACGGGGTGGGACGGGACGGGACGGGATGGGATGGGATGGAATGGGATGGGATGGGATGGGCCGGGATGGGAGGGGATGCGATGGGATGGGATGGGGTGGGATGGGATGGGATGGGATGGATGGGACGGGATGGGCCGGGAGCTCACCGGGAACGTCCCCGCCGAGCAGGGATCACGGCATCATCCGCACCCTGGACCTGCCCATCTACGTGACGCGCGTGAAGGGCAACAACGTTTACTGCCTGGACCGCGAGTGCCGGCCCCGCGTGCTCACCATCGACCCCACCGAGTTCCGCTTCAAACTGGCGCTCATCAACAGGAAGTACGACGAGGTGAGGAAATGTGGGAATGGGATTGGGAAAAACGGGATTGGGAATGAGGGGAAATGGGATTGACAATGAGGGGAAATGGGATTGGGAATGAGGGGAAATGGAGTTCAGAATGAGGGAAAAATGGGATTAGCGACCCCACTGAGTTCAGGTTCAAACTGGCGCTCATCAACGGGGAGAACGATGAGGTGAGGAAATGTGGGAATGGGATTGGGAAAAACGGGATTGGGAATGAGGGAAATGGACTTGGAATGCTGAAAAAATGGGGTTGGGAATGAGGGGAAATGGGATTGGGAATGAGGGGAAACGAGGTTGGGAATGAGGGAAAAATGGGATTAGCGACCCCACTGAGTTCAGGTTCAAACTGGTGCTCATCAACGGGGAGAACGATGAGGTGAGGAAATCTGGGAATGGGATTGGGAAAAACGGGATTGGGAATGAGGGAAATGGAGTTGGGAGTGATGGAGGAACGTGGGTGAGCCCCGGGTCCTCACCATCGACCCCACCGAGTTCCGCTTTGAGCTGGCGCTCGTCAGCAGGAAGTGCAACGAGGTGAGGAAATCTGGGAATGGGATTGGGAAAAACGGGATTGGGAATGAGAGAAATGGAGTTGGGAATGAGGGGAAATGGGATTGGGAATGAGGGGAAATGGAGTTCAGAATGAGGGAAAAATGGGATTAGCGACCCCACTGAGTTCAGGTTCAAACTGGCGCTCATCAATGGGGAGAACGATGAGGTGAGGAAATCTGGGAATGAGGGGAAAAATGGGATTGGGAATGATGGAGAAATGGGATTAGGAATGGTGAAAAAATGGGGTTGGGAATGAGGGGATATGTGGGTGAGCCGTTTTCCGCGGATTCCGGGAATGCTTTGCATGGATTTTTGGGAACGCTTTCCATGGAATTTTGGGAACACTTCCCAGAGATTTTTGCAAGCATTTTCCTGGGATTTTTGGGAACGTTTTCCGCGGATTCCGGGAACGCTTTCCATGGATTTTTGGGAACGCTTTCTGTGGATTCCAGGCGTGCTTCCCATGGATTTTTGGGAACGCTTCCCACAGATTTTTGGGAGCGCTTTTCGTGGATTTTTGGGAACGCTTCCCATGGATTTTTGGGAGCGCTTTCCGTGGATTTTTGGGAATGCTTTCTGCGGATTCCGGGAACACTTTCCATGGATTTTTGGGAACGCTTCCCACGGATTTTTGGGAACGCCTTCCGTGGATTCCGGGCGTGCTTCCCATGGATTTTTGGGAACGCTTTCCATGGATTTTTGGGAACGCTTTCCGTATATTTTTGGGAACGCTTTCTGTGGATTCCGGGCGTGCTTTTCGTGGATTTTTGGGAACGCTTCCCATGGATTTTTGGGAGCGCTTTCCGTGGATTTTTGGGAATGCTTTCTGTGGATTCCGGGAACACTTTCCATGGATTTTTGGGAACGCTTCCCACGGATTTTTGGGAACGCTTTCCAAGGATTCCGGGAACGCTTCCCATGGATTTTTGGGAGCGCTTTCCGTGGATTCCGGGCGTGCTTCCCATGGATTTTTGGGAACGCTTCCCATGGATTTTTGGGAGCGCTTTCCGTGGATTCCGGGCGTGCTTCCCATGGATTTTTGGGAATGCTTTCTGCGGATTCCGGGAACGCTTCCCACGGATTTTTGGGAGCGCTTTCCGTGGATTTTTGGGAATGCTTTCTGTGGATTCCGGGAACGCTTCCCATGGATTTTTGGGAACGCTTCCCACGGATTTTTGGGAACACTTCCCATGGATTTTTGGGAACGCTTCCCACGGATTTTTGGGAACGCTTTCCATGGATTTCCAGGAACGCTTTGCATGAATTTTTGGGAACGCTTTCCATATATTTTTGGGAACGCCTTCCGTGGATTCCGGGTGTGCTTCCCATGGATTTTTGGGAACGCTTTCTGCGGATTCCAGGAACGCTTCCCATGGATTTTTGGGAACGCTTCCCATGGATTTTTGGGAACGCTTTCTGCGGATTCCAGGAACGCTTCCCATGGATTTTTGGGAGCGCTTTCCGTGGATTCCGGGCGTGCTTCTCATGGATTTTTGGGAATGCTTTCTGCAGATTCCGGGAACACTTCCCATGGATTTCTGGGAACGCTTTCCATGGATTTTGGGAACGCTTTCCATGGATTTTTGGGAACGCTTTCCGTATAGTTTTGGGAACGCTTTCTGTGGATTCCGGGCGTGCTTCCCATGGATTTTTGGGAACGCTTCCCACCGATTTTTGGGAACACTTCCCACGGATTTTTGGGAACGCTTCCCACGGATTTTGGGAACGCTTCCCACGGATTTTTGGGAACGCCTTCCGCGGGTTCCGGGCGCGTTTCCCACGGATTTCTGGGGCGCCCGGCAGGTGCTGCACATGGTGCGGAACGCCAAGCTGGTGGGGCAGTCGATCATCGCGTACCTGCAGCGCAAGGGCTACCCCGAGGTGGCGCTGCACTTCGTCAAGGACGAGAAGACGCGCTTCAGCCTGGCCCTGGAGTGCGGCAACATCGAGGTGCGCGCGGGCACGGAGCCCTCGGGGGGCCGACGGGGACGTTTTGGGGTGTTTCAGGACGTTTCGGGATGTTTTGGGGTGTTTCGGGACGTTTTGGGGCATTTTGGGATGTTTCGGGATGTTTCGAGACGTTTTGGGGTGTTTTGCGATGTTTCGGGATATTTTGAGATGTTTCAGGATGTTTCAGGCCATCTTGACACGTTTTGGGCACGTTTTGGGATGTTTTGGGACATTCTGGGATGTTTCGGGCCATCTTGGGATGTCTCGAGACGTTTTGGGATGTTTCAGGATGTTTTGGGACGTCTTGGGACGTTTTGGGACGTTTTGGGCCATCTTGGGATGTCTCGAGACATTCCAGGAAGTTTTGGGCCATTCCGGGATGTTCTGGGATGTTTTGGGATGTTTTGGGCAGTTCGTTTTGGGAAGTTGGAACCCTTTTTTTTCAAACCCCATTTGATCCTGCTCCCGATCCCTCTAATCCCGGAATCCCGGAATTCCGTGGGAGCAGATCGCCCTGGAGGCCGCCAAGGCCCCGGATAACACGGGCTGCTGGGAGAAGCTGGGGGAGGTGGCTCTGGAATCCCTGCTCCCAGTCCCCCGTAACTCTGGAATTCTGGAATCCCTGCTCCCGATCCCTCAAATCCCTCTCCCGATCCCTCTAATCCCGGAATTCCATGGGAACAGATCGCCCTGGAGGCCGCCAAGGCCCCGGATAACACGGGCTGCTGGGAGAAGCTGGGGGAGGTGGCTCTGGAATCCGCGCTCTCAATCCCTGTTGACCCTGCTCCCGATCCCTCAAATCCTCTCTCCCGATCCCTCAAATCCTGCTCCCGATCCCTCTAATCCCGTTCCTGATCCCTCTAATCCCGGAATCCCGTGGGAACAGATCGCCCTGGAGGCCGCCAAGGCCCTGGATGACAAGGGCTGCTGGGAGAAGCTGGGGGAGGTGGCTCTGGAATCCCTGCTCCCAATCCCCTGTAACTCTGGAATTCTGGAATCCCTGCTCCCGATCCCTCAAATCCCTGCTCCCAGTCCCTCAAATCCCTCTCCCGATCCCTCTAATCCCAGAATTCCGTGGGAGCAGATCGCCCTGGAGGCCGCCAAGGCCCGGGACGACAAGGGCTGCTGGGAGAAGCTGGGGGAGGTGGCTCTGGAATTCCCGCTCTCAATCCTCTTTGACCCTGCTCCCGATCCCTCAAATCCTCTCTCCCGACCCCTCTAATCCCGGAATCCCGGAATTCCATGGGAACAGATCGCCCTGGAGGCCGCCAAGGCCCTGGACGACAAGGGCTGCTGGGAGAAGCTGGGGGAGGTGGCTCTGCTGCAGGGGAACCACCAGGTGGTGGAGATGTGCTACCAGCGCACCAAGAACTTCGACCGCCTCTCCTTCCTCTACCTCATCACCGGCAACCTGGAGAAGCTCCGCAAGATGATGAAGATCGGTGAGTTCCCGTCGGACGCGCCGGGGCCGTTCCGGGCGGGAATGGCGGTTGGGAATGGCGGTTGGGAATGGCGGGCGGGAATGGCGGCTGGGAATGGCGGCCAGGAATGGCGGTTGGGAATGGCGGTTGGGAATGGCGGCCGGGAATGGCGGTTGGGAATGGCGGTTGGGAATGGCGGTTGGGAACGGCGGTTGGGAACGGCGGCCGGGAACGGCGGCCGGGAACGGCGGTTGGGAATGGCGGCCGGGAACGGCGGTTGGGAACGGCGGTTGGGAATGGCGGTTGGGAATGGCGGCCGGGAATGGCGGTTGGGAATGCTGGCCGGGAATGGCCGCTGATTCCCGTTCCTCCCGAGCCAGCCGAGATCCGGAAGGACATGAGCGGCCACTACCAGAACGCGCTGTACCTGGGGGACGTGGCCGAGAGGGTGCGGATCCTCAAGAACTGCGGGCAGAGTGAGTGTCCCGTGGGAATTCCGGGCACGGGGAGTGTTCCCATGGGAATTCTGGGCAGAGTGAGTGTCCCATGGGAATTCCGGGCAGAGTGAGTGTCCCATGGGAATTCCGGGCACGGGGAGTATTCGTATGGGAATTCCGGGCACAGGGAGCGTTCCAATGGGAATTCTGGGCAGAGAGAGCATTCCCAGCGGGAATTCTGCTCCGGGAGCTCAGGAAAGGCTCCTGGGGTGTGCAGGGAATTCTGGAGGCTCCTTGGGATGATCCCTGCAGAGCTGAGCGCGAGGTTATTCCGATTAATTCCCATTACTCCAACGGTTATTCCCACTACTCCAGTGGTCATTCCCGTTATTCCAATGGTTATTCCCTAAATCCAGGGCATTCCCATGAAATCCAAGGGGAGCAGCATCTCCATTATGCCAGTGGTCATTCCCATTTTTCCAGTGGTTAATCCCGTCTTTCCAATGATCATTCCCATTATTTATCCCTAAATCCAGAGAATTCCCACTATCCCAGTGGTCATTCCCTAAATCCAGGGAATTCCCATTATCCCAATGGTCATTCCCATTATTCCAGCGGTTGTTATTCCCACTATTCCAGTGGTTAATCCCGTCTTTCCAATGACCATTCCCATTATTTATCCCTAAATCCAGGGAATTCCTACTGTCCCAGTGGTCATTCCCTAAATCCAGGGAATTCCCGTCCAATCCCGCTCCATCCCAAGGCGCGATTCCCCTTCCCGTGGGGAACATTCCCACGTGGATCCCTGGCTGATCCAAGGACTCCAAGGTCGGGATTCCAGGATTCCGGGATCCCGCTGGGAATGTCGGGACGTCCCTGACGGCGATTCCCGCTGGGAATTCCAGAGTCGCTGGCGTTCCTGACGGCCGCCACGCACGGGCTGGACGAGGAGGCCGAGAGCCTGCGGGAATCCTTCGATCCCGAGAAGGAGACGGTGGGAACGCCGGGAAAACGCCGGGAAAACTCCGGGAAAACAACTCCTGGAATTCGGAAAAGGATGGCGGGGATGGGGGAAATCCTGGAAAACTCCTGGGATTTGGGGAGGAGGGGATGGCGGGATCCAGTGGGGAGAACTCCGGGAATTTGGGAAGGAGGAGAGAGCGGGATCTGGGTGGGGATGGGAGAATTCCTGGAAAGCTCTGGGAATTTAGGAAGGAGGGCGGGGATGGGGGAAATCCTGGAAAACTCCGGGAATTGAGGATGGAGGGGATGGTGGGATGCAGTGAGGAAAACTCTGGGAGAACTCTGGGAATTTGGGAAGGAGGGCGGGGATGGGGGAAATCCTGGAAAACTCCGGGAATTTGGGATGAAGGGGACGGCAGGATCCGGTGGGGAAAACTGGGATTCGGGAAGGAGGCGACGATGGAATTCCGACCTGGGAAGCTCCCGCTGGGAAGGAGCGGCGTTCCCAGATCCCGGCCGTGGATCCCAAGGAATGGGGTTTTTCCCGCCCCATCCCGTAACTTTTCCCGGTGTTCCCAGATCCCAGCTGTGGATCCCGAGGAACGGGGTTTTTCCCACCCCATTCCGTAACTTTTCCCGGCGTTCCCAGATCCCGGCCGTGGATCCCAAGGAACGGGGTTTTTCCCGCCCTATCCCATAACTTTTCCCGGCGTTCCCAGATCCCAGCCGTGGATCCCGAGGCGCGGCTGCTGCAGCCCCCGGCCCCGGTGCTGCCCCTGGACACCAACTGGCCCCTCCTCACCGTGTCCAAAGGGTTCTTCGAGGGAACCATCGCCGGGAAAGGTCGGGAATTCCGGGATTTCCGGGATTTCTGGGATTTCTGGGATTTCTGGGATCGAGCGCCGCGGTCTGCGGGCACAACGAACCCATGGAATGTTGCGGGAAGGGGGAAAAGGGGATGGAAAAGCGGGAAAGGAGCAGCTGGAGGGGAGCCAGAGGGGCGGGATTGGGGTGGGAATGGGATCAGGACTGGGATCGATCCCTGGGAATGGCCAGGGCGGGCTCCAGGTGGGGGAAATCCTGGAATGTGCGGCTGGAAAAGGGAAGGGAAAATCTTGGGGGAGCTGGAGGGGCTCGTCCCGGAGAAAAGGGGGATCCAGCGGGAATTTCGGGCTCTTCCAGGGGGGATTTGGGATCTGATCCCAAAGAACGGCGCCAGGACAAGAGGGAAAGGCCTCGAGCTGTGCCGGGTTGGAAATTCGGGATAAATTTTCCATGGAAAAAGGGTTGGGAAGAGTTGGAAGGGCCTCGGGGAGGGTTGGATTCCCACCCCTGGATGTGTCCAGGGAATTCCTGGAATTCTGGGTGTCCAGCTGGGGATCGATCCCACAATCCTGGAGCTCTCTCCCGCCCTCATAAACCCCGGAATTCCGTGGAATTCCGCAAAATTCCAGCCCGGGATGCGACAGCACGACGTCAGGGCGCAGTTTTCCCCTCATGGAATTCTTTCCCGGTTTTTTTTTTTAGGGAAAGGAGGAGCCCTGGCCGCCGACATCGACATGGACGCCGTGGGCACCGAGGGCTGGGGCGAGGACGCGGAGCTGCAGCTGGACGAAGGTGGGGAAATCCCGGATTTTTCCATGGAAAACCCCGATTCCCGCGCCTCTGGCAGCCCCCCCCCGACGTTCCCGTGTCCCCCCAGACGGATTCGTGGATGCCGGGGAAGGGTTCGGAGAGGAAGGAACGGGAAAAGGGCCGGAGGAAGGAGGAGGATGGGAAGTGGAGGAGGATCTGGATCTTCCCCCTGAGCTGGTAGGAGAATCCCGGGGCCTCCCAGCGCCGATTCCTTGGGAATTCAGGGAGCGGGAATGTGCCGTGGGATCGGCCGGCTGGGATTGCAGCTGGAATTCCGGGGTTTTCCCGCTCTGTCCCCTCAGGACGTCCCCACCGGCCCCGCGGGAGCAGCCGAGGACGGATTCTTCGTGCCCCCCACCAAGGGCACCAGCCCAGCCCAGGTAAATCCTGGATTTCCTTGGAAAAACGGGAATTCCCTCCTTTTCCCTTTCTTTTTTTGGGGTTTTTTTTGGGGGGGATTTGTGGGCCCAATTTGGGAATCTCCTTGTGGGATTTGCAGGCTCTGGATTCTCTTCCTTCCCTCCTTTTCCAGGTGTGGTGCAACAATTCCCAGCTCCCCGTGGATCACATCCTGGCGGGATCCTTCGAGACAGCCATGAGAGTGAGTTTTCCATGGAATTCTTATGGAAAAACGCCGCCTTTCCCCCTGATTTTCTCTCCTCCAACCCCAACCTTCCCTTTGAGTCCATTCGGGAACATTTTATCCCCATTTTTTTAATGGATACGACCCAAAGCAACGCCTCGGCGCTGCCTGATCCGGCTTTTCCCGACCCAATCCTTGATGTTTTTGGTTTTTCCCGACCCAATCCTTGATTTTTTTGGTTTTCCCGACCCAATCCATGATTTTTTTTTCCCCCTCAGCTGCTCCACGACCAGGTGGGAGTGACCAACTTCGGCCCCTACAAGCAGCTCTTCCTGCAGACCTTCTCCCGAGGCCGCACCACGTTCCAGGCCCTTCCCAGCCTCCCCGCCATGTACGGATTCCCACACCGCAACTGGTGAGCACTGGGAAGCGCCTCGCCCGCGTCCCGGGGGTTTCTGCAATTCCTGGGAAAGCTGGGAATGCTCTTCCCGGAGAGGAATCCCGGATTTAGGAGGTTGGGGATGAGGGCAGTGAGTCCCAGCTGGATGTCCGGGAATTCCGTGGACGCCTCCGGGGATGAGGAGGAGCCGGAATTCCCGGTTTGTGGAGAGGGTTGGGAATTGTGGGGGGCAGAGATGAGCTCGGGGCAAAATCCAGGGAATGTCCAGGGCTGGATCCTCATGGAATGAGGGGCTGGAGCAGCAGGAGAAGGGTCTGGAAAATCCTGAGGGGGCTGGGGGGGCTCATCCCGGAGAAAAGGGGATCCAGGGGGAATTTCGGGCTCTTCCTGAGGGGATTTGGGATCTGATCCCAGGGAACGGAGCCAGGACAAGAGGGAACGGCCTCGAGCTGTGCCAGGGGAGGCTCAGGGTGGATACTTGGGATGATTTTTCCATGGAAAAAGGGTTGGGAAGCATTGGAAGGGGCTCAGGGAGGGTTCCCTGGAGGCGCCCGAGGAATTCCCACACCGCTCCGAGCTCCAGGAATCCCATCCCAACCTCACCGAGCCCACACAATCCCCTCTCCCCGCGTCCCCCCGATCCCTAAATCCCGACTTTTGGGACGCCAGGAAAGAGGCCGGGCCCAAGACGGCGCTGCCGGCCGTGGGGCTGAAGCTGAACGACCTCATCCAGCGGCTGCAGCTCTGCTACCAACTGACCACGGCCGGCAAGTTCGAGGAGGCCGTGGAGAAATTCCGGCTGATCCTGCTCAGCGTCCCCTTGCTGGTGGTGGACAACAAGCAGGAGATCGCCGAGGTCAGGGACGCATCCCGACCCCGATCCCGATCCCGATCCCGGGGTGTCCCCAGGGCAGGGTTTGATGCCGGGTTTTGGGGCGTTCCCGAAGGCGCAGCAGCTGATCGCGATCTGCCGGGAGTACATCGTGGGGCTGTCCATGGAGATCGAGAGGAAGAAGCTGCCCAAGGAGACGCTGGAGCAGCAGAAGAGGATCTGTGAGGTGGGAAATGGGGGAATTCCTGAGGGGGGAATGGGGGAATTCCTGAGGGGGGAATGAGGGAATTCCTGAGGAGGAAAACATGGAATTTCTGAGAGGGGAAATGTGGAATTTCTGAGGGGGGAAAACATGGAATTTCTGAGGGGGGAATGCGGGAATTCCTGAGGGGGGAAACATGGAATTTCTGAGGGGGAAATGTGGAGATTCCTGAGGGGGGAAATGTGGGATTTCTGAGGGGAGAAACGTGGAAATTCCTGAGGGGAAAATGGGGGAATTCCTGAGGGGGAAATGGGGGAAATTCTTGAGGGGCAAATGTGGGAATTCCTGAGGGGGAAAATGTGGGAATTCCTGAGGGGGAAAATGTGGAATTCTTGAGGGGGAAATGTGGAAATTCCTGAGGGGGAAATGGGGGAATTCCTGAGGGGGAAAATGGGGAATTCTTGAGGGGGAAATGGGGGAATTCCTGAGGGGGAAATGTGGAATTTCTGAGGGGAGAAATGTGGAAATTCCTGAGGGGAAAATGGGGGAATTCCTGAGGGGGGAATGGGGGAATTCCTGAGGGGGGAAACATGAAATTTCTGAGGGGGAAAACATAGAATTCCTGAGGGAGAAACATGGAATTCCTGAGGTGGGAAATGTGGGAATTCCTGAGGAGGAAAACATGGAATTTCTGAGGGAGGAAATGAGGGAATTCCTGAGGGGGGAATGGGGGAATTCCCGAGGGGGAAAATGTGGAATTCTTGAGGGGGAAATGGGGGAATTCCTGAGGGGGAAACATGGAATTTCTGAGGGGGAAATGTGGAATTTCTGAGGGGGAAATGTGGGAATTCCTGAGGGGGAAAACATGGAATTTCTGAGGGGGAAATGTGGGAATTCCTGAGGGGGAAAACATGGAATTTCTGAGGGGGGAAATGTGGAATTTCTGAGGGGAGAAATGTGGAAATTCCTGAGGGGAAAATGGGGGAATTCCTGAGGGGGGAATGGGGGAATTCCTGAGGTGGGAAATGTGGGAATTCCTGAGGAGGAAAACATGGAATTTCTGAGGGAGGAAATGAGGGAATTCCTGAGGGGGGAATGGGGGAATTCCCGAGGGGGAAAATGTGGAATTCTTGAGGGGGAAATGGGGGAATTCCTGAGGGGGAAAACATGGAATTTCTGAGGGGGAAATGTGGAGATTCCTGAAGTGGGAAACGTGGGATTTCTGAGGGGAGAAATGTGGAAATTCCTGAGGGGAAAATGGGGGAATTCTTGAGGGGCAAATGTGGGAATTCCTGAGGGGGAAGATGTGGAATTCTTGAGGGGAAAATGGGGGAATTCCTGAGGGGGGAATGGGGGAATTCCTGAGGGGGAAAACGTGAAATTCCTGAGGGGGGAAATGTGGAATTCCTGAGGGGGAAAATGGGGGAATTCCTGAGGGGGGAATGGGGGAATTCCTGAGGGGGGAAACATGAAATTCCTGAGGGGGAAAACATAGAATTCCTGAGGGAGAAACATGGAATTCCTGAGGTGGGAAATGTGGGAATTCCTGAGGAGGAAAACATGGAATTTCTGAGGGAGGAAATGAGGGAATTCCTGAGGGGGGAATGGGGGAATTCCCGAGGGGGAAAATGTGGAATTCTTGAGGGGGAAATGGGGGAATTCCTGAGGGGGGAAAACATGGAATTTCTGAGGGGGGAAATGTGGAATTTCTGAGGGGGAAATGTGGAATTTCTGAGGGGGAAAACATGGAATTCCTGAGGGGGGAAATGTGGGAATTCCTGAGGTGGGAAATGTGGGATTTCTGAGGGGAGAGATGTGGGAATTCCTGAGGGGGAAAACATGGAATTTCTGAGGGGGAAATGTGGAGATTCCTGAGGTGGGAAATATGGGATTTCTGAGGGGAGAAAAGTGGAAATTCCTGAGGGGAAAAACATAGAATTCCTGAGGGGGGAAACACGAAATTCCTGAGGGGGAAAATGTGGGAATTCCTGAGGGAGAAACATGGAATTTCTGAGGGGGGAAATGTGGGAATTTCTGAGGGGAAAATGTGGGACTTCCTGAGGGGGAAAATGTGGGAATTCCTGAGGGGAAAAATGTGAGATTTTTCCTTTAAAGGTGATACAAACAGGGGAGCCACCTGTGAGGGACCGTCCCGAGCCATAATTCCCGTTATTCCCGAGGGTTTGACCCCGATTTTCCGCGTTTTCCTTGGCAGATGGCCGCCTACTTCACGCACTCCAACCTGCAGCCCGTGCACATGATCCTGGTGCTCCGCACCGCCCTCAACCTCTTCTTCAAGCTCAAGAACTTCAAGAGCGCCGCCACCTTCGCCCGGCGCCTGCTCGAGCTCGGCCCCAAGCCCGAGGTGGCCCAGCAGGTCAGGCCCCAAATGTCCCTAAATGTCCCCAAACCCAGCAGGTCAGGCCCCAAATGTCCCTAAATGTTCCTGTCCCCAAACCCAGCAGGTCAGGCCCCAAATGTCCCTAAATGTTCCTGTCCCCAAACCCAAGCTGAGGCCCTCAGGTGCGTGACCCCCTCTGTGACACCTTTTTTGGGGTGTCCCTGTCCCCAAACCTGAGTTGGCCAAGCAGGTGAGGCCCTCAGGTGTGGAACCCCTGCCATGACACCATTTTAGGGTGTCCCTTGTCCCCAAACCCAAGCTGAGGCCCTCAGGTGTGGAACCCCTGTGACACCATTTTAGGGTGTCCCTTGTCCCCAGACCCGAGCGTCCCTCACGCGTGGAACCCCTGCCATGACCCCTTTTTTTGGGGTGTCCCTTGTCCCCAAACCCGAGCGTCCCTCACGCGTGGAACCCCTGCCATGACCCCTTTTTTTGGGGTGTCCCTTGTCCCCGTCCCCCGTGCTCACGGCGGCGACGTTTTCCAGACGCGGAAGATCCTGTCGGCCTGCGAGAAGAACCCCAGCGACAGCCACCAGCTCAACTACGACCAGCACAACCCCTTCGACATCTGCGCCGCCTCCTACCGCCCCATTTACCGCGGGAAGCCCCTGGAGAAGTGTCCCCTCAGCGGGGCCTGCTACAGCCCCGAGTTCCGCGGGCAGATCTGCCGCGTCACCACGGTGAGGGGGACACGGATCCCACGGGATCGCCCTCGGGAATCACATCCTGCTGATTTGTGGGGTGGGAAAGTTTGTGGGGAGGGAAAGTTTTGGGTTTTGAGGGGTCGGTGTTGGATTCCAGAGGGGATTTGGGGCCTTTCCCACAAGGAAGGGCCGTGGGAGTTGGGCCTGCTTGGTCTGGAGAATCTGAGGGGGAAACTCGTCCATCCATGGAAATATCTTCAATATCCATACAAATCTCTCAAATATCCGTAAAAAAATCCCAGATATCCATGGAAATACCTCCAGTATCCCCACAAATCTCTCCTCTGAAGGGGGACGGCAAAGCGTCCCCTCAGCGGGGCCTGCTGCAGCCCCGAGTTCCGCGGGCAGATCTGCGGCGTCACCGCGGTGAGGGGGACACGGATCCCACGGGATTTCCATTGGGATTTCCGCTGGGAATCACATCCCGCTGATTTGTGGGGTTTGGAGGTGTTTTGAGGGGTCAGTGTTGGATTCCGGAGGGGATTTGGGGCCTTTCCCACAAGGAGGGGCCGTGGGAGTTGGGCCTGGTCGGTTTGGAGAATCTGAGGGGGAAACTCGTCCATCCATGGAAATATCTTCAATATCCATGGAAATATCTCCAGTATCCATGGAAATATCTCAAATATCCACGGAAATATCAGAGATCCATAGAAATATCTCCAATATCCATGGAAATATTTCAAATATCCATAGAAATATCCTCAACATCCCCGCAAATCTCTCATCTGAGGGGGGGGATCTCATCCATCCATGGAAATCTCCCAAGTATCACCACAAACCTCTCCAATATCCCCACAAATCCCTCAGATTCCCACACAAATCCCTCAAATTTCCACCCAAATCCCTCAAATTCCCACCCAGATCTCCCCAGGGGATCTCAGGACGGTCCCAGCTCCTTCCCAGTGCTCCCAGCACAGGCCCAGGAGCGACGGCCCCAAACCCAACCCCTAAATCCCAACTTTTCACCCCTAAATCCCAGATTTTCACCCCTAAATCCCAGATTTTCAGCCCTAAATCCCAGATTTTCACCCCTAAATCCCGAATTTTCACCCCTAAATCCCAAATTTTCACCCCGAAATCCTCTCTTTGCCCCCGCAGGTGACGGAGATCGGGAAGGACGTGCTGGGGCTGCGCATCAGCCCCCTCCAGTTCCGCTAGGAATTCTCCTGGATAAGGAAATTCCCGCTGCCCCATCCCAGCTTTCACCCCACTCCCTCCCCTCGGCCATTCCCTGCTCCCTTCCCGGTTTTTCCCCACCCTGGAAATGCCGGATTGAGGGGTTTTCCCCCATTTAGCAGGAATTTTTCCCTTGTTCCCAGACTTTTATCCCAAATCTTTTCCAGAGGGGGAAAGGGCGGCTCTTCCCAAATCCTTGGAAACTCCTCCAGAGGCTGCAGCTGCCTCTGCCCCCTTCCAATCCCAAATAATCGCTTGGAAAAGCCGGGATTGGCTCTGTCGCTCCCGAATCCGAGGAAATCCCGCTCCCTCTGGAAGTGGCTCCGTGTTTTGTCGTCCTGGCAGCTTAATGAGCTCCCCTCGTTAATAAAGTTCGTTAATCACCTGGAATTTCCTGGTTGGGAGCTTCGAGAAAAAGTGAGATTTAATCCCTTTTCCCACATCTCTGCTTGGAGAGCTGGGAATTTTCCGGGAGCCGGGATTGGGCGCTCCCGGAGTGAGTTGGAGCTGGAGGTGTTAATTAGCGGGGTGTAATTAGTGCCCCAATTAACCCCGAGGGCTTGTCCGGAATTTCCTTGCTGGAGTTTCGCCCTTTGGAGTCTCCAGGGCACGGAAAAGGCTCCGGGGTTCCCAAATTTTGGGTGGATCCTGATCCCTGGAATAAAAACGGGAGAGGCAAAGGGGGGGAGGAGGATCCAGGGATGCAATTCCAGGGATTGTCCCGCTGGGAATGTCCGGGTGTGGGATCCGCATGGAATGAGGGCCTGGAGAATCCTGAGGGAGCTGGGGGGGCTCGTCCCGGAGAAAAGGGGGATCCAGGGGGAATTTCGGGCTCTTCCCAGGGAAATCTGGGATCTGATCCCAAAGAACGGGGCCAGGACAAGAGGGAACGGCCTCGAGCTGTGCTCAGGGTGGATATTTGGGATGATTTTTCCATGGAAAAAGGGTTGGGAACCCCTGGAAAGGGCTCAGGGAGGGTTGGGATCCCCATCCCTGGAGGCGTCCGAGGAATTCCTGGAATTCTGGGTGCCCACTTGGGGATCACCTGGGAATTCTTTCCTCCCCACCCCCCCTGCAACTCCCGGAATCCCTCGGGATTTTCCCGTTTTCCCGCCAAACCTCGCGGTTTTAAACCTTTTATTTCTCCATAAAAACGGGGGGAAAAGGGAATGTGGCCATTCCAACGCTTCCAGCGTTCCCTGGGATGTTCCCTGGGATCTTCCAGCGCCTCTGGATTCAGGGATTGAGGGGTTTCAGGAGCAGGGAGTCGTGGCAGGCCACGGCGATGCCCCCGATGAGGTTCAGGAATTCCTGGAAATCCAACTGCCCGTCGCTGTTCAGATCCAGCTTTTTCATCATCCTGTCCACCACGCCCGGGTCCTTCTGGTTCTGCCAGGAAAAAAAAAAAAACGGGAATTGGGGTCTGGGATGAGCGGGAATTCCCTGCCCGGGGAGGGAGCGGGAGTTCAGGGAGCCCTGGGATGGTTTGGGATATCCCAATCCCTGGGCAGGGATATTCCCGCTGTGCCAGGTGGGAATCGGGCGCTTCCAGGGATGGGGAATCCATGGGATAACCTGGGCTGGGGAAGGATTCATCCCTAAATCCCAAATAAACCAGCCCAGGGAATCCTGGAATGCTTTGGGCTGGGAAAATCCCTAAAGATCCACATCCAGTGACATTCCCAGAATCCCATCCCCGCTCCAAACCCCATCCTGGCACATCCCCGGGGCTGGGACCCCCTGGATCCTTCCATCCCATAAATCCCATGGATCCCATAAATCCCATGGATCCCATCCCATCCCGTAAATCCTACAAATCCCATCCCATGGATCCCATAAATCCCATCCCATCAATCCCATAACTCCTGTAAATTCCATCCCATCCCATAAATCCCATAAATCCCATCCCATGGATCCCATCCCATCCCATCCCATGGATCCCATCCCATGGATCCCATCCCATAGATCCCATCCCATCCCATCCCACCCCATAAATCCCATCCCATGGATCCCATCCCATCCCATGGATCCCATCCCATCCCATGGATCCCATCCCATAGATCCCATCCCATCCCATCCCATAAATCCCATCCCATGGATCCCATGGATCCCATCCCATCAATCCCATCCCATGGATCCCATCCCACGGATCCCATCCCATCCCATCCCATCCCATCCCATCCCATCCCATCCCATCCCATGATCCCATCCCATGGATCCCATCCCATCCCATCCCATCCCATGGATCCGATCCCATCCCATCCCATCCCATCCCATCCCATCCCATCCCATCCCATCCCATGGATCCCATCCCATGGATCCCATCCATTCCCATCCCATCCCATGGATCCCATGGATCCCATCCCATCAATCCCATCCCATCCCATCAATCCCATGGATCCCATCCCGTAAATCCCATCCCACCCCGGATCCCCCGGCGTTCCCGGACCTTGGTGAAGGCGGCCAGCTCGGTGTCCATGAAGGCGCGGAATTCCCGCTTGGAGAGGGATCCGGGCTGGCCGTCCCTGCCGGCGTAGCGCTGGAACACGGCCAGCAGCGACTCGATGCAGCGCTCCGTCTCCGTGGGCTGCGGGAGCATCCCGGGCTTTGGGCCGACGGAAGGGCTGCGCGAGCCCCCCGGGCCCCTTCCCGCTGTGCCAGGAGCAATCCCGGGGTTTTGGGATGGAGGAGCCTCCTGTGCCAGGAGCAATCCCGGGGGTTTGGGGATGGAGGAGCCTCCTGTGCCCCTTCCCGCTGTGCCAGGAGCAATCCCGGGGTTTTGGGATGGAGGAGCCTCCTGTGCCCCTTCCTGGTGTGCCAGGAGCAATCCCGGGGTTTGGGATGGAGGAGCCTCCTGTGCCAGGAGCAATCCCGGGGATTTTGGGATGGAGGAGCCTCCTGTGCCCCTTCCCGCTGTGCCAGGAGCAATCCCAGGTTTTTTGGGATGGAGGAGCCTCCTGTGCCCCTTCCTGGTGTGCCAGGAGCAATCCCGGGGGTTTTGGGATGGAGGAGCCTCCTGTGCCCGTTCCAGGAGCAATCCCGGGGGTTTTGGGAGCTCCCTCTGCCCTTTCCAGGAGCAATCCTGGCTTTTTTGGGATGGAGGAGCCCCGTGTGCCCGTTCCTGGTGTGCCAGGAGCAATCCCGGTTTTTTTGGGAGCTCCCTCTGCCCATTCCAGGAGCAATCCCGGTTTTTTTGGGATGGAGGAGCCTCCCGTGCCCGTTCCTGCTGTTCCAGGAGCAATCCCGGTTTTTTTTTTTTGGGATGGAGGAGCCTCCTGTGCCCATTCCTGTTGTTCCCGGTTATTTTCGGATGAGGGAAGGGCTCAGCCCGACCCGTTCCGCCGCATTTTTCCCTGGATTTCACTCCCTGGCACAGCGGGAAGGGCCCGGAGAGGGAGCGGCTCCTGGAAAATCCCTGGGGAGGAGGAGTGGGAAGGGCCCGGGGCGGATCCCGGCTTTGGTTGAGGCCGTTGTTGGGGAGATGATCCCATTTTAACCCTGTTTCCCCCCCTTTGTCCCCTGTTTTTCCCGCATTTTTCCCTGTTTCTCCCCGTTTTTCCCCCGTTTTTTCCCTGGTTTTTTTTCCCCTGTTTCCCCCCTCGTTTTTTCCCCGTTTTTCCCCACTTTTCCCCCATGTTCCCCCCTCTTCTCCCTCCCCCCGCCCTGCCCGTCCCCAGGAGAGGAAAATTCCAGCGGCCTTCCCAGTTCCCTGCTGGTTCTCCCACCGGGACGGGCAGGGAAGGTGCGGATTTGGGGAACAAAGTGGGAATTTCGGGGCTCTTCCCCCTTCCCAGAGCTCCTTCCCTGGAAAATCCTTTTCTGGCTCCGTCCCGCTCCGCTTTTGGGGCCTTTTCTGGGAAAAACTCCTCTGGTTTTTGCTTTTCCCCCCCTCTGGAATCCCCTTTCCCACACCCGCAGGACGCTTTTCCCTCCCTCCCTGCTCCTTTCCCCATTCCCAAACCCTTTTCCCTGGAAAATCCTTCCCTGGCTCCATTCCCGGTCCTCGTCCCGCTCCGATTTTGGGGCCTTTTGTAGGAAAATCTCCTTTTCCTGTCACCCTTCCCACCCCTCTGGAATCCCCTCTCATCCCCACACATCCCGGGACCCTTTTCCCTGCCCCTTTCCCCATTCCCAAACCCTTTTCCTGGGAAAATCCTTCCCTTGGCACCATTCCCCGCCCCCGCCCCACCCCAGTTTTGGGGCTTTTTTGTAGGAAAATCTCCTCCGGAAACCCTCTGGAACCTTTCCCACCGCATTCCCGGGAATCCCGGCTCCCTCACCATGGCTGGGGCAGGCGGCGGCTCCGCTCGCGTTGGAATTGTAGGATCGGGAGCCTCGGGAAAAGCTCGGGAACGGCTCGGGAACGGCTCGGGGACAGCTCGGGAGCCCCGCCCGGGGTGACTCAGCCCCGGCCGCGTTGGGCAATTCCCGTTTCCAGCGGCAACCGCGGCTCCTCCCGCGCCTCTGGAATGTGCCCGGCCCTGCCCTGCCCCGCTCCGGGATCCGCGGCCGTTCCCAGCCCGGAACGATCCCGGTTTTCTCCCTTGGGATGGCCCTGGATTCATCCTCGGGGAAGGAGAAAAATCCCCCAAAAAAATCTTCAGGGGAAGGCTGGAGAAGGAAAAAGGGGGAAAATCCCAAAAATCTTCCAGGGGAGGCTGGAGCAGGAAAAAGGGGAAAATCCCAAAAATCTTCCAGGGAAGCCTGGAGCGGGAAAAGGGGGAAAAAATTCCAAAATCATCTCCCTT
>JACSVZ010000033.1:1139008-1503194 GCA_014706295.1 Lycocorax pyrrhopterus obiensis
CTCCGTTCCCGATCGATTCTCCTCTCCCTCACGGCCTCTTCCCTCTCTCTTCTGGGGCAAATCCTCTGTTTCTCTTCACACTCACAGGGACGTTCTCTTCTTCTTAAGTCCTCAACCTCTTCCCGTTCCCGGATCTCACGGCGCACTTTGACGTCGGCTTCAGCTGCTGCAGCTCTGGTCTCCCTCTCCCTTTCGTACCTCACTGATTCTCTTTGTCTTCTTCCATCATCTTCGAGTTCACGAATTTCACGCTCACGTCTGTCCCGTGCCTCCCTCTGCCTGATGGCGGCCACTTCCTCCCTCTCCTGTGTCCGGCGCTCAGAGCCCTCCAGCTCCAGCTCCCGTTCCCGATCGATTCTCCTCTCCCTCACGGCCTCTTCCCTCTCTCTTCTGGGGCAAATCCTCCTCTCTTCCTCCTCACACTCACGGGGTCGTTCCCTCCATCTCAGCTCCTCTCGTGGTTCCCGTTCCCGGATCTCGCGGCGCACTTTGATGTCGGCTTCTGCTGCAGCTCTGCTCTCCCTCTCCCTTTCGTACCTCACTGATTCTCTTTGTCTCCTTCCATCAGCTTCAAGTTCACGAATTTCACGCTCACGTCTGTCCCGTGTCTCCCTCTGGTTGATCGCAGCCTCTCGTTCCTCCCTTTCCCGTGTCCGGCGCTCAGAGACCTCCAGCTCCAGCTCCTGTTCCCGATCGATTCTCCTCTCCCTCACAGCCTCTTCCCTCTCTCTTACACGGACAATTCTCTCTGGTTCTGCTTCTTCCTCACACTCACGGGGTTGTTCCCTCCTTCCCAGCTCCTCTCGTGGTTCCCGTTCCCGGATCTCACGGCGCACTTTGACGTCGACTTCAGCTGCTGCAGCTCTGGTCTCCCTCTCCCTTTCGTACCTCACTGATTCTCTTTGTCTTCTTCCATCATCTTCAGCCTCACGAATTTCACGCTCACGTCTGTCCCGTGTCTCTCTCTGCCTGATGGCGGCCACTTCCTCCCTTTCCCGTGTCCGGTGCTCAGAGACCTCCAGCTCCAGCTCCTGTTCCTGATCGATTCTCCTCTCCCTCACGGCCTCTTCCCTCTCTCTCACACGGACAATTCTCCTCTCTGGTTCTGCTTCCTCCTCACACTCACGGGGTCGTTCCCTCCGTCTCAGCTCCTCTCGTGGTTCCCGTTCCTGGATCTCACGGCGCACTTTGACGTCGGCTTCTGCTGCCGCCACTCTGGTCTCCCTCTCCCTTTCGTATCTCAGAGTTTCTCGTTGTCTTCTTCCATCATCTTCGATCTCACGAATTTCGCGTTCACTTCTCTCCCGTGTCTCTCTCTGCTTTCTGGCAGCCACTTCTTCCTCCCTTTCCCGTGTCCGGCGCTCAGAGACCTCCAGCTCCAGCTCCCGTTCCCGATCGATTCTCCTCTCCCTCAGGGGCTCTTCCCTCTCTCTTCTGGGGCAAATCCTCTGTTTCTCTTCACACTCACGGGGACGTTCTCTGCTTCTTAAGTCCTCAACCCTTTCCCGTTCCCGGATCTCACGGCGCACTTTGACGTCGGCTTCTGCTGCAGCTCTGCTCTCCCTCTCCCTTTCGTACCTCACTGATTCTCTTTGTCTTCTTCCGTCATCTTCGAGTTCACGAATTTCACGTCTCTCCCGTGTCTCTCTCCGTCTGATGGTGGCCTCTTCTTCCTCCCTTTCCCGTGTCCGGCGCTCAGAGACCTCCAGCTCCTGTTCCCGATCCACCCTCCTCTCTCTCGTTCTCCCTTTTCTTCTGAGATCATCTCTTTCTTCCCTCTCCAGCTCCTCCCGGATCTCCCTTTCCCTTTCCGCCGATTCCAGCTCCCGTTCCCGCTTTGTTCTCTGTCTGTAGCCGCGTTCCTCCAGCTCTGCTCTCTCACACTCCTCGAGGTCGATCTCTAACGGTTCCTCCAGGAATGTCTGATGTGGCCGCCTGGACTCCGGACATTCCGGCTCAGCTGCCCGGCAGCTTCTCCCTTCCAGCTCTCTTTGTTCCAGCTCGTGCCGGCGGTGGCGGCTCCTCTCTTCCCGGAGCGGTTCGGGTTCCCGTGGCCGGTTGTCACCTCCTCCATCAGCTCCTCGTGGCCGCTGGGTTCTTTCATCACTCCCCAGCTCCTGGCGGCTCCACCGGTCCGGCCGCGGTTGGGGTTCACGGCGTTGCCTGCCGATCCTCACGTCTGCCGGTTCTTCCTCCTGGAGCCCCTCCCGATCTCTCCTCTCTCCTCGTCTGTCCGGCTCCGGGGGCTGCCGCTTTCTCCGGCTCTCCCGCTGCTCGCACGGCTCTTGGCTCCGTTCCCGGTATTCCTGAGGGATCGGCTCCCCCGGCTCCCCGCTTGGTTCCGCGTCGTTCCCGCTCCGCGTGCGACGTTCCTGCCGATCCCTCCTCGTTCCCTCTGAGATTTCGATCTCCCCGACCCTGGGGTCTCGTTGCTGCTCAACTTCACGGGGCGGGTCACGATTCCTCTCCCAGGCTTCTCGTTCCTCCTCCTCCTGGAGCTGCCGGCGGCTCCCTCTGCTCCTGATTTCCGGCTCCCGGAGGGATTTTCCTCCGGTCGGGACCTTTGTCCTCTGCACCAGGAACGGTGCCCTCGGCAGGAACCAGAAGCAGCACTTGGCCACCCGGAACACCAGGAGGAGGAACTCGTTAAAATCGATGTCCCCGTCCCCGTCCCACTCCAGGAACTGCAGGATCTTCTCGATGGTCTGAGGGTCGTGTGGCTTCTGCAGGGAAAAAACACGGGGGGGGGAAAAAAGGGGATTTTTGTCTTCCCGATCCTTGTGGGAGAAATGAAAAATTGGGAAGAATCGCAGGAATTCTCCTTCCTTCTCTCACAATTTCACTTTTAGGGCTCAGTACCAGCTCTGGGAATTCATTCTCCATTTTCCTGGTTGTTCCCTGGCTGCAGCTGAGCAGCTCTTTCCTTTTTGGGATTTCTCCTTCCACAGGATAAATTTCCTTCCTATCCGGGAAGGAAAACCCACACCTCCCCCAGTTCATTCCCTGGCTTTTGCCCAATTTTTCATGGCAAAATGGGTTGGAAGAGTTGTGGGAGCAGTCACAGAATCCCAGGATCCCTGAGGTTGGAAAAGAGCTCCAAGATCATCGAGTCCAATATGGGACCAATCACCCAGCCCAACGCCCAGGAATCCCTCGGACACCTCCAGGGATGGCCACTCCAAACCTCCCTGGGCAGCCCCTGCCAAGGCCTGGCCGCCCTTTCCAGGAGGGATTTTCCCAAATATCCACCCTGAGCCTCCCCTGGCACAGCTCGAGGCCGTTCCCTCTTGTCCTGGCCCCGTTCCCTGGGATCAGATCCCAAATCCCCCCAGGAAGAGCCCGAAATTCCCTCTGGATCCCCCTTTTCTCCAGGCTGAGCCCCCCCAGCTCCCTCAGGATTCTCCATTCCCTTCTCCGGCACAAAGGAACCCGACCGTGGCTCCCCTTGGGTGGAACCCTCCCCATCCCGTTTCCAGGGGAGATTTTGCCGTTCCCACATCCCAACCCTTTCCAGCAGCGCTCACCACGAGGGCATCCGCGAACTCCCTCTGGATGAGCTCCCTCATCCTCCGGCGGCTGAGGCCGGAGCCGTCCCCGTCCCCCCGGGCGTGCTGCTGGAAGACGCCGACGATGGTGGCGATGCTGTCCAAGAACGGGGACATCCTCCTGCGGATCCGAGCGAGCCTGGAAAGGACAGGAGCCGACCAAGGGATGGGGGATTCCCTTGGGAAGAGGGAGGAGAATTCCCGGGGTCGGGCTGGCTCCGCGTCCCCGGAGCGCTGGGGACGCATTCCAGGGTTTTAGTGGGATGGGGAGTGGCCTCTGGCTTCCCCACTGATGCGTTTGGGTGACGTTGGAGCGGGAAAGATGACGGGGATGCGGCGATGGGTGGCGGGGAGGGAGCCGCCGGTGGTGACGCAAGAGGTGCCCCAAGATCCTGCCCCGCGGGGTTATCCCGTGGAATATTTCCTTGGAATGGACCCCAAGGATCACCCGATCCAACCCCTCTGCTGTCCAGGGACACCCAGGAGGTCTCTGAGGTCTCCCTGGAGCTTCTCCTCTCCAGGTGAACCCCTCCAGCTCTCCCAACCTTTCCCCAGCCCTTGGAGCATCTCCACGGCTTCCCCTGGCCTCGTTCCAGCACCTCCTGATGTTTCCAGGATCCGTCCCTGTGATCCCGGTGAGAGGAGCTTTAACCCAGCCCGAGACAAGATCTGGGGCAGAGACCTCAAAAGCTGCGCCTGGAAACCTCCAAAGCCTCCTCCTTCCCTCCTCGCTTCCCTGTGGGATCCCCGAGCCTCTTATCGGGAACATCCGTGCCCCATCTGATCCCGGGAAGCGGCGCCGTGCCCGCCTTCCCGCCTCCGGAACGTGCCCGGGCACACGAGCACTCCCTGCCCCATGGAAACCCCGGGATTTCCATGGAAAAGGAGCCATTTCTCCAATGGGTTCCAACCCCAGCCGGGAGCTGACCCCACACCCAAGGAGGTCCCCAGACTTCTCCCTGTATTCCCTTCCCACACGGACAACCCATCCCAACGATTCCAACAAGGAGAAACCCCTCCGTATTCCCAAAAAAACACCGGGAACGGCTCTCCCATCCACCACGAACCCCAGGGAAACGCCGATATTCCCAACAAAGGGAATATTCCCGAAGGAGCCACTCACCCAAGTCACCGGCGGGATCGAGCGGGATTCCTGGGAAGCCGTGCGGAGCGAGGGGAGGACCGGGGTGCTTTTATAGGGTCCCCGTTGGGGTTGGAGAGGAGCCACCCTTTGTGGACGTTGTCCTGATTCATCCTGGGCCAAGCCCAGTCCCAAACGGGTTATTTGGCTTTATCAACCCTTCCCTATCATTTTCACCCCGAAATAGCAGCGGCACTTCAGGCCGGTTCCGCCTAATCCTGGAAAATCCTTGGCTGTAAAATCCTTTTATGGTCGAGTTTGGGACTTTTTGGGGGTAAATCTGGAAGGGCTCCAGAGCGTGAAGGGAGGGTGGAGTTCAAGGTAAATATTTGTGTGGTGGGTGGGATTTTGTGTCGTTAACGCACGCAAAGCCCCATAAAAATAGGAATTCATATTTAAATTAAATGAATTTAATTAATTAGATTAATTAAATTACAACTATTAAATTAAATGAATTAAACACTTAAATTAAACGAATTAAATAAATTAAAGTGAAAATTTAAGTGCTGATGGCAACAGAGCCCAGGATGAGCAGATCGGGGACAGCTGAGATCTTTATGATCCACAAAATTGGTCCCACAATTTTGATCCAGAGGGGATTTTTGCCTCTTTTTTGTGCATTTCCTTTGGAATTTCGAGCCTGAGGTCGCTGGGGTTTGGATCAGGCAAAGGGAAGAAGACTTCAGCACTAAAATCTGGGTGAGATCCCCAAATCCTCCTGGTTTTTTGGTTCGTGGGACATCCTTGTAGAGTTTTATTCTTATTTTTACTTCTTATTAATGAGACTTTTGGCCGTATTATCCAATTATGGAAAAACAAACCAACCACAGCCATTTTTAAATGATGAAATGAATTTTTCAACGAATTTTTGAACCAGGAAATTTTAATTAATTGATGCCTTTTCCTTGGGAAAAATCACGATGAAACTTTCAATATTAATTAGGCAATTTTTAGTTCAACTTCACTTGATTTTAATTAAAAATAAAAGCAGAAGCCTCTGCCGAGAGGTCGATTAATGTTGAATTTCCTCCGGCTGCCCTCGGGCTGTAATTACCTCCCAATCTTATTTTTCTTTAATTTAATCTTCCAACAGCAAATTAATGAACGATTCCTTTATTCCCTGTGAACTCTCCCAGCACCCGGAGGAAATCAGGAAAAATTCCAGAGCCTGGATTTTGGGGTTCGGAGGCGACGGGGACATCACGGAGGCCACTTCGGAGCAGGAACTCGTCCCGCAGCCTTCGTTGAGTGGCTCATCCTGGGTGTAGGAGCCCAATTAATTAACGCTGGTGACACCCTGGGGACACTCAGCCCAGGGATCGTCCCCAACGTTCATTTTCGGGCTTTTTTTTTTTTCCGGGGGATTAAATCACCCCGGGTGCAAATTAGGCCCCACCTGGGCCGTAATGACACCCTTGGGACGCTGTAATTTTGGGGTGGATTTGGGGTGATTATGCTAATGAGGGGGGGTTTGGTGGCCTGTAACTGTCTGGAGTCCCCACCCCAAGGGCCGGAGGCCGCGCGGGAGCCTCGGGAATCCGCCTTGGAAAAGGTCCCTCGCCTCGGGAGAGCTTTCCCGGGATTTGCTGACGCTGCCGGGACGAGGCTCCAGGCACGTCCCGGCAGCGCCGAACCCCCTTTTCCTGCTGGGTTTTCCCCAAAAATGCTTTTCCTGACTCAATCCCCCCCCATCCTTTGGGATGGATCCGAAGGAATGTGGGCAGGAGGGTGAGGAAGGGGATTCTCCCCCTCTGCTCTGCTCTGGTGGGATCCCACCGGGAATTCCGGGCCCGGTTCTGGTGTCCCCAAAATAAAAGGGACGTGGAATTGTTGGAGCAAGGCCAGAGGAGGCCATGAAGTGGATCCAAGAAGCTTCCCGATGGATCCAGGCTGGGAATGTTGGGAATGTTCAGCCTGTGGAGACCCCAGAGCCCTTCCCAGGATCTGCAGGGGCTCCAGGGAAGCTGGAGAGGGAATTTTCCTGAGGAACTGCAGGGACAGGACACAGGGAATGGGGTCGGGGTGACAGAGCGGGAATTTGGGTGGGATTTTGGGAAGGAATCGTTCCTCGTGAGGGCCTGGCCCAGGATGTTCCATGGATTCCCCATCCTGGAAGTGTCCTCCAGGCCAGCCTGGAGCCCCCTGGGATGGTGGGAGGTGTCCCTGCCCATGGAAGTGGAGGTTTCTGACGTCCCGTCCAACCCAAACCATTCCGGAATTCCATGATTCCTCCCCAAATCCGTGCCCATTCCCGTCTCTCTCTGGGATAACCAAACTGACGCTGGTACAAAGCAAAATCCCACGGGACCAACCTCCAACCGAGACGGTTTTTTACGGAATTTCCTGGAAAACTCTAGAATTTTCTGGAAAACATCCAGAAATGCTCTGAGGAATATTTCAGATGGAACAGGGCAGGGGATGATGGAATTCCCGACCCTCCCCTCGCACGTCCGCAGCTGAGACCCCTCGGAACTCATCCCCGCTCCGGAATTCCATCCCTTTGGGCCCGATCCAGGGAATTGTGACAGCGGCACGCTCGGAACCCCAAATCCTTTTGGGATGACGGGAGCTCCGGGGGCGGTTTCGGGTTTGGGTTTTCTGATTCAGCGCCGAGGCAGTTGTGGGATTCGGGGCCGTCTCCGAGGGTGACGTCGGCTGCGCCGCCGAGGGCTCCGCGTCCTGCGCGTCACCGACCTCAGGCGAGGCGTGGGGACGTCGGCCGGGCCCCGACGGCGCTGGCACGGGACGAGTGAAACACCGGGATGAGGAGTCCTGGTGGTCCCAAGCCCGGAATGGACCCCACTGACCTCATCCCGCTGCTCGTCCCCCGGGATTGATCCACGTCCCGGCTGGAAAAGTGTCCCAGGACCTGGACAGGCCGAGCTGAACCGAGGGTGGGACAACTTCCCCTGTCCCGGGTGTCTCCAGCCTGGCCTGGGACACTTCCAGGGATGGGGAATCCATGGGATAACCTGGGCCAGGGAAGGATTTATCCCAAATATCCCATCCGGGGAATCCTGGAATGGTTTGGGTTGGAAGGACCTTGAAGATCCTTAAAGATCCAAGGGGCACCTGACACCGTGCCAGGTGGGTCCAGCCTGGCCTGGGACTCTCCCGGGGTGAGGAATCCATGGAATCACCTGGGCCAGGGAAGGATTTATCCCAAATATCCCATCGGAACCAGCCCAGGGAATGCTGGGGAATCGAGGTGGGATATTGGGAAGGAATTGTTCCCCGTGAGGGTGTTTGCTTTTTTCTCGTTCGTGAGGAATTCCTCTGGAATTAATTCCTGGTCCTTCACAGCCGGCCCTGCCCGCGGGCGCCTCTGGCAGGAATGGGGCAGGAAAGGTTCTTTTGGTTCTTTTGGTAGTTTTGGGTATTTTTACCACCCCGGGATCGGGGTTCAGGCGATGCCGGAGCCACGCCCGGGGCTGGGAACGGGTTTGGTGAGAGGAGGGGTGGGAAGGGAGAGGAAACAAAGGGAGAGGAATGAGGATGTTGGGATGGGAATTGTGCCCGGTCCGGGGTGGGGGGCTGGAGCCGGGCCAGAGGTGGGAACGGGGCTGGAGCAGCAGGAGAAGGGAATGGAGAATCCTGAGGGAGCTGGGGGGGCTCAGCCTGGAGAAAAGGGGGATCCAGAGGGGAATTTCGGGCTCGTCCTGGGGGGATTTGGGATCCGATCCCAGGGAACGGGGCCAGGACAAGAGGGAACGGCCTCGAGCTGTGCCAGGGGAGGCTCAGGGTGGATATTTGGGAAAATCCCTCCTGGAAAGGGCGGCCAGGCCTTGGCAGGGGCTGCCCAGGGAGGGTTGGAGTGGCCGTCCCTGGAGGTGTCTGAGGGATTCCTGGAGATTCCTCTGGATGAGCAGGGGGGGATCGATCCCAGGCTGGACTCGCTGATCCCGGAGCTCTTTCCCAACCTGGAGGCTCCTGGAATTCTCCTGGATCCGGCATCGAGCAGCGAAACCTTCTCCCACAGTGCCACCAAGTGGCACCGGCAGCGGGACCGGGATCCCCTGGAATGTCCCGGAGCCCACGCGTGGATTTGGGATTTGGGATTTGGGATGGGGCCGGGGGGAGCTGCCGCCACCCTTTTGCCACGCGGGGAAACTGAGGCACGCGGAGGGAAAAGGGCCGGAATTCCTCGTGCTGCTTCCGCTGCCCTGGGTGGGGTCGCTGGACTGGGAGCCACTGGGAGAACTGGGAGCCCCCCCCAGCCCTAAATGGCTCAGGAAGATCCATTTTACATTTTTTTAATATTTTATATAATTAATACATTTTATATATTTTATATATTTTATATATTTTATATATTTTATATATGTTACATGTTTTATATTTTTTATTTATTTTATATATTTTATATATTTTATATATGTTATATATTTTATTTATTTTATTTATTTTATACATGTATATATTTTAAAAACTATTTTGGGGTTTTTTTATCTATTATTGCAGCTTTCATCCACGTTTTTGAATGTTTTAGCCATATTATTGCCAGTTTTATCCCTATTTTTTGCAGGGTTTTTTCCATATTTTGCAGGTTTTATCCACATTTTCCCCTTCCCAGCATTCTTTTGCCTCTTCCCTTTGTTTCCTCCCCTCTTCCCCTGCTGAGAGCTGCGGGAATTTACCCCAAATTCAGCCTTTTCTCCCTCTTTTTGCCTTATCCCAAAGCAGATTCCCAAACTTTCCCATTCCGCAGGGAATTTCATCCCCACATCTCCGTGATTATCAGGAATTCAATAATTGGAATAAAATCCTTTTTTCCCCCGAGCTCTTCCCGCTGTCCCTAATTCCCGGTGACGTTAAGAAGTGTCGAAAATTCCCCTAATCCCGCTTTTTTTTTTTCCATGTTAATGAGGATATTTCTCATATTCCTGCCGGGATAATTGGATTCCAGGGCTCCCCTCGAATTCTCCGGATTTGAATAATCCCACAATTCAAATCAGGGAATCCTCTCCCGGCTCCCAGCGAGGCTTTTGAGGATCCTTTCCTCGCTTTGAGACGCTTTTAACAAATCCAAGGATCATTAACGATAATTAGGGAGGAGTTAATTAAACCCTTTCCGTGCGTTCCGACCTCCAAACTCACAAATATCTTGGATTATCCCATCCCCTTTCCCGATCCTCCTGGAGAGGGCAGGATTTTTCCGTGCTCCCTTTTGCTCATTTTCCCCAGATTCCTTGGGATGTTTTCCCCCAATTCCTTGGGATGTTTCAATCCCATTCCTTGGGATGTTTTAATCCCATTCCTTCGGATGTTTTCCCCCAGTTCCTTGGGATGTTTTCCCCCAATTCCTTGGGATGTTTTCCCCCAATTCCTCGGGATGCTTCAATCCCATTCCTTGGGATGTTTTAACCCCATTTTCCGGGATTTTCCCACCCAAATCCCCAGCTGGAATTCTTTCCATCTTTAGCCCAGATTTCCCAAAATTTAAGGACTCCACGCTCCTGCTTTCAAATCCCGACCTCCCATTTGGAGGCAGATTCACCGCAGCAGTTCAGAAAAACACGGAATCTCCCCTAATTCCCTGAAAACCGGGACAGACCTGGACGAAGCCGCTGGGGCAGGAAGGAGGGAGCAGCTCCCCCCTGCCGGACACGGGGGACGGTGGAATCCAGGCCCGACCAGTTCTCCCAGTGGCCTGCCCGGTTTTCCGGCAGCATTTCTGGCTGGCGACACCGGGACGGGAGCTGGGACGGGCTCTGGCACTTCCCAAACATTCCCAGGAGTTTCTGATCCATTCGTTCGGGAGTTTGGAGCCCCCCGGACAAAAATCCACCTCCCCTGGGGGTTCTGAGGGGTTCTGAGCCTTCGGAACAGTGGGAGCTGCTGGTTTAACTGGACTTCTCCGTGCCTGGAAGAGCCTCTGGAGCTGGGGGCTCATCCCAGGAAAACGTGGATTCCAGGCTGGATTCCGGCTCCAGGGATCAGCTTCCCAAAAAATAAAAAAACCCAAAAAGGAGCAGTGCCAGCCCTGGGGTGCTGCTGGTGGTCCCCAAACTCAGATCCAGCCCAGAATTCCCTAAAAAAATCCTCGTCCGTGGGGAAGGAGCTCCTTGAGTTTTATTTCCGAGGAAAATTCGCTTTCCTCAATATTCCCATGATTTTAATGGGAAAAACCATCAGGAAAGAGGACAAAAAACGCAAAGACAAAACCACAAACGGATTAAGGCGGACTCTGAACCTCCTCGTTCGTCCGTGGGAAGCAAAGAGTGACAAAACAGGTGACGAAACAGGACCCTGGCTGCAATTCCCACCGGGAATCTTTTCCCATTATTTATTGCACTTCTCGTTAGGCAATAAAAACGAGAGAGTAATTAAAAGATGATTGAAAAGCAGCTTTTTTTTTTTTTTCCTTTTTTTTTTATTCCAAGTGAAGCAACTTCCTCTCTTTTGCAACTTTCGTGGGAAGCTGAGACTCACCCGAGCAGGGCAGGGACCCCCCTTTCCTTCATCCCACCGATCCCAATCCTATTTCTTCCCCCGGAACCAGCTCTGGCAGCGGGAGAGGCAGCGCTCCACGATGCTGGAAGTGCAGGAGTTGAGGTGGAACGGGCTCCGTGGGGACGTCTGGGACCTGCTGTCCTCGGGATCTCCGGCGTCCCCAAGTCCCTGGGGCTGGCACGGCCCCGTGGGCACGCACGGATCCGCGGGAATCCCGCTTTGGGATGCGCAGGGATCCCCCGGGATCGCTCCCTGAGCCTGGCAGGGCTCCTCCGTGCCCAACTCCAGCACCTCGAGGGTGCAGGGCTCCAGAGCGGCGGTGGGGAGCTCCTGGGAGAGCTCGTCCAGGTTTTCCAGGCAGGTCCCGGCTGTTTTGGAGACGCAAAGCTCCTCCTGGGACAGCGGGAAGGTCTCCGGGGTGTCCGGGGAACAGAGCTCCACGGTCAGGATGGATTTCTGGAGCGGGAACCTCATCACGCACATCCCGGGGGTCTCGATGGTGAAGGGCTCCTCTCCCGAGCTCGGGATTTTCACGGGATCGGCTTCCACGCAAGTCCCGGAGTCCGTGGGGAGGGGGATCTGAGGGGGGTCACAGGGACAGGAGGGACAAACATCCTGGCACGGGCAGGGATCCGCCTGGGAATTCTGCTCCGGGGCCGCCACGGCACAGGGAGAGCAGGGATTGCTCTGGGCGGCCTCTTCCTGGCAGGAACAGGGCGGGCTCTGGGAATTCATCTCTCTGCGACCGAGACCTGGAAGAAAAAGAAAAATTTCACACCTAATCCCCCGAAAAATCAGGAAAACATTCCTCGTTGTTTTGCTTTCCTCTTCGAACTCCCAAATTCAGCTTTTCTTATTAAAATCTGCTCTCAGCCAAACGATCCCAAAAGTTTCCCTGCATTTTTTTGGGATAACAACAGGTTTGATTCACGTTTTCAGGTTCATAAATTTCAAGCGGCTCCCTTCCCTTCTCCAGTTGTTTTTCCCTTTTCCAGTTGTTTGGAATGGATCCTGCATCTCCTGGTAGGACGGGGTTTTATCCCTCTATACCCAGCACTGGGACAACAGGAATTTTCCAGAGCGTCCATGGGAATTCCGGAATTACAGCCAAGCCAGCACGACGGGAGATTTTTACCCTTCGAAACATTTATCCCCGAGGAAATTGAGAGCCACAAATCCCCCTTTTCCAGTTTTCCCAGGAACCTATCCCAGAAAACGAACGCCGGGATTTGTAGGATTCCAAGGAGACTCACCCAGGTCGGGATCGGCAGGGCAGACGCAGCCGCGTTATCCCGGGATGTGCCTGGTGTGTTCCCGGGCCTCCGGAGCCGGGGAGCCCCAGGCACCCCGCAGCTCCCCACGGCCTCGCTCCGCCTCTGCCCCGCCAGGGGTGATTTGCCTAATTATTTTTAATGGAAAACGCCTATTTCCGTGGCTGCAGCCGGACCTGGAGCTCGGGAATTCACGTGGCCCCGCAGACGCCAGGGAGGAATTTGGGAAATGAGTGGATTCCGGGCCGGCTCTCCAGTAATCACCCGGTCACGGGGCAGGTTTTTGGGATACTCCGACATCCTCCAGCTCAATACCTCACGAGGTCCATTAGGGGCAGGATGGGATGTGGGATTTGGGGGATTCTTTTACTTTTAGCCATGCCTGACCTTTTTTCTGTCCTGTTTTTTTTCACGGAGCTGCTGGAAACTCTTCCCTCACCGCTCGTCTCGTGATGTTTTCCCTCTGCTCACGAAGTTCTGACTCAAATCCTGTCTCCACTGTCGTGACGGTGGCGTTGTCCTCGTGAGGGACGAGTGAAGAGCAGGCAGGTGACCAGAGGAGTGACCACCACCCTTTTCCCCTCATTTTACCCAAAACCAGCTGAATTCTACCCAGCTTGAAATTCATAAACCTGAAAACGTGAATCAAATCTGTTGCCATTCCGCCCCCCCAAAAAATGTTGGGAAATCATTGGAATCATTTGGCTGAGAGCAGATTTGAGCAAGAAAAGCTCTTTTTGGGGAGTTTGAACAGAAAAGCAAAAAAAAGGAGGAAATTTTTCCTGGGATCAGCAGCAAACCCCCAACCCAAGGGGTCACGAATCCCAAATTTATTTATTTCCAGGAAATGACAAAAAATCCCCACACTGGACACCCAAATTTGGAGGAAGAAGAGCCCAAACCCCCCCTTGGTCTCGCAGTGGAAATCGGCCTCGCCTCCGGTGCGAGTCGTTCCTGTCCCTGGTTGTGTCACCGGGTGACTCCGGGCTGGGTGGCAGCGAGCAGAGGAGGAATTCCAGAGCCTTTGATGTCTCACGGGAACTGGTTGGGTCTCTCTCCCTTCTTTTCCAGGCAGGGACAATTTTTCCGTGGGGAGAAAGCGGCAGCTCCGAGCTGAGACGGCCGCGTGAAGTTTGTCACCTTCTCGGTCGGGGTGTGACCTCCTGGCACCAGAAATGGGCACAAAAAATCAGCCCAAAGGCCACTGTGATCAAAGAGTTCATCTTTCATCACCCTCGGTGTCACCTGGTGGAGTTGGGACAACTGGGAGAGGTCCTGGAAGATCCTGGAGAACCTCAAAACATGAAGGTTTCCCCGGAGCACAACGGCCAAAATCCCAACAAATCGAACAAATCCAATTTGTATTAAAAAAAAAATATCAAAGAATTGTGGCAAAGCTGAGCAGCTGGACCAGGACAGGGATTGTCCCCTGGGCACTGGGGAGGGGAATGTCCAGTGCTGTGTCCAGTTCTGGACAATCATGGAAAGAAGGACATGGAGGGGCTGGAGCGTGGCCGGAGATGGGAACGGGGCTGGAGCAGCAGGAGAAGGGAATGGAGAATCCTGAGGGAGCTGGAGGGGCTCATCCCAGAGAAAAGGGGGATCCAGGGGGAATTTCGGGCTCTTCCTGAGGGGATTTGGGGTCTGATCCCAGGGAACGGGGTCAGGACAAGAGGGAACGGCCTCGAGCTGTGCCAGGGGAGGCTCAGGGTGGATATTTGGGAAAATCCCTCCTGGAAAGGGCGGCCAGGCCTTGGCAGGGGCTGCCCAGGGAGGGTTGGAGTGGCCGTCCCTGGAGGCGTCCGAGGGATTCCTGGACCACATCTGGAGCTGCGTCCGATTTGTGTCCCAGGAGCTCGAGACCAACCAAGGTCACCCAGATGTTCAGGGACCTTGAGGAAAAGGTGGATTGGGAGACGCTGAAGGATTCGCCCACCCTGGAAAAGACCTGGGGATGATCCTTTGGTCCATCCAAAGTATTCATGGAGAGGCTCCTCCCAGAGGCCCCCAGAACAAGCTGAAAAACCGTGACCAGATTATCGGGAATAAAATTCCCAGCAGAAGGAATATTGTGAGCAAGCCAAGCCCCTTCCAGAGTCCCATCCCGCCTCCACTCCTGAGCTCTGCAAGGAAATGCACCAAAAGAGCTTTTTTTCCAGAGTTTAATCCCGAGGGGGATTGTTTCCAGGCTGCCTCATCCGCTCCGCACTTCCCAGTCCGTAGGAAATACGCGGACGGGGAATTCCTTGTAGTCATAGAGTCTCATGTCCCACCTCGGCGACATTAAAAAATTATAATGCCGAGCGAAGTAATTGAAGGATTGGAGCGGAGCAGGTCTGGATTATTAAATATTTGATTTCCATACCCCTGAGGTGTCTCACTTCCGGCGCCACGGACTCCGAAATCCTATAAAAGGATTCCTATTGTCCTGCTCCCCAAGCCATTTTTGGTTTCATTTGGTGCTTGCTGGTGGAGAATTGGGTAAGTCCGGCTCGGTTTCCCGGGAAGTCACCTCGTGGTTGGGTTTATTTCGTTTCGAAGCCTTGCAGAAGCAAATTAAAAGGCTTAAAAGCGTCTCTGTGTGGGGAGATTTGGGGTTGGGATTCCCCAAGTTTTAGTTCCGTCTTCTCTGGGGTTTATTCGCTGCGGGTTTTGCTCTTTCTCCATCAAGGAGGGCCAAATTCTCTCCCTTCTCTCCTCACTGACTTTGCTCCCCTGTTTCACCCAGGGAATTGTTGGCGTTGGGAGAGATCAAAAGTCCCAGGCTGGGACTTCAAAGGGGAGACGTGGGAGGGGAGATAAGGAGTGGAGACTTTCAGGCTGCCAGGGAAGGCCGTGCCTGGAAGGAAAAACCCGGGTGGAAAGAGCCGGGCGGATTTTGTGGGAAAAGCAGCCGCGGCAGAGCCTTTCCTTGGGGAGGTTTTCCAGCACGGAGCCTCCACTGGTGTCCTCTGGATGAGGGCAGGCCAGTCTGAAGCCTTTTTGGGTGAAGTTAGAGAAGGGATGGCAAAGATTCATCCCAAACTGAGGGGAGCTGTGGGCAGGTGGAGGCTTCAGACCCTCCAGGAAACCTAAAGGAGCCCAAATAATTTTTCCTTCCTGTTTTGAGAGGAAGTTGGTTGAAAACAGCCACAAATTTGTCTAAAATGCTTTCACGTGGAGTCACTTCCTTGCCACGGCTGTTTTCCCGGTTCAGGATTCTGTGGAAAAAGGATAATTTCATTTCGTGTATAAAACAGCTTGAAATGTCTGGGTTTTCACACCTTTTCAATTTTATCCCTTGCCTGTTTCCAGCCTCCCCCCTTCCCCCCAAAAATGCGCCGCCCGACCGGCTGCCCGCTGAGCCAGATCTGCATCCCCCCTCCCGCCGTCCTGGTGAGAAGCTTCCCTGTGAGATCCAGCCTGGATCCCTGCGGCACCGCCGGCAACTTCCAGTGCCTCCCCGGGCGCGTGAGCCCCTGCTGCTACCCCGGCACCACCACCTACGTCAGCCTGGGGGGCCTGCGCGCGGCCTCCGGCTGCGCCAATCCGTGCGGCCTCGCGGCCACCGCGCGCGTCCCCCCGTGCCGCCAGGGCGTGGCCCGGTGCACGTGTGGCAAACCCTGCTGCTGCTGCCAGGTGACCGAGTGCAGCACCACGAGCCGGGGCTCCTGCAGCCAGGAGGTGGCCAAGTGCTCCACAACCTGCCAGGATGCGTGCGGTCAGGAGGTCACCAAGTGCAGCGCCACGTGTCAAGATCCGTGCGGTCAGGAGGTCACCAAATGTGTCACCACAACGTGTGTGGATCCGTGTTGCCAGGAGGTCACCAAATGTGTCACCACGTGTCAAGATCCGTGTTGTAAGGAAGTCACCACGTGCACCACCACGTGCACCACCACGTGCCAGGATCCGTGTTGTCAGGAGGTGACCAAGTGCACCACCACGTGTGTGGAACCCTGTTGTAAGGAAGTGACCACGTGCACCACCACGTGCACCGCCACGTGCCAGGATCCCTGCTGCCAGGAGGTCACCAAGTGCGTCACCACGTGCCAAGATCCCTGCTGCAAGGAAGTGACCAAGTGCACCAGGACATGCGTGGATCCCTGCTGTCAAGAGGTGACCAAGTGCACCACCACATGTGTGGATCCGTGTTGTAAGGAAGCCACCAAGTGCGTCACCACGTGTGTGGACCCGTGCTGCAAGGAGGTCACCAAGTGTGTCACCACATGCCAGGATCCCTGCTGCAAGGAAGTGACCACGTGCTCCACCACGTGTGTGGATCCGTGCTGCAAGGAGGTCACCAAGTGTGTCACCACATGCCAGGATCCGTGCTGCCAGGAGGTCACCAAGTGCGTCACCACGTGTGTGGACCCGTGCTGTCAGGAAGTGTCCAAGTGCACCACCACATGTGAAGATCCCTGCTGCAAGCAAGTGACCACGTGTGTGGATCCGTGCTCTCAGGAGGTGACCAAGTGTGTCACCACTTGTGCGGATCCGTGTTGCCAGGAGGTGACCAAGTACACCACCGCGTGTGTGGATCCGTGTTGTCAGGAGGTGACCAAGTGTGTCACCACGTGTGTGGATCCCTGTTCTCAGGAGGTGACCAAGTACACCACCACGTGTGTGGATCCGTGCTCTCAGGGGGTCACCAAGTACACCACCACCTTTGTGGATCCATGCGGCAAGAAAGCCGCCAAGTGCCTCACGCCGTGTTACGACCCCTGCTGCAAGAAAGTGACCAAGTGGAGCAGCCCGTGGGTGATTCCGTGGTGCAAGAAAGGGGCCAAGTCCAGCACCAGGTGTGGAGATCCCTGTTCCAAGAAGGGGACCAAGTGCAGCTCCAGATGTGTGGATCCGTGTTACAAGAAGGTGTCCAAGTGCTCCACCACGTGCCAAGATCCGCGTTGTGTGACCAGGTGTGTGGATCCCTGCTGTCAGGAAGTCACCAAATGTACCACCAGATGTGTGGATCCGTGTTGTCGTGAGGTCACCAAGTGCGTCACCACGTGTGTGGATCCCTGCTGTCAGGAGGTCACCAAGTGTGTAACCACGTGCCAGGATCCCTGCTGCAGGGATGTCACCAAGTACAGATCCAGATGTGTGGATCCGTGCTGCAGGGAGGTCACCAAGTGCGTCACCACGTGTGTGGATCCCTGCTGTCAGGAGGTCACCAAATGTGTCACCACATGCCAGGATCCCTGCTACAAGGAAGTCACCAAATGTACCACCAGATGTGTGGATCCCTGTTGTCGGGAGGTCATCAAGTGCAGAACCAGATGTGTAGATCCGTGTTGTCAGGAAGTGACCAAGTGTGTCACCACATGCCAGGATCCCTGCTGCCAGGAGGTCGCCAAGTGCAGAACCAGATGTGTGGATCCGTGTTGTCGTGAGGTCACCAAGTGTGTCACCACATGTGTGGATCCGTGCTGTCAGGGGGTCACCAAATGTGTCACCACGTGCCAGGATCCCTGCTGCAGGGAGGTCACCAAGTACAGAACCAGATGTGTGGATCCGTGTTGTCAGGAAGTGACCAAGTGTGTCACCACATGCCAGGATCCATGCTGTCAGGAGGTCACCAAGTGTGTCACCAAGTGTGTGGATCCGTGTTGTCAGGAGGTCACCAAGTGTGTCACCACGTGCCAGGATCCCTGCTGTCAGGAAGTGACCAAGTGTGTCACCACGTGCCAGGATCCCTGCTGCCAGGAGGTCACCAAATGTACCACCAGATGTGTGGATCCGTGTTGTCGGGAGGTCACCAAGTGCGTCACCACATGCCAGGATCCCTGCTGCCAGGAGGTCACCAAGTGCGTCACCAAGTGTGTGGATCCGTGTTGCCAGGGAGTAACCAAGTGCATCACTACATGCCAAGATCCGTGTTGTGTCACCAGATGTGCCACCAGGTGTGTTGACCCATGCTGCCAGGAGGTCACCAAGTGTGTCACCACGTGCCAAGATCCCTGTTGTGTCACCAGATGTGCCACCAGATGTGTGGATCCCTGCTGCCAGGGAGTGACCACCTGCACCACCAGGTGCCAAGATCCCTGCTGCCAGGGAGTGACCACCTGCACCACCACATGCCAAGCCCCCTGCTGCCAGGGAGTAACCACGTGCCAAGACCCCTGCTGCCAGGGAGTGACCACCTGTGCCACCACATGCCAAGCCCCCTGCTGCCAGGGAGTGACCACGTGCCAAGATCCCTGCTGCCAGGGAGTGACCACATGCCAAGACCCCTGCTGCCAGGGAGTGACCACCTGCACCACCACATGCCAAGATCCCTGCTGCCAGGGAGTGACCACCTGCAGCACTAGGTGCCAAGCCCCCTGCTGCCAGGGAGTGACCACGTGCCAAGATCCCTGCTGCCAGGGAGTGACCACGTGCCAAGCCCCCTGCTGCCAGGGAGTGACCACGTGCCAAGATCCCTGCTGCCAGGGAGTGACCACCTGCACCACCAGGTGCCAAGCCCCTTGCTGCCAGGGAGTGACCACGTGTCAAGATCCCTGCTGCCAGGGAGTGACCACCTGTGCCACCACGTCCCAAGCCCCCTGCTGCCAGGGAGTGACCACGTGCCAAGATCCCTGCTGCCAGGGAGTGACCACCTGCGCCACCACGTCCCAAGCCTCCTGCGGCGTCCCCAGCTGTGCCCCTCCGTGCGCGGATCCCTGCTGTGCCACCCCCTGTGCCCCGCAGTGCCGCGGGGGTGTCCAGGCTGTCACCAGGTGTGCGGACTCCTGTCCCACCACCTGCGTCACCCAGACCTGCCCGGTGTGTGGCCAGCGCTGCTCCGTCTCCTGCGCCGGCGTCCGCTGCCCGAAATTCCGGGCTCCCTGAGGGGCTCTGGGGTGGGATCCTAAGGAGAACCCACTCCCAGTGGGGGTCTCCCTGTGGAATCTCCAAAGGAAGAGTAAATCCTCATTTTTCCTCGCGTTCTGCACCGTTCCTGCTGTTTTTACCTCAAGAAAGCGCCTTTCCTCACGGGATGTAACCGAGTGATTTTGTGCCCCCGGGAATGTTCCCTGGGAGAAAGATTCCGCAGTTCCTCCTTGCACTGGAAGTGTGGAGGGAGGAATTTCCCTCTTTGTTCTTCCTGGTGATCTTTTCCTTTCCGTGTCTGAAGCAATAAAATAAACCATCTTGGCATCGGCCTCGTGCATCTCCTTCACTTCTTGCCCTTTATCCTTTTAATTTCTTCCCTAAAATCCCGATTTTTGTGAAGTGGCGGCCCCGGGAATGCTCGGGAAGGTCTGAATGGAATCATGGAATGCCCTGAGCTGGAAGGGACCCACAGGGACCATCAAATCCAGCTCCTGGCCCCGCCCAGGACACCCCAAAATCCCACCCTGTCCCTGGGAGCGTTGTCCTGGAGCTCTGGCAGGTTTGGGATCGCGACCATTCCCTGGGGAGCCTGGTCAGCGATCCCACATTCCAGTGGGAAGAACCTTTTCCCGAAATCCACCCCAATTCCCACCCCACTGGCGCAGCTCCAGCCATTCCCTCAATCCTGACACTGGCCTGATATCCCAGATCGATGTCTGATATCCCAGCTCGTTCCCACGGGCTGGAAAAAGACCTGGAAACCCCCCAAAAAAGGGGAGTTTTCCAAGTTCTCCTCCAAAGCTCCCATTGCCCCCTCCTCAGCCCCAAATCCTCAAATCCTTCACCCGGGGAGTCAGGGCCGCCCCCGGGGGACTCCCGAGGTTGTGCTCTGCAGGTTTCCAGCTCGGAGCCGGGCCCGGGGAGGGTTTGGCGGAGCAAATCCCGCTTGGAATGCGGGCGGGAGGAGCGGGGGCGGCGGCAGACGGGGCGCGACCGTCTGGGAGCAGCCACCGGCTCCTCTGAAGATGCCCCCGAGGCCCGAGGTCGTTGGCAACCTGCGAGTTCCACCCTCACAGCTCCTCCGGTTCCTCCTCTCCCAGCAGGCTGGGGCACCAAATCCTCTCTGCGGGGTTTAATTGGACTCCAAAACTCCTTTAAAATTAATCAAAATCCTGTGCAAGCAACGATTTCCTTCACTCCTGCTCCCCAAACCCCCAATATTCTGGGAAATGAATTATAGGTAGAAAAAAAAGGCTTTTGGATAAGATTTTTCCCTTCTGGTGTGGTGCTGGCAGGATATTTAATCCTTCACACGTCCATAGAATTCAGATTTGAAATCATCTCGGAGCAGCAGAGAGCAGAATCATCATTTCCAGGTGGTGCTGTAGGAAAAATTAAAAAAAAACAGGAATTCTTCCTGCCTGGCCACCCGGATGTTTATTCTACACCTGTGTGATTAAAAACAGGCAGAAAATTGCTGCTCGCCGCAAGAAAATGTTGTAGAATCCCCCCGGTTCCTCCGCCGGGTGAATTCTCCGAGCTCTGAAATTTCCTTGGAGATCAAAACAATTTTACCCACTAAAAAAAAAAAAAAAAAAATCCGGAGGAAATCCAGAGATTTTTCCTGAAAAAACCGAGAAAATCCAAGCAAACATTTTTTTTTTTCTGCCCCGTAACCACAGCCCGTTCCTGCTTCCCAGATTTAATTACTCGGGTGCTCGTTGTCGTTCTTGGCCGAGCGCTCACCTTCCGGAGTAAACAGGAAAAGAGGCCGGAACAGTGGGATTTGGGTTCCTCCGGGGCCCAGAAGCGATGATGTCACGGCTGGATCCAAATTGTCCCTCGGGCACCGACTAAAGGAGCCGCTGGTGTCCACGTGTGGCTTAATTGTCCCCTCCGCTCATCCTCCTGGCATCCCAGCAATTCCAGGATTCCTGGAGCCACCTGGAAGCTGCCCTGGGTTCTGGGTCAGACCCTCCCACCTTCTCCAGGACCTTGTGGGAATGAGGGGAGGGGAAAGTTGGGTCTGATGAAGGCCCAGGAGGTTTAATTGCGGCCAGGTGTGGAGGGTTTGGGCAGGAAAATGGGGAGAATGCCTGATTTCTGCGAGAATCGTTCAGAAACACACAGGAAAAATTCCTCTTCCTGCTCGGGAAAATGGGAATCCTGCACGGAATTGGAGGGGTTGGACCTTGACCCCGTTGCAGATCTGGAAAGAGGGACATGGAGGAGCTGGAGCAGGGACAGGGATGGGAACGGGGCTGGAGCAGCAGGAGAAGGAAATGGAGAATCCTGAGGGAGCTGGGAGAGCTCAGCCTGGAGAAAAGGGGGATCCAGGGGGAATTTTGGGCTCTTCCTGGGGGAATTTGGGATCCGATCCCAGGGAACGGGGCCAGGACAAGAGGGAACGGCCTCGAGCTGTGCCAGGGGAGGCTCAGGGTGGATATTTGGGAAAATCCCTCCTGGAAAGGGTGGCCAGGCCTTGGAAGGGGCTGTCCAGGGAGGGTTGGAGTGGCCATCCCTGGAGGTGTCCGAGGGATTCCTGGACATTGGTCTGGGTGTCCAGATGGGGGTCGGGCACAGCTTGGACTCGGTGCTCCGGGAGATCTTTCCCAACCTCAGGGATTTTGGGATCCTGCAAAATCTTCGGCCTTTCAGCACGAGATGGGATTGGACACTTGGAGCGAGGGGCGCTGCCCCCATGGAATTCCCTCCGGAACGCCAGACCCGCTCCAGGACGAGTCATGGGAGCCACCAAAGGACGTGGCTGTGGGGTCCTGACTCACCGACACCAACGTGACGACTCCAATGACTCCAATTGCCCATAAATGTAATGGAGATTCCCAAATAAGAGTAATTAGGGATAACGACCCAACCCCGTGACGCTCCCCCGCGTTGGGAGCGCAGGTCCATTTACGTCTCCCGAAATGCCCGGTTTTGGAAGGCCCCAATTTCTCTCTAATCAAAGGTAACAACTGGGTGTAAAATAACTCGGGGTAGAAAGGGAGGTGCAGGACCAGTTCTCAGAGATGGCTTTGAGGTGAGCCTGGAGCCTGGGGAGATAATGAGGAGCTGTTCCAACCGGAATATGGGATATTCCTCGGGAAGATAAGGGCTGGAAGCTGCTCTGGGGGTGAATTCCCACTCCCAGCATCTCCAGGAGGAGAAAGCGAGGAGAAAACTCCAACCCTCCCTGGGCAGCCCCTTCCAAGGCCTGGCTGCCCTTTCCAGGAGGGATTTTCCCAAATATCCACCCCGAGCCTCCCCTGGCACAGCTCGAGGCCATTCCCTCTTGTCCTGACCCCGTTCCCTGGGATCGGATCCCAAATCCCCCCAGGAAGAGCCCAAAATTCCCCCTGGATTCCCCTTTTCTCCAGGCTGAGCTCTCCCAGCTCCCTCAGGATTTTCCAGACCCTTCTCCTGCTGCTCCAGCCCCGTTCCCATCCCTGTCCCTGCTCCAGCCCCTCCATGTCCCTCTTTCCAGATCTGCAACGGGGTCGAGGTCCAACCCCTCCAATCCCGTGCAGGATTCCCATTGTCCTGAGCAGGAAGAGGAATTTTTCCTGTGTGTTTCTGAACGATTCTCGCAGAAATCAGGGATTCTCCCCATTTTCCTGCCTAAAAATTCAGCTCCTAAATCCAAGCTCTGCTGGGTGCAGTTTCTCCTCCCGTGGCAAAGGAGGTGTTCGAGACGAGCAAACCACGCTCTGCAAGTCCCAGTTTATCCCCGGAAAAGCCTCCAGGGCAGCGGAGCCTCCGGGGCGAGGGGAGAAGCCGCACGTGAGGAGCTGAGTCTGTGGAAAAGCTGAGCCACCCGTGAGGTGGCAAAAACCGTGGGCATCCGTCAGCTCCGGGTGGAATTCCCGGTGTCCGGTGTAAACACTGGGAAGGAGCCGGTGCTGATGCCTGGAATTCTCTGGGAGACTCCGGGTTTGGGATGTAAACAGGACGTGCTGCTCGTGCTGGGTTGGTTGGTTTTGGGGTTTTTTTTTTTCCTATTTAGCATTTCTGTGATGGTCACGTTCCCACCTCCGTGATTGGAATATCTGGGAGAAACAAGGATTTTCCATAACCGGCAAAACTTTAATAAAAATTGTATCCTGGGCCTAAATTCTACTTAAACTGGAGCTTTTTGCACTTTTCTGGGATGGAAAAATGTCTTTAAAATGAGCCTGAGACAGCTTGAAAAAGTCCTCAAAGGAACTGGAGCTGTGTCCCTGTTGGGATTTCCAAGAGTGCATGGTGTTAATTCCCAGAGAGAAATGAGTTGGACCAATGAAATAATGTAATTTATCAGGAAAACAGGGGCCTCGAGGTTTTGTGGGAGCGCTGGAGGATCGGTTGTGTCTTTCCATGAGAATTAGGACGGGGTATTTCTCATAGCAAACCCAATTAATTATCCATCTTCCCTAATAACAGCCATCCCACGTCGGAAAAAACCCCAGGTACCACCCGGACATTTATGGAAATAAGGCCATGGAAACATCCCAGCGCATTAAATCCCTTTCTGAAAACCAATTAATTCAGCACCTGCTGGGTTTTTTTTTTTTTTTGGTAATGACTCCGCCATTCCCGGCAGGAACCGCATGACCGGGACGGGAGCGGGGCTGGCTCAGCATCACCTGCTTTCCTGGAAGAGGGCTTCCACCAAAAATTAGGATGCAAACAAACATGCAAAGCATGTGGAGGTGGAGCCTGCCGGGGCAGTTTGTGGTCAGTTGTCCATCCCCCTGGGCTCCCGCGTTTCCGGAGCTGACGCCACTCCGGCCGTATAAAAGGTTTGGATTTGGAGGCTCCCGCCAGTTCCTTTGGCTCCTCCGTCGCTCGCCAGGACCGGTGACCCGGTAAGTCCTCCTTGGCTTTATCAGGGAATCTTTATCAGGATATCTTGTGGAAAAGAGAGTTCATTCCTCCTCACGGGAGAGCTTGGCTCCCGTGCTTCTCTTCGGAGATTTGTCCTGGAATTGGGGATTTTATTTAGAGCCTGCTCTGCCTGGAGGAGCTTGGAAAAGTCACCTCCTCCAAAACTGTGGCTGCCTCCTCGCCTCCCTCCTGTTCCGTCCTGGTTAATTTGTTCCTGCCTCATTAAGGCTGGGAATGAAATGAATTAATGGATGCCGCGGAGGAGCTCCTGGGACTTCAAACGGGATGGGTGGGAAGAGGCTCCATCCAGAAGGAGGGAGCTGCAGGATTCCTGCGGGCAAAGCCGGGGGAGACCTCTGAGAGAGGCCGAGAGGAGGAAACGAGTTGGAAATGGGAGCTGCAGCCTCTGGGCCAACCCTTCCTTCATGGAAGGATGAGCCCCATCAATTCCGGTACGACTCCGGTGACGTCCCAGGATCCCGAGGATCTTCAGGATAGGAGAGCTGGGAATGTTCAGCCTGTGGAGACCTTGGATCCAGGATCTGCAGGGGCTCCAGGGAAGCTGGAGAGGGACGGGACACGGGAGAAAGAATTTAGACTAAAATACGGGAAATTTAGGTTGGATATTGGGAAGAAACTGTGAGGGTGGTGAGGCCCTGGCTGGCTCAGGTTATTCCATGGATTGCCCATCCCTGAAAGTGTCCAAGGCCAGGCTGGACAGGTCTTGGAGCAGCTTGGTCTGGTGGGAGTGGGTCGGAAAGAGACGATCTTTAAGATCCCTCCCAGCCCAAACCATTCCATGATTCCATGGGAAAATGGCGGGATTTGTGGCCTCTGGGCTTTGTGGTTGGGAATTCCCAGCATGGGGGGCGTGAGGATCTGATAAGGAAGAGATAAGCCCCGGAACATCTGCTGATGTATCTGAGAAAATAAGGAAATAAGGAATTTTCGTGTTACGGCTTCCACAAAGTTTAACTCCGGGCAATCCCGTAAAATTCAGGATTTATGGCTTGAGGCTTCCTAACAGGCTCCCAGTGAAGGAAGGGATCCTCTGGCAGCGTTAATTCCATAAATACCCTGGGATTAGCCCAGACCGTGGTGCTCACACCACCGAGCTCGTGCATTTGATCCCTGTAGGGGCCATTCGCTGAAGAGCTGGACTTGACCATCCTTGTGGATCCCTTCCAACTCCAGAATCCAGAAATCCTTGACGCCGGCAGATTTTCCTAACATTCCTCTCCTCCGCCGAACACTGAACACACCGAGACCTCACCCCGCGAACCGCGCCTCGATAAACACCCGCCAATACCCACGATTATTTTTTTGTCTCTTCCCCAGCTTTTTTCTCCCAGCTCTTCCCCGCCGCCCCGGCACCTGCCCAGGATGTCCTACTACTACGAGCAGTGCAAGCAGCCCTGCCTGCCGCCTCCCATCTGCCTGCAGAAGTGCGCCAAGCGCGTGGAGCCCTGCGCCAGCCAGTGCGTCGAGGTCTGCCAGGCCCCCTGCGCCGCCCCGTGCGCCGCCGGCTGCGCCCCGCAGTGCGTGGACGTCTGCGCCGGCCAGTGCGTCGAGGTCTGCGCCCCGCAGTGCGTGGACGTCTGCGCCAAGCCCTGCGCCGGCCAGTGCGTCGAGGTCTGCGCCCCGCAGTGCGTGGATGTCTGTGCCCCCCAGTGCCCCGCCCAGTGCCCCGCCCAGTGCCCCACCCAGTGCCCCACCCAGTGCCCCGCCCAGTGCCCGGAGCCCTGCGCCCCTCAGTGCGTCACCAAGTGCGTGGAGGCCGAGGTGTGCAACACCAAGTGCGTGGAGTCGTGCGAGTCCGTGTGCCTGGAGCCCGTCTGCTCCCGCCCCTGCTGATCCCGATCCCGGCCCGATCCCGCGGAGCGGCTCCGGTGACCCGCGAAGGGCCGAATCCGCGGGTTCCGGGATGGAAAACACGGCGCAGACCCATCGGCGACGCAACGAGACCTCTTCTGGTTATCCCACGGTTTCTTCGTCTTGGAAGGGGTTTTCTCTCTGAGTGTTCCCTGTGTTTTCACTTCTTCTCCTGCCGTGCTGGCATTTTTCCTTGGGCATTCCTGATATTTTAGCGTTGGGAATCTCGGGAAGTGCTGTCAGCAGCTGGTGGTGGAAGACGTTGGTGCTTTTCCTCTTCCCTTCTCCTCTTGTCTCTTCCCAGTCTTGTAAATTCTCTGTGCAGCAATAAAAAATTACCATCGATGGCACCGGGTGTCTTTCGTCTTTCTTCTCCCCATTTCCACATCTTCAGACCCCGAAATATCTTCCTTAAATTCCGTTTTCAAAAGTGGTTGGGGAAGGTTTTGTGCCTGAAGTAAAAGGGATTTTGATATGGAGAAATTCTAGAAGGAAATCATCACCTGGTCAATTCTTTTCCGAGAGGTCCTTGAATATATTGACAGAAATTTGATTTTCGGACAGAATTTTGGTCTTCGCAGCTCGGGATTTTGGAGGCAAAGCTTATAAACCATTAAAAGGTGAATTTAAGTGGAAAAAAGCCTTAAATTAATAAAGAAGGAATCGAACATCTGGAAAGCACAATAACATTTTAAATAAATATAAATACATCTTTATTTGGGATAAGTTTGAGGCTGAAGGCGACCCCGTTGTCTGGAGGGAGTTAAACCCACAAAAACCCCCAAATTTTGGTGGTAAAGCTCCCACTGTGTCCCAGGTTGTGCCGGTGGCTTTCTTCGTCTCCGGCTCCACGGTGGCCACGCTGTTTCCATGTCTGGGAACGCCGAAACTGCTCCCCACCTACCCCCTCATTATGGGAAGGGTGGGGAATATCTAATCTGGAGAAGAAAAGAGAGATATTTACGTTCAGGCGTGTGCCAGCGCTGTTTCCAAATCGCCTTTTTAATGTGCAGGTGGGGAGGCGAGGAGCAGGTTCCTCTTTGTGTCCCTGGCTGTCGGCACCAGGAGGTGACACCAAGGGGCGACACCCTCAGACACGAGGGGTAAAAAAATGGGGAAGGAAAACGCCTGCGGAGAGGCGAAGCGGGAGCAGAAATTCCCGGGAAAACGGACGGGGAAATGAGGAATTCCTCCCGTGGAACCCAAACCTTTGGGGGTCCCAGCTCTGCCTCAGGAGCGACTCCAAGGTGCCACTTTTGTGGGCATGGAAAAGGTGGAAGTAAGGAAATGGGGGATAAAAAAGGATTTTAAGTCAGGAATCGTGGGAAAAAAACAATCCCTGCACCTGAACACACCTGGACTGGATATTCCCAGGAAAACGGAGGAGGAAATGAGGAATTTGCACCTCGAATTCCTCCTGAGGGAATTCCAGACCTTTGGGGATCCAAGCTCTGGGATGCCACTTTTGTGGCCTCTTGAAGGCCTGGAAAAGGTTTAAGTCAGGAGCCACGTGGAGCTCCTCTGACCCGTGAGTCACCTGATTTTGGAGCGCCTTCATCCCGATCCATCACCTGTGTCGGCCACTGGAATTTCCTCAGGGATCATGGGAGCACCTGGAAAATCCAGAGGAAGTGGCAGGAGGGACCTGCTGTGCTCCCGCCTCTTCCTGCGCCAGTAGGAAACGGTGCTGACACACAGCTCTCCTATGCGGCTGTGGTCAGCGCCGGGAATTGCTGGAATTCCCCGGATATTTGCAATAAATCAGGGATATTTCATCAGGGTCGAGGCGGAGGAGCCTGGAGATGATCCAACGCCAACAGCTGGATAATGATGGAGACACACAAGGGTTGTTGGGAAGAGCAGGCAGGGATTTTTGGGAAAAACAGCCAGGAATTCTTGGGAAAAACAGCCAGGGATTGTTGGGAAGAACAACCACGGATTATTGGGAATAACGCCCTGTGGAAAGAGCAGGATGTGGCTGGAGAAGGGGACACGATGTTCAGGTGGGGATTGGCCAAAGGTTGGACTCGATGACCTTGGAGATCTTTTCTGACCTCAGCAATTCCGGGATTCGGGATTTCTCCACCAACCCCACATTCCTAAATGGGACAGGGCTGTAATTCCCAAAGCTGTGGCCCCACAGGGCCTTTTCCTCTTTTCCTTCCTTGGAAAAATTCCCAGGGGATCAAAATTTTCCTGCAACACAGATCCATCCCCAGGGGGAAAAAAATGGGAATTTAGTTCAGTGAACTAAAGCCAGAGTCAGTAAAAAAGGGATGAAATCCATGAAAAATGAAGGTGTTCAGTGAAAAAGCTGCAGGAAAGTGGAAGGAAAAATCAGGGAAAAGCTTGGGCAAAGTGCAAGGAAAAATCAGGGAAAATCTTCCTGATTTCTAGGGAAAATAAAATGTTTCATTCCTGTTTTTTGGGGTGGGAACCGGAGAAGGGAAACAACAAAATCCAGAATCACAGAGTTCAAAACTCGGCTCCCAGGAGCTGGGAGAGATTCCCAATCCCACTCAGAACTCTGGAAGTCCTCTCCAGGTGCTCCCGGCCAAAATGATCCCTAAAATTTATTCCCGAGCGGATGTGAGCCGTCCCAGCTCCCGGTTCTTTGTGGGATCTCTGCCCAGGACGGGGACGAGGCGAATTATGAATAAATCATCCCATGATGAGCAGCCCTGGGTGTGCCTCCCGTGCAAAAACACCCAATCCCCCGCACCCGGGAGAGGAGGGCTCCGTCCCAGACCTTGACTGAGGTCCAGGAGGCGGGAGCGGAGCCGGTTCTGGTTGTGAAAGATTCTGGTCACCGAGTTTAATCTGGAGTCATCGGCTCTCCCGCGGGGATATAAAAGCCTCTCCTCTGGGAAGCTCCACACCTGCAGCGGCTCCTCCTTCGCTCCCTCCTCGAGCAGGACGCGCCAGGTGAGTCCTTCCCTGCCCGGCTGAGGGATTTTGGTGCCCCGGCGTTGGAAAAACGGGATTTTTTTTCTGGGGTTTTCTTCCCCAGTCTTGAGTTGTCTCCCCCCGAAAATTCTGCTTGCGAGGGGTGGAAAAGCGCACGGAGGAATTTCGGGAGTTTCTGAGGCTCCCGCCGGTGGTTTGGGACTCTTTGGAGCAGAACCCTTTGATAATTTTGCCCGAACTGATAAGGATCCCGTGGATAACCGAAGGTTGGCATCCATGGGCAGATGGCTTTGCAGCCTCCTGGATTTCCGGGGATCCCGGTTCCGTTTCCTTGGATAAAATCCTCAATCCACCCAAATTTCACGGCCCCTTCTCTTGGGGGGGTCTCCAGGAGCTGGGCAGAGATGTGGTGGTTCCAAAAATTGCTGTCAAATATTGGGATTGGTATCAAATATTGGGAATGTTATCAAATACTGGGATTATTATCAAATATTGGGATTTTTATCAAGGGATTTTTATCAAAGGATTTTTCCCTGTCAAAACTCCCGATCCTGAGATTTTTCCAGTTTTCTGCTCCTCTTCTGCTGCTTTTCTTCGAGCTTCTCCTCGAGCTCAGTTTTCCTCCAAATCTGCACTTTTTTCCGAGCTTTTTAAAGTCAAAATTCCCAGGAAAACGTGAGCAGAGGGAAGGAAGGAAAACCCCTCACGCCGTTTTTCTTCTCCTCAGCTCTGCAGCCTTTTCCTGGCTTTGTTAGGCTGGGTCTAACTGGATCCTCATTTTAGGCACAGTCATTCCCTGATCCCTCACGGAATCCCGCAGGGAATGGGATGGGATCCAAAAAAACCCCAAAAAGGGGCAGGAAACCGAAAACTCCCCAAAATCGGGGCCGGACTGCAGCGTCCTCAGGGATTTAATCCCAGGAAGTGCCCGGTTTGGGTCCAGGATTAAGTTTAAATCCATGGGCTCGATCTCGAAGCTGAGGCACCGCCTGGAGCCTCCACACCCCAAAACGGCGAATTTAGGCTGTTTATACCAAGTTTTGGGGATTTTTATGCCAAATTGTGGGGATTTTTATACCAAGTTTTGGGGGTTTTTATTCCAAATTGTGGGGATTTTTACACCAAGTTTTGGGGATTTTTATACCAAATATAGGAGATTTTTATACCAAATTGTGGGGATTTTTATACCAAGTTTTGGGGATTTTTATACCAAGTTTTGGGGATTTTTATACCAAATATAGGGGATTTTTATTCCAAATTGTGGGGATTTTTATACCAAGTTTTGGGGATTCTTATTCCAAATATAGGGGATTTTTATTCCAAATTGTGGGGATTTTTATACCAAATTGTGGGGATTTTTATACCAAGTTTTGGGGGTTTTTATTCCAAATTGTGGGGATTTTTATACCAAATTTTGGGGATTCTTATTCCAAATATAGGGGATTTTTATTCCAAATTGTGGGGATTTTTATACCAAATACAGGGGATTTTTATACCAAATTGTGGGGATTTTTATACCAAGTTTTGGGGATTTTTATATCAAATTATGGAGATTTTTACACCAAGTCTCGGGGATTTTTACACCAAGTTTCGGGGGCTTTTTACACCAATTTTTAGGGCACACTTCAAAAAAACCCCTCCCCTCTCCCCCCGGTTTCCCACTGCAGGCCCTTTCCAGGATGTCGCAGCAGCAGAAGCAGCAGCAGCAGATCCCTCCCCAGTGCCAGCACAAGTGCGGGGCCGTGGCCAAGGGGGTGCAGCAAAGCCAGGCCCCCAAAGGCCAGGCCAAGGCGGCCGTGAAGAGCCCCCAGCAGCAGCAGCAGCAGCAGTGCCCCAAGCAGAAGTAGAACCCTCCGAGATGCCGACCCCGGATCCCAAACGCCGCTTTTCCCACCTCTCCGGCTCCCGGGAATCCGCGGCCGCCTCCTCTGCTCGCCAGAAGAAATTGCTTCGTAACGAGACGCGGATAATTAAATTAAAATTAAAATTAAAATTAAAATTAAAATTAAAATTAAATAATAATAATAATAATCATAACCATAATAATAATAATAATAAAGAAATTGCGGGGCTGCTTTAATTCCGAATTTAATTTGGGACGTGGCGCAATGAAATGGTGGAATGACCTCGTGGCTTTGTTGTCGCTTTGTTCCCGTCTTCCCCTTCTCTTTCTCTTTCATTTTCCCCCCCAAAAAATCGGCTTTAAACGCACACGAACGCCAGGCAGGGCCCGTCCGTGGGTTTAGAGACCGGATTGTGACTGGGAGGAAAAGAGTCTTTGGAATTTTGTGACATTGAACAGAAGCTGTTTGTTGCTCTGGAGAAGAAATTAAAAATCCCCACAATTTGGAATAAAAATCCCCACAATTTGGAATAAGAATCCCCAAAATTTGGAATAAAAATCCCCAAAATTTGGTATAAAAATCCCCTAAACTTGGTATAAAAATCCCCAAAACTTGGTGTAAAAATCCCCTCAACTTGATGTAAAAATCCCCACAATTTGGTATAAAAGTCCCCAAAATTTGGCATAAAAATCCCCAAAATTTAGTATAAAAATCCCCAAAATTTGGTATAAAAATCCCCAAAACTTGGTATAAAAATCCCCAAAACTTGGTGCAAAAATCCCCTAAACCTGGATTGAAAATCCCCCCAATTTGGTATAAAAATCCCCAAAGTTTGGTATAAAAACCCCCAAAATGTGGTATAAAAATCCCCAAAACTTGGTACAAAAATCCCCTAAAATTGGTGTAAAAATCCCCAAAACGTGGACTGAAAATCCCCCCAATTTGGTATAAAAATCCCCAAAGTTTGGTATAAAAACCCCCAAAATGTGGTATAAAAATCCCCAAAACTTGGTACAAAAATCCCCTAAACTTGGTGTAAAAATCCCCAAAACCTGGATTGAAAATCCCCCCAATTTGGTATAAAAATCCCCAAAGTTTTGTATAAAAATTTCCCCCGATTTGGTATAAAAATCCCCAAAACTCGGCATAAAAATCCCCAAAACTTGGTATAAAAATCCCCAAAACTCGGTATAAAAATCCCCAAAACTTGGTATAAAAATCCCCACCATTTGGTATAACCCCCCCCCCCCCACAACCCAGAACAAAAATCCCCAAAACTCGGTACTCAAAGTCGTTTTTATTGTGGAATTTTCACAGTGCCATAAATCCTGGATCCAACATCAGCCGAAAACAAAACTTAAGAGACAAAATCCCAAACACCAACATTCCCGGCTGGAATGGAGACAGCTCCGCGTGGGGTTTGGGATTCCTCCTTTATCCCGCCTGAGCCACGCCCGGGATAAATCCCTTCCCAAACATGTCTGGAGTGGAGTGAATTATCCATAAATTTGCCAGGAATATTCCCGGCCTGAGCTGTTCTTTGACACCTCCGAGGAAATTCAAGGGGAGAGAGGGAGAGAGAGCTCGGGTTCCTACGGATCTATCCTAAAAATCTTCCCTTTTTTCCTAAAAATCTTCCCTTTTTCCTAAAAATCTTCCTTTTTTCCCCTCAATCCCGACGGATAATTTTTTTAAATTCCACCAAATATTCAGCGCTAATTCCCGATTTGGAAAGTTTCGAGCATTTCGGCCGCAGATCCTGATTATTTATAGGGAAAACCTCCTAAATTCCAGGTGGGAGCTGGAATCCGGCCAGGAAGGCAGGAAAAAGGGGATGAGCTCTTCCCTGGATTCGGGGTTATCTTTTTAACTTCACGAACTCTGCCTTGTTCCACGATTTTTTTTTTTTTTGGGGGGGGGGGTGCGGGGGCTCTCTGGGCATTCCAAAGCCGTGGGATTGGGAAAAAGGGCAGGAATTCGGGTGAAGGCACAACTACAACCCTGCTGGAAGCCATTCCCGACGGGAATTCCCTGCTGTTAGTAGAGGACAACGCGTTAGCGGGAGGGGCGGCTGGACGGAATTCCTGACAAAAAGCTCTGCAGGGGGCTAAAAAACAAAAAGGCTTGGAAAAACCTCTGGATACGAGGAAAAAAAAAATCTCCGGGATCGGGATTTTCACCTCTACTTCTGCCACAGGCCGGGCTGTTCCAGCTGCTGCTCCATGGGAGGGAATTTCTCGGGAAGGGAGCGCTGCTCCGGCTCGGGGCAGGGAGCCGGGATGGGCACCGGGATCTCCCGGCATTCCTGCTTTTCCTGGGGGCACGGTGTAGGGTCAGGGAGCGGCACTGGGATGGGCACCGGGATTTCCTTGCACTGCTGCTTTTCCTGGGCGCACGGGACGGGATCAGGGAGTGGATCAGGGATGGACACCGGGATTTCCTTGCATTCCTGCTTTTCTGGGATGGACACCGGGGTTTCCTGGCACTGCTGCTTCTCCTGGGAACACGGGACGGGATCAGGGAGTGGCACTGGGATCGGGACAGGGGTGTCCTTGCATTCCTGTTTTTCTGGGACGGACACCGGGATTTCCTTGCACTGCTGCTTCTCCTGGGAACAGGGGACGGGGTCAGGGATGGACACCGGGATTTCCTTGCATTCCTGCTTCTCTGGGATGGACACCGGGATTTCCTTGCATCCCTGTTTTTCTGGGATGGACACCGGGATTTCCTTGCATTCCTGCTTCTCTGGGATGGACACCGGGATTTCCTTGCACTGCTGCTTCTCCTGGGCGCACGGCGCACCCTCGGAGCAGGGAACGGGAACAGCCACGGGAACCGGGATCTCCTTGGCCTCCTGCTTCTCCAGCGCTCCCGGGGTCGGTTCCGGGCAGGATTTCTCTTCCAGGCTTGGAGCAGGCTCGGGGCACGGCGCGGGTGGGAATGTCGGGGGGAGCTCGGTTTGCTGCTGCTGCTGCTGCTCCTGGGGCGGGCACTGGGGCACCGCAGCCACCGGCGCTTCCCCTTTTCCCGGTTCCACGCCCGGGGCTGGCACTGGAATCACTTTTTCCGGGCAAGGGGCGGGCAGCTGGATTTGGGGATGCTGCGGCGGGCACGGGACGGGCTCCGGGCTCTGTTTTGGGAAGGTTTTGCCCAGGCCGGGGGGCAGCGTGAGCTCCTGCTTGATTTGCATCTGGTTCAGAGACATCTCTGCGGCAGAACGGGATCACCTGGAAGAAAAGCGGGAATTCCTTGTGTTACCGAAGGAGCTGCGGAGGGATGAGGGCGGCACGAATATAAAATAATTTTTAGAAAGTATTAAAAGAAAAAAAAGCCGAGTTTTCCTCATTTGCCCTGAGCTTCCCGACGTTTTCCCAGAAGGAATCGTGATTTATTCCTCCTTTTCCATCCTCTCCTTCAGCTCTGATCTCGTCCCTCCTTTCTGAGGAGGCAGAGCCGCCCCTTTGAACCCGCAGCCGATTTCCACTTCCACAGCTCCTCCTCCCGCTCTTCCCAAAGTCCCAAATCCCTTTTATTTCTGTCCTGGGGAATTGCGGGCTGGAGCTGGCAAAGCTCCGAAAGCCCAAAATAACATCACCAAAAAATAGGCTAAAAACAAACATTTCAGGACGCTTTGTGCGCCAGAAAAAAAGAATATAAATGTGGGAACAAGGGGATGTTTTGGATTGGTAAACCCCAAATAATTCACGCGGGTTTGCCCCTGGATTTCCAGCTTTCCCTTGGAATTCGGAACGCCGGGGGAGGTTTCTCGAGGCTGCGGCGAGCTGAGGGTTAAATTCACAGGAGACAACTCCTCCTCTGGCGCCGGTCTCGCCCCGGCTCCGGTGACAACGCCAAGGATTTCGGTGAGCCAGGCTCGGTCCTTGGAGGGAACTGTCACGGGTGAAGTGTCCCCGAGTTTCGGGGTTGTCACCTCTGTCACCTCCTGAGTCAGAGCGGGCAGCACGGGTTCCTCCTCCCGCTGTTTGGGAACAGTTCCGCGGCTCACCCGGACCTCGGGAATTCCGGCGCCGCCGCTTTTTTTTATATTATTTTTTTTTGTTTTAAATCCGAGGGCGGGAATGAAAGGTGAGAATTCCAGGAGTGGGGGTTTTGGAAGGGGCGTTTTGAGCTCCTCCCCCGGCAGAGAGAGAGGGGGGGAAATTCCTTCTCCCTTCCCTGGGTGGTTCCCAGCTCCTCTCAAAGCCAATTCCCTCCTCTCTTCCTCACCCTCCAGATCGGGATCACTCCTCTCTTCCCGTTTTGTTTTTTTTTTTTTTTTACATCTGATAACACCTTAATTAATTAATTAATTAATTAATTAATATCTTGCTCCTGACACGGGTGAGGCAGCACACTGGGGTTATTTTCATCTCTCGGCTCCCTGCAGCCCCCTCGCGCTCCCAAATCTGCCTTTTTCCCAAAGAATTCCTGGATGAAACCGAGGTTTTAACGATATTTGTTGGTTATAAAACAGCAGAATCACAGGAAAAACGATTCGGCAGGGGAGGATTTGGTGTCCTCCCCTGGAGGCAGGAAATTCATCCCTAAACCAACGGAATTCCATCTGATCCGTGCTTCGGGAAGGGTCTAATTTAGGACTTAATTGCCCTCAGATTTAGACTCGGTCTTAATTTGCCTTCCAGAGCCATTTCTGGGCTGCCCCAACGCCCACAAATTCCCTCCTTTCCAAGAACCCTCCGGGTACCCCAAGGCACCAAATCCAACCCTTCCCGAAAGGCTGCGCCCACAGCGGAGCCGAGGAGCAGAACCCCAAATATCCCCCAAAATCTCGGGATTCTCAGTCCCAGCCCTCCCCAAGGAATCTCAAGATTCTCAATCCCGAAACTCCCTGAGGAATCTCTGGATTCTGAATCCCAAACCTCCCCAAAAATCTGGGGATTCTCAATCCCAAAAACTCCCCAAGGAATCTCCGGATTCCCAATCCCAAACCTCCTTGAGGAATCTCAGGGTTCCCAATCCCAAACCTCCCTGAGGAATCTCAAGGTTCCCAGTCCCGAAACTCCCCGAGGAATCCCCGGATTCCCGGACTCACCCAGCCGGTGCCGAGGGAGCAGCGGGAGCCGAGTGGATGCTGGAGCCGGGAGATTTGGGAACTTTTATAGGGTTTCAAAGCCCTGCCTTCTGGGAATGAGTCCTCCTGGCTGATGAGCTCATTCTTTCACAACCGCTCCTGCCCGGCCGGGTTTTACACGTAGGCACTTTCCAGAGAGGATTCCGAGTTTATCCCCCTGACTAATCCCATTGAACCGTGGAATTTCTCCGTGGATAAAGGTCAGACCCTCAGCTTCGCGGCTTCGTTGAAGACCCCGTTGGGGTTTGGGGGCTTGGTGTGGTTTGGTCCCACCTGAACCCGTCCAGGAGTTGTTCCACAGCTAAAACCCCCCCCCGATGTCTAATTCCCGGGATTTATTGGGAATTTGGGAGAGGGAGGGATAATTTGTGCTTCTCTCCCCTGCTCTTCATCGATGAATCCTCTGAAGCGGCTTTATTGGGGTTATAAAAAACCAGGGATGGGTTTTCCTGGGAAGAACTTCATGGATTTCCTTCTACTTTCATTTCAGTTTGGAATCATTGGGAGGAATTCCCTGGAAGTTCCAGGAATTTCCTCCTGGGAAGGGTGGTCAGGGGGGTTTGGAGTCGCCATCCCTGGGGGTGTCCAAGGAATTCCTGGACACTCCTCAGGGCTCTGGGCTGGCTGGACAGGTGTGGATCCATCAGAAGTCGGACTCGATGATCTTGGAGGGCTTTTCCAACCTCGATAATCCTGGAATTCTCTGGATAAGTCTCATTTTCCACAGAGATTCAGCTCCCACCCACCCAAATGTGATGGAGCAGGGAGCTGAGTTTATCTCCAGGGATTTTTAACGATATCCAAGGTTTTTCCCACACAAATGGAATTTGGGAACCGGCCCCACAGAATTCCAGAATGGAATTTAAAAAGGTGTTTCGACCTCGATGTGAAAAAAACGGAATTCCCTGTGCGCAGCGCATTCCCTAAGGATTATTCCAGGGGGAAAAAAAAAAACATTTACGGAGTGGAAAACCCTGAGAAATCCAATCCCAATCCCCCAAATCTCCGGGAGCCATCAGGACACGGCCCCGGAGCTGTGAGGGGAGGACGATTTCCCTCCCTGGAGACGCCGTGTCCCACCCAGACGGGGATTTCGTCACCTTTGGTCTTCCCGGGCCTCTCCCGGGCCCGTCTCCGCGGCTTTTCCGGAGCTTTTATCAGACCAAGATCCCGATGCAATCACTTCCAGCAGGCTGAGCTGGTCCCACGTCACCTCCCGGAACCCCTGGGCAGCACATGGAAGCGGCTGCTCCCGGCGTGGAGCAACTTCCTCCCTCGATAATCCGTTGGCTGCACGAGGCCGGGATGCCCGGAATTCCGGAATTTTCTCCCGGCGCAGCGCCATCCGTGCGATTCCCGTTTTCCCCCCTGGGTCCCGCCTTGCTGTTTCCTTCTGGGATAGGCTCGGTTTTAGTCTCCAGCTTTGGGAATACCCCAGCCCAAGCCCAAACCCTGACTCAGGCCTTCCTGGCTGCTCCGCTGGTGCCAAATCCAGCGGGAGCCGCGCTGGAGGCTGGAATTAGGGCACTTCCCAGACCTGCCCGGCTGCTTTCGAGGCAGCCTCGTGGTTGGCAGGGCACGGGAACCGAGATAAGCTCCTGGAATTCTGCCCTTCCCGCAGGGAGACGCAGGGAAGGAGATCAGAGTCGTTAAAAATTTGGGGGTTCAGCATTGCCCCATCCCTGGAGGTGCCCGGGGAAAGGCTGGATGGGGCTCGGAGCAACCCGGGATAGTGGGAACTGTCCCTGGCCGTGGCAGGGGGTTGGAATGGGATGGTCTTGAAGGTCCTTTCCAACCCAAACCTTTCCATGATTCTCTGATTTTCTCTGATTCCACGATTTTATTATTCCGTGATTTTATGCTTCTGTTTTTCCATGGTTCCATGATTCTCCGATCCTCTGGTTCTATTATTCCATCATTTTGGGATTCTGTGATCCTCTGATTCCGTGATTTTATGATTCTCTGATTCTCTGTGATTCCTGATTCTCTGATTCTATTATTCCATGATTTTATGATTCTGTGATCCTCCAATTCCATGATTTTATGATTCCATAATTCTCTATGATTCCATGATTTTCTGATTCTATAATTCCATGATTTTATGATTCCACGATTCTCTAATTCCATGATTTTCCGATTCCCTGCTCCTGGTTTTTGGCCCGGTGAGGCTGGTGCAGCCGAGTTTGGGAGGAGAGAGGGAATTTCATCACCTCCAACCTTCCACCCGAATTTCTGTGCAACATCCCCAAGGGAATTCTCCTCCCCAGGTCGGAGCTTGGCGCTGTCCCATCCCTCAGAGCCCAGGAGAGGGACAGGACCCCTCCACAGACCTGGGATATTTTTATTTCAGCAGCTCCAGAGGATTTCTGGAACATTTCGGTGCCAGATTTAAACCCTGGACTTGCAACGTCCAGGGATTAAAGACACTTCCCATAGCTGGGAGGGAGAGACTTAAACCTGATCCTAAACCTAATCCTAAACCTAAACCTAATCCTAAACCCTGTCTGGAGATCAGGAGGTGCAGCCAGACCTTAAACTGGTTTGGATCCAGTCTGGAAAGACTCTGGAGGTCACCGGGCAGCAACCTCAGCACAAAAATTATGGATATTCCTCAATTCCTGACCTTAAACTGATGGATATTGCCCAAACAGGCTCCGGAGTCAGCCCCTGGAAAGGGAGGGAATGTTTTTCCCGGAGGAGAGGTGGAATTGCTTTTCCCATCCCCGGGAATTGCACAAAATCTATTTTTAGCGGCGCGGTGAAATCCGCCGGAGCGAGACCTTCGGGAAAACGACGGGAGAAACGTGAGGGGACAGAGGGAACGCGGAGCTACCAGTCCATCCCAAATCCCACTAATTCCAGGGATCGCGACGCCACAGGGAAGAAAATTGCCGGCCCCAGCCCGGCATTCCTGGATGGGAATTGCTGCTCCAGATCCCACAGATCCCGAGCTTATCAGGGACCGTCCAGGCGCAGAGCAGGTGACGTGGCAGATTCCCAGCAGTTATTCCAGCAGCTCCAATCGGGAGCGGGCAGCTCGGTCTGGGATACCATGGAGGTGTCTCCGTGTCTCCAAGGGTCCTGGAGTTCTTTTGCTTCACTTTCCAAAAAAAAAAAAAAAATCAGATTTTTGGGAAGTGAGGAGCCCCCACCTCAGGACTCCATGGATGCTCCTTGAGGTTTCTGCCACCCAGGATTTGGGGGTTTTCGCGCAGGGATCAGACTTTTTCGGAAGTGAGGACGCTTCCCTCAGGACCCCATGGATTCTCCCTGGTTTTTCCCCCCAGGATCCGGGACCTTTGTGCACACAGGGAAGGCTCCGCGGGAACTTTTGCCCCGCTGGATTTCAGGCCCCGCCGTGACTCAGGAGCGGCCGAACCGGCCCGGCCTCGCCCGGCGCTCTCGGGAGGGTTTGGTCCACGCCCATCTCCTTCCCCATTATTGTGTCCGTCACCGCTCGGGGCTGGACATCGGCGTGAACTCATCTCACAGGACAAAGGCTTAATTAGCACCTGCTGGATGGCTTAATTAGCACGTACAGGATCTGCCAGTATCGGTCTGGGGCAGATCTGGAGACTTGCAGGGCCGCTGTGGCTTCCCTGGAAGTGTCCAAGGCCAGGTTGGACCAGGCTTGGAGCGACCTGGGATGGGGGAACGTGTCCCTGCACATGGATTGGAACAGGATGAGCTTTAAGGTCCCTTCCAGCCCAAACCATTCCACAATTCCAAACCATTCCACGACTCCAAACCGTTCCACAATTCCAAACCATTCCACGACTCCAAACCATTCCACAACTCCAAACTGTTCCACGATTCCAAACCGTTCCACGACTCCAAACTGTTCCACAATTCCAAACCATTCCACAATTCTGAACCATTCCATGATTCCGAACCATTCCACAGTTCCAAACCATTCCAGGACTCCGGGCACGGGGGCAGGGACCAAAGGAAACGTGAGAGGACGAGCAGGGACAGCCTAGGAGCGGCTCAGACGCTCTAATTTGTAATTAAAGAGCTGCAAACGAGCTGCAGACAAGAAAACTTCTCTCATTACGAGTCTGTCGAGGAGCAAATTCCCGATTTGGGTGATTTTACAGCGCTCAGGGCAAAATGAGAATGAAACTCCTCACCCGGGTCCCTCTTGCTTCACCCTAAAAGGGTTTTATTACTTAATTAAACTCTTGGTTTCTCTAATTAGGAGCTCTTTGTTCTGGGCCAGGCTCGGGGGAGGTTAAGTCTGGCTTTAGGGTCAGAATAACCCCGGTGACTTCTCAAAGCTCAGCTTTTTGTGGGGTTTCAACGCCACTTTCCCTCCCCCCCAGCGCCCCCATCCATCAGCTCCAGAAACGCCCCGGTGTTTTTTCCTGGTTTTTGATGGGAAAAGTCCCCACTTTTAAGGATTTTCTGTGTCGGCCGCACCCGAAATGTGGAATTTTGGTGTTACCCAGGTGTTTTCCAGATGTTCTGCTCAACCTCCGTGGCTTCAATCCTGCCGGGAACAACCACAAAAATAAAGCAGGCAGCAAATCCTCATAAAAATTCCAATTCAGGGCCCGAATCCACTTTTTTGGGAGCAAAAAACCCCACTTTATTCCAAATCCAAGAGGCTCCCTGGCAACCTCCCTGTGGCACCAGGAGCACCTGACGCTCCAAAAAATGGGATTTTATCCTTTTCCAAGAGGTCAGGGAAGGCTGAACCTGTGTCCCAATTCCTCCTCGGGTGGCCCCAAGGCTGCTCCACTTTTCCACCGGGTCCTGGAAAAAACCTGGGAAAGGCTGAACTCCACCGAGTTCAATTCCCGAGCTCCGGAGGGGGAATGAAGCAATTGGGAATTGGATCCTTTGATGGGATGGCCGCTGGAAAAGTTGTGGGGTTTGAGTGAGGCAATCAGAGCCCTGCAGGAGAAATTAGGGATAAATTTAGGCTGGGAATTAGCAGAGGTTTTCAAGCAGCAGAGAAGAAACCAGGACTAAATTTAGGCCGGGAATTAGCAGAGGTTTTCAAGCAGCAGAGAAGAAATCAGGGATTAGTTTAGGCTGGGAATTAGGAGGAGATTTTCAAGGAGCAGCCCAGGAGGACTCAGGGACAGTCTGGGAAATCCGAAAATGGGGCACGAACCATGGAGCAAGCTCTGGGATGAGTTCGGGGGATTTATGAGGGAGGTTTTATAGCAGAGTCCCAGACCTGACTCAGCCCCGTGCGTCTCCTGGGAGCCGGGAAACCTGGCCAGGGACGGGACTTTTATAGGAATTGTCTGGATCCCAGGAAGCTCAGGAATCATGGAATTGTGGAATGGGTGGGGTTGGAAGGGATCGAGTTTTATAGGAATTGTCTGGATCCCGGGAAGCTCAGGAATCATGGAATTGTGGAATGCGTGGGGTTGGAAGGGATCTTAAAAACCATCTCATTCCAACCCCTGCCATGGGACACCTCCCGCTGTCCCAGGTGGGTCCAGCCCGGCCTTGGACATTCCCAGGGATGGGGAATCCACGGAATAATCCGGGGCAGGGCCTCCCCACCCTCACAGGGAACAATTCCTTCCCAAAATCCCACCCAAATTCCCGCTCTGTCCCCATTCACTGCGGTTCCTGAGGAAAATTCCCTCTCCAGCTTCCCCGGAGCCCCTGCAGATCCTGGGAGAGGCTCCGGGGTCTCCACATGGGAATGCTGAACATTCCCAGCTTTTCCAGCAGTGGGAACAGGAGGCTGGGCAGGGGGGTGGTGGATCCCTCCCCGATCTCCTGGGAATGCTCTTCCTGATGTCCCCAGGAGCTGGGACAGGTCAGGGACAGGTTTTGCCCGCCAGGACCCCCGGCTCCTTCTCCAGGGAGCTGATTCCCAGCAGGACACCCCAGTCCGCGCTGGTGCCTCGGGTTCGTTCCCGGATCCTGTGGCAAAAAAGGGGCTGGGCTGAGCCAAATCCAAAATTTTCCCGGAGAGAGGGAGGATCCAAAGGGATTTTCCAGAGCCAGGAGCCGCTTGTGCGGGCCGATGCTGCGCTCTGGTGGCTGGGGACACTCGGGCGCGTTGGTGGCACTCGGGCCGTGTCCCCTCACGGAAAAGGGACATTGAGGGGCCGGAGCTGGGAACGGGGCTGGAGCAGCAGGAGAAGGGTCTGGAAAATCCCGAGGGAGCTGGAGGGGCTCAGCCTGGAGAAAAGGGGGATCCAGGGGGAATTTCGGGCTCTTCCTGGGGGATTTGGGATCTGATCCCAGGGAACGGGGCCAGGACAAGAGGGAACGGCCTCGAGCTGTGCCAGGGGAGGCTCAGGGTGGATATTTGGGAAAATCCCTCCTGGAAAGGGCGGCCAGGCCTTGGCAGGGGCTGCCCAGGGAGGGTTGGAGTGGCCATCCCTGGAGGTGTCTGAGGGATTCCTGGACGTTGGTCTGGGTGACCGAGGTGGGGACTGGGCACAGCTCGGACTCGGTGATCCTGGAGGGCTTTTCCAGCCTCAGGAATCCTGGAATTCTGCCCTTTTTAACACGCCTGACTCCACCTGGAAGCGGCCGCCGGGTGAAGGTGGAGGGAAGGAGCTGAAGCAGGGCCCGGGCACGGAGGAGATGAAGGAGGGAGGCCAAAAAAAACCCCAGGAGGAGGATCCGGGTGGGACCTTGGGGTTCCTCCGCCTCGCCTTAAATAAATCAGGAACGCGAAGGAGCCGCGGTTCCGGAGGGTGAGCCAAGGCCCCAGGAACGCAGAGCTCCCTCCCTGCTCCGAAAATAGAAACTCGGCGGCAGAACAAAAGGAGAGAGAAGATAAAAAAAGGTGAATTTTCAAGGCGTGATGAGGGGCGCTGGGTGGAAGCCTGGAGTGATGTAAAATCAGCCCTGCTCCGTGAATTCCTCCCCGGGAAGCTCCTTCCAAAGCCTGGCTGCCTTTTCCAGGTGGAAATTCCTGCTGGTGTCCCACCTGCCACGATCCAGACCTGGATAAAATAATATAAATAATACATAAATATTAATATATAATAATAAAATAATATATAATATATAAATATATAAAATATAAATATAATATAAAATAATAAAAATATAATATATGAATAACATATAAATAATATAATATATAAATATATAAATACTATAATATATAATAATAATAAATATATATTAAAATATATAATAATAAAATAATATGCAATAATAAAATATATATTTCTATAAAATTTTATAAAAATAATATCTATTTATAATTTATATTCACATAAATATTGAACATGAACTGCTGGTTTTGGTCAAAGGGAGAGTCACGCCTCCAACATTTGGAGCTGAAAACCACGCGGGAATCGTGGCTTCGGATCAAAGAAATGATCCCTGCGAGAGAGAAGCCACAACAAAGCCACGTTCTTGTGGTTCGGGTGGAGCTGAACACTCAGAGCTGGGCAGGAAAACTCTGGATTCGCTCCTGGTGGAGAATTCCACGAAAAAGGGAGGATTCCGCCCTCTCTGCTTCTTCCCCCACGTGAGGCACAATTACCCAAGAGCTCCCAAACTTCCTCATTCGTTTTCGTGTCCGAATTATTCGGGGCCCTTTCTCCCGGCCACAAAAACCACCTGGGTGGGGCCGTTTCTCCCAGTTCACAAGAAACCACAGTTTTTAATAAAAAAAAATTAAAATACTCAGGCCCTGCCCCCCTCCCTGTGAGTCTGGGCTCCGTGTTGGTGTCACCGGGGCTGGGCATTGTTTTGTCCTTCTCAGCAGGGACACATTGTCCCTTTTTGGGGTCATTTTGTGTCAAAATGAACCCATAAAAGCTCCGAGCAGATTTTTAGTGACTTAAAAAACTTCACCTCCTGGTTTTAGGAGGAGTTTTTTCAGTCCGTGTGAGATAAGGAGTTGAATGACTGGGGAAGTCACGCGGGGCTGCAGGAAGTTTATCAGCTCCGGGAGCTTTTTGTCACCTCTGGCTCCGGGTGTCCCCACACGGGTCCCGAGGCTGTCACCTGCCCCCGGAGCAGCGGGAATGCGGCGCCCGGTGACTCTCAGGTGACCGGGAGAGGTGAGGCACAGCCAGGCTGGGTGGCAGCCCTTGCACAACCAGCTCAGCCGTCACCCAAAAATAAACTTCCTCCGAAAAAATCACGTGGGACTTTCTTGGTGATTCAACTCCTTATCTCACACGGGCCGAAAAATCTCCTCGTAAAACCAGGAGGTGAAGGTTTTTAAGTCACTAAAAATCTGCTCAGAGCTTTTATGGGTTCATTTTGACACAAAATGACCCCAAAAAGGGACAATTTGTCCCTGCTGAGAAGGACAAAACAATGTCCAGCCCCGGAGCCCAGACTCACAGGGAGGGGGGCAGGGCCTGAGTATTTTAATATTTTTTTATTAAAAACTGTGGTTTCTTGTGAACTGGGAGAAACGGCCCCGCCCGGGTGGTTTTTGTGGCCGGGAGAAAGGGCCCCGAATAATTCGGACACGAAAACGAATGAGGAAGTTTGGGAGCTCTTGGGTAATTTTGCCTCGCGTGGGGGAAGAAGCAGAGAGGGCGAAACGCTCCTTTAATTATGGAATTCTCCAGCAGGAACGAATCCAGGAACGAATCCAGACCCTTCCTGCTCAGCGCTGTGGGACAATTTCTTCCTGAAGATCCCAAGGAGAGCTGAGAGGGACCAGGACAAAACAACGTCCAGCCCTGGTGACATCAACACTGGGCTGGAACCTCAGGGAGGGGAAATAATTTGAGGTTTTTATTAAAAAATGCAGATTTTGATGCATAACGAGATATCCATGGGGGGATCTGTTTTCCTGCTTTCCCTCAGTGCATCCAAATCCATGCCCAAAACTTGGCCAAACACCCCCAAAATCCGGGCATTGCGGGGTGGGTGAGCGGCAACCACGGAGCTGGAGAAGCCCATGGAAAACCCGTCCCAAATCCAATACCGCCACAAATTATTGGGACAGCCCCATCCCATTTCCAAGGAGAGACCCAGGGTGGGTTTGGAAAAAACGGCAGCTCGTTTTGGGGCGGGATCGGTGGTTTCCAGGGAGAACATTCCCTGCAAGAAGGGATGGCGGGAGGGACTTCTCCATCGGGAGCTGGAGCGACAGGAAAAGGGAGAATGGGTTAAAAGAGTGGAAATTTAGGCTGGATTTGGGAAGGAATCACTCCCCGCGAGACCCCCCCAGGGACGGAAAAACCCCTGGAAAGCCATTCCTACACATCCAGGGGTTCAGTCCCCAAAAACAGCCCGAGGCTGGGGCTGCTGCTCCGGATGCCACCGAGGCTTCCCGTGCCAGGCGGGATTATCCCGAGGTAATTACGCGGGCTCTGGGAAGCTGCCACGGAACCACTCATTGTCAGGGATGAGTTGGCGGCTCCGACTCACTCCAGGAGGGCCGGGAGTTAATGGGGCCCTGGCGGCTCCCGGGCACCTCCGGCGGCCCTATAAAAGCTCTCCCGGAGCTGGGACGCGCTGGTCACCTCTGGAAGTTCTTCCCACCCCTGGGAGCTGGGTGAGTCTGGTTCCTGAGCCTCTGGAGGTGCTGGGATGGGGAATTAGGAGGGAATTCTTTGTTCCAGGAGTGGGGATGGGCTGGATTGGGTTGCTCAGAGAAGATTCCCCATCCCGGGAAGTGTCCAAAGCCAGGCTGGACAGGGTTTGGAAGCGGGACTTGGGTTTGGTGAGATCCAGGGTGGATTTGGAAAAAAAATGGCAGCTCGTTTTGGGGTGGGATTTGTGGTTTCCAAGGAGAACATTCCCTGCAAGAAGGGAGGCTGGAAAGGGACTTTTCCATCAGGAGCTGGAGCGACAGGAAAAGGGGGAACGGGTTAAAAGTGAAAGAGGGGAAATTTGGGTTGGATTTGGGAAGGAATCGCTCCCTGTGAGAGTGGGGAAGTCCTGGCCCGGGTTATTCCATGGATTGCCCACCCCTGGAAGTGTCCAAGGCCAGGCTGGAGCCGCCTGGGACAGCAGAAGGTGTCCCATGGCAGGGGTTGAGTTGATCCTTAATGTCCCTTCCAACCCAAATCGCTCTGGGATTCCGTGATTATGAAATTCAGATTTATTCCTGATTTTTCCATATGAAAACTGATATTTGGGAGAGGTTTTTAAAACTGATTGGTTGGAATTGGGAGAGGACCCTTGGTGTTCGCTGCTGAGTATCTGAATCCCAGATTTGCTCCTGAAAAAGGGGAATTTTGGAGTGAGGGAAGTTTTAATTAATTAATTAATTAATTGATTAATTAATTAGGGGGTTTTGCATGAATTTGGGGACTGTTTGATTTAGGGGGCACCCGCACAGCTCTGCTGTGTTGGGCCACACAATCCCAGAAGAGTTGGGAGCAGCCTGGTGCCGTTGTGACCTCAATCCCCTTTAATTAACTTTGCTTCATTAATGAGCTTGACCTTCTGGGGGGCTGGGGACCCCCGCCCTGTGTGGCCTCGGCCTCTCCAGCTGTGGCCGAGGTGGCCAGAGGTTCAGAGCTCCTTGGGGCTGGGATTTCTCCTCAAAGCATCACCAGGAGGCCGCAAAGAGAGGGAAGGGAGGGGTGGGGGATTGGATTTAAGGATGGAAAGCAGCTCCAGGATCAGTCTGAGATCCAAAATCAGCGAGGGACCGTGAGGGCTTTGAGAAGATATTGAGTGACTTCAAGTCAGATTTTCAGCCGTGTCCTCAGCACTCTGGTGGGACATTCAGTGCTGGGTGTCCCCAGATGTCCCCAGTTTGGATTCAGGCCATGGTTCAGAGTTAAAAATGAGAGGTTGGGTCCCTCAGGCGCTGCTGGGGCTGTGTTGGGATGGTGGCACAGCTGGGACGTGTCCCCGAGGCGTGGGGACCATGAGGAACTCACCTGTTCAGGCTTCCTCAGGTGTCACCGAATGGGTTGGGTTGGGAGGGACCTTAAAATTCACCTCATTCCAACCCCGTTCGTGTCATTCCTGTCCTGCCCAAGTGTCCCCAAGATGTCCCCGAGACCTCCCACCTGTGCTGGGGCCGTGGCACAGCCGGGACGTGTCCCTGAGGTTTGGGGACCCGCGGCTTCCTCAGGTGTCACCAAATGCGTTGGGTTGGGAGGGACCTCAAAGTTTACCTCGTTCCAACCCCGTCCGTGTCCTTCCAGTCCTGCCGAGTGTCCCCAAGATGTCCTGCCACCTCCAGCAGCACCTCCCTCCGCTCTACCAGCACCCCGTGGCACTGTCCCCTGGCGTCCCCTTCCCTCCTCAGCGGTGGCACTCCACGACCTGCATCCCCCAGGCCGTGCCCGGCCACGTCCCCCGGCAGCGAGCGATGTCCTCCAGCGTGTGCCAGCAGCAAAGCGTCGCCCACACCGTGCCCCACCAGCTCTGCGGACCCCCCTGCGCTCAGCAGATCGTCCCCAGGCGCGTGACAACGTGCGTGCCACCACAGCAGCGTGTGACCAGCGGCACGGGTGCCACCCGGTGCGTGCCACACCAGGCGGGGGTGACCCAGTGCGTGCCACAGCAGCTGCGGGTGCCGCAGCAGTGCCCGCCCGTCCTCCGGCAGCAGAAGATTGTCCCCAGGTGTGTGACAACGTGCGTGCCGCAGCAGCGCGCGACGGGCGGCGCGGGCGGCACCGGTGTCACCCGGTGCGTGCCGCAGCAGCTGCAGGCGCCCCAGCCCGAGTGCGTCCCCCAGCAGAAGGTTGTCCCCAGGTGCGTCACCACCTGCGTCCCGCGGCCGCCGTACGTCACCAAGGGCGTCCCGCAGCAGCAGAGTGCCACCAGGTGCGTCCCCCAGCAGTGCGTGACCACCTTCTGTCCCCAGCAGGGTGTCCCCAGGTGTGTCACCACCTGTGTCCCCCAGCAGCGCGCGGCCCAGTGCGTCTCCTACCAGTGGGTGATGGCGCCCGTCCCCCAGCAGCAGCAGAGCGTGGCCCCCTGCGTCCCCCAGCAGTGGCACGGCAGGTGTGCCACCAAGTGTGTCCCGCAGCAGTGTGACACCGGCGGGGCCAGCATTTGTGTCCCGCAGCAGCAGAGCGGGGCGGTTTGTGTCCCCCAGCAGTGTGCCACCAAGGGTGTCCCCCAGCAAAAAGTGACCAAATGTGTCCCCCAGCAAGGTATGATCAAATGTGTCCCCCAGCAAAGTGCCACCAAGGGTGTCCCCCAGCAATGTGCCACCAAGGGTGTCCCCCAGCAAAAAGTGACCAAATGTGTCCCCCAGCAAAGTGCCATCAAGTGCGTCCCCCAGCAAAGTGCCACCAAGTGCGTCCCTCAGCAGTGTGGGACAATTTGTGTCCCTCAGCAAAGTGCCACCAAGTGTGTCCCTCAGCAAAGTGCCACCAAGTGTGTCACCCAGAAGTATGGGACAATCTGTGTCCCCCAGCAGTGTGTGACCAAGGGTGTCACTCAACAGAGTGCCACCAAGTGTGTCCCCCAGCAAAGCGTGACCAAGTGTGTCCCTCAGCAAAGTGCCACCAAGTGTGTCACCCAGAAGTATGGGACAATTTGTGTCCCCCAGCAAAGTGCCACCAAGTGTGTCCCTCAGCAAAGTGTCAAGTGCATCCCCCAGCAGTGTGGGACAATTTGTGTCCCTCAGCAGAGCGTAACCAAGTGTGTCCCTCAGCAAAGTGCCACCAAGGTTGTCCCCCAGCAAAGTGCCAAGTGTGTCCCCCAGCAAAGTGTCAAGTGTGTCCCTCAGCAGTGTGGGACAATTTGTGTCCCCCAGCAGAGTGTCACCAAGTGCATCCCCCAGCAGTGTGGGACCAAGAGTGTCACTCAACAGAGTGTCACCAAGTGCGTCCCCCAGCAGAGTGTCACCAAGTGTGTCCCCCAGCAGTGTGGGACCAAGTGCGTCCCCCAGCAGAGTGTCACCAAGTGTGTCCCCCAGCAGTGTGGGACCAAGTGCGTCCCCCAGCAGAGTGTCACCAAGTGTGTCCCCCAGCAGTCTGGCGGAGTGAAGATCTCCAGCCACTCCAAGAAATACTGCTCGGCTCCCAAGTGGCCCTGGTGACAGGAGGCGGGACGAGGACAATCCCTGGGAAATCGGGATTTGGGTTCTTGATCTCCTGCCGTCGCTCCCATCGGCGTTATCCCGGTTTTCCAGCGCTTCTCTCCCTTTCCATGGTGACGTTCCGGGTGCCTCTGGCTCTTTCCTTGATCTGCCGCGAGGCGTTGGTGGGATGGGATGAAATTCCCACCGAATTCCAAGAAATCCTGATTTTAAGCAATAAAAATAGCATTAAACGAAGGAATAAAAAGGTCTGAGGAGTCAGATCTCCACAGCTTCAGGAGGACTGCTCCAGATCCCAGCTCCAGGTTTATTCCTGGAATCGGGATGGAATGTTCCGGTTGAGCTGGATTCCACAAGGCTCGGAGCTTTCCGGAACATCTGGGGTTGGACTCGGAAGCCAAACGAGAATTTCTGAAGGAAATGGGATAAAATTCACTCAGAATCCCAGGACTGGAGAGGTCGGGAGGCACCAGGGTGGCTCCAAATTCCCTGTTCCAGCGGGGTGATCCCGGAGCACGGGGATGGTTCTGGAATATCCGCAGGGAGGGAGACTCCAGACCTTTTCCGGTGCTCAGAGAGGGAATTCCTCGAATTCAGGTGGAAAAGGACCATCCCAGGCCAGGAGAGCCCTTTCCCTTTGGAATGTGGCCAGAATTCCTGGTTTTTTTAACTCCGACTCCAGCAGAGTCCCCAAACAGGAATTCCCCAAGAATTCCCGGCGTGGTGAAGCTGAAATGTTCCACGCCGAGTTTTTATCCCTTAATTAAGATAAAAACCACAGCTTGAAATGAAAAGTCTTCGAAATAACACTGAAAGTTGTAGCAGGATTATTTTACAAACGTTTCATCGTAAAGGTAATTAATTAAATTCTTTACGCTGAAGATGTGCATTGAAAACAAACTTTATTTATAGAAATACATGAATATTTTAAATATATATATGTATAAACTTAAATAAACATTCTTGTCTGACCTCGGATTAAAATCTTGGTTTTCTGCCTCTTGGTGTTTTTTTGATTTAATTTTTATTCAACATTAATTCAATAGCAATATAAATCATTTTATTAATAGTATAAAAATATTTAATATTATTATAAATACTTATTTAATAAGAAATATTAAACATGGAATATTCATTTGATGAGAAATACTTATTTAATAAGAAATATTTATTTCATAAGAAATACTAAACATGAAATATTCATTTAATAAGAAATGTTTATTTAATAAGAAATATTAAACATGAAATACTTATTTGATGAGAAATACTTATTCAATAAGAAATATTTCTTTAATAAGAAATATTAAACATGAAATATTCATTTAATACGAAACATTAAATAAGAAATATTTATTTAACATTAAATATTTATTTAATATTATGTATTTATTTATTAAATCCAGTGAAATCCGGGCTGGGAAAAGCAGCGGGTGGGTGTCATTAGGAAAACGAGCAGGAGCTCGCCCCGAGGAGCTCAGGAGGTGGCCACGGGCGGTGCCCGCGGGGACAGGAGGGAGTGGCCGGGCTGGGGACGCTGTCCCGCATCTCGTCCTGCCCCTCCCCGGCTCGGTGACCTCCGGCTGCCACCTGGAGTTGTCCGGGAGCCCCTGGAAGCGTTGGGAGATCCCGGTGCCGCCTTCTCCCGGGAGTTCGGGGCTTTTTTTTCCGGCAGGGAATGAATGTTCTGCTCCTGCCGCCCCCAGAGCCAGGGGTGGTCCCACGGTCCGACCCTCCGGATCCCCCTAAAAACCGAGGGATGAAATCATGGAATGGTTTGGGTTGGAGGGACGTCAAAATCATCCCATTCCATGGGCAGGGACATTCCCTTATCCCAGGCTGCTCCGGCCCGGCCTCGGACATTCCCGAGGATGGGGAATCCATGGAACATCCTGGGCCAGGCCCTCACAGGGAACAGTTCCTTCCCGAAATCCCACCCAAATTCCCGCTCTGTCACCCTGACCCCATTCCCCGTGTCCTGTCCCTGCGGTTCCTGAGGAAAATTCCCTCTCCAGCTTCCCTGGAGCCCCTGCAGACCCTGGGAAGGGCTCTGGGGTCTCCACAGGCTGAACATTCCCAACGTTCCCGGCCCCTCCATCACCTTTGGAGGAGTTGTCCCATCCCGGGGTGGCCTTGTGGCTTTTCCCATGGAATCATCCGGAAAAATCCACCCGGGGGGGGCAGATCCCAGATTTTGGGGTCACCGAGATTTGGGGATGTGTTTGGAGAGGGTTGGTCCGGAGCCGGGCCCTGGCTCTGACTCAGCCGTGCCTCAGTTTCCCCAGTGTTTAATTGGGAATAATGACCCCCCCCCCCCTCAATGTCCCGGGAGCCTCCAGGAGATGAAAGGGCCTCGCAAATGTTAATTAAGGACATTTGGATGCTAATTAAGGACATTTTTAATGCCAGGTCACGGTGTTAATGCTCTGCTCACCCGAACTGGGCTCGAACAACCGGGAATTAGCAGCTCTTGGAGGCCCCTTGATCCCGAGCTTCCCGAGGAATTGGGATCATGGAGCCCATAAAACCTGGATTAACCCACGCTCCGACGCCTGTTTATTCCTGAGATTTCAGGTCAGGGAACTCAGCATTAAAAAGTTCATTGTTGTTCAGGTGAGGGAAACTCTATAAAAGTGAGAGGAATCCAGGCTGGAGTCGGGATTTGTCTTCGGGGTTCCTCCCTTCAGCCCTTGGAATGTTGGGATCGGCCTGGAAAACAGGCGCCGTGTCCCTGTTATTTCCCGTGGAGCCGGGAAATTAAATGGAAATCACGGGGATGCCTCCAGGCGTCTGGGAAAGGGGGAAATAAATCAGGAAATTCAGTTCGTGGGCCGTAATTTGGAGCTCGATATTCCAAATATTCCAATATTCCAATATTCCAATATCCAAATATTCAAATATTCAAATATCCAAATATCCAAATATCCAAATATTCCTATACTCAAATATTCCAATATTCCAATATTCTAATATTCCAATATCCAAATATCCAAATATCCAAATATCAAAATATCCAAATATTCCAATACTCAAATATTCCAATATTCCCATATACTAATATTCCAATATTCAAACAGCCAAATATTCAAATATCCAAATGTTCCAGTATTCAAATAATCCAATATTCCAATACTCAAATATTCCAATGTTCCCGTGTTCTAATATTCAAATATCCAAATATTCCCATAGCCAAATATCCAAATACTCAAATATTCCAATATTCCCATATTCTAATATTCAAATATCCATTCTAATATTCAAATATCCAAATATCCAAATATCCCAATATTCCAATATTTCAATACTCATATATTCCAATATTCCCATATTCTAGTATTCAAATATCCAAATATCCAAATATTCCAATATTCCAATACTCAAATATTCCAATATTCCCATATTCTAATATCCAAATATCCAAATATTCCAATACTCCAATATTCAGATATTCCAATCATGGAATTCTTGGCGTTAAAAATCCTTCAAATCGTGGAATCCGAGGGTAAACGTGGCACTGCCAAATCCACCGAAAAATCACCTAAAAACCATCCAGGTGTCCATCAGAAACCTCCAGGGAAAGGATCCCAGCGGATCCTTCCTATGGATAAGGGATTTTCCACTCACTCCATCAAAAAATTCACTTTTTTCACCTCAGGAGAGGTTTGGGATTTTAGGGAAATTCTTCCCGCGGAGGGTGACCAGGGTGCCTATGGAATGGCCACATTCCCAAGGCTCCAGGAGCGTTTTCCCAGGATTCCGGGAATTCCGTGCAGGGCCCGGAGCTGGACTGGATCCCTGCCTGCCCCTCCCAACGAGGACAATCCAGGACATTCCCCTCTTTTTCAGGCACCTTGCCCGAATCCCTGGAATTCAAAAGCGTCGGATTCAGGTTAAAGGCACCAAAAAAAAACCCCAACAAATCCCAGGGACCAAGAAAATTCCAGGCCCTTCCCTTGTGCAGAAGCAACTCCCAAAACACATTCCCAGCCGGAATTCCCAACCCCGACACTGCTCATTTTCCCTGGATTTTTTTTTGTTTGTTTTTTTGGGGTTTTTTTGTGGGATAAACAAAGGGAGAGACGGAGCAGGAAATGGGAATTTTGTTTTTTGGGATGAGCCCGGCCCCTTCTCCTCTTTGTGGTGCCTGGGAAGCGTCACCTCTCTCGGGGCAGGATCGGCCCCTTTGTGACCGGGAATTTTTGGGAGCTGTCCCAGAAGGGCTCCTGGCTCCTAATGAATCCCTCTCTTCCCTGGATTCCCGGGAAGGAATCCGCGTGTCCCAGTAATTATGGGCTGCCTGGAGTCCTTCCTGGACGGCGTTTTCAAAGGGATTTCTGCCCGCAGCTCCCATGGGAATGAGGAATTCCTTGTTCATTCCCTTGGCTGGGCTCCACTGGGATATTTTTTCTTTTTTTTTGGGGGGTGGGAAGTGCTGTTTTGGCTGGAATTTCACGGGGCGGGCAAGGGAGATTTGGGATCCCTGAGGATCCTCGGTTTTCCAGGGGTTTTTGCTCCGGTCCAAACTCTGGGATCCGGAGCTCCCGGTGATCCAGGACATCCCTGGGAGCGCAGAGCCGCACGTGGCCGGGATTGGGATGCAATTAAAGCATCACCCAACCCAAACCCAACCTCCCCGATTCCCTGGGGCATTCCCAGGCTCCATAAAAGCCCGGCCATCCCGGGCCTTTCCCCGGCACTTCTCTCCGGTTCTTCTCCCTCATGACCTGGGTAAGTCCGGCTTCCACAGGAGCTCCCGAAATCCCGGTTTCATTCCCTCCAGCCTTTTGGGATGCGCGGCTCTTCCGGCCGGAGCTGCGCTGAAGAAGAGCAGGGAAGGAATTCCACGCCGATCGTGGAGGCAGGAGTGGGATTTGTGGGGTCTTTTCCTGCGTTTTCCGGTGGGATTTGGCTCCATGAAGGGCTGGATCCCGGCGGGGATCGGGTGTGAAGTGGGAAGAGCCGAGGCAGCTCCTCCAAAAGAAGCGGAAAAAAAAAAATTTGCTGCTGCTTTTATGGAATTTTAAACAAAGGGATTTTTTTTCCCCGACCAGAGCACGGAGCTGAGGGAATTTCAGATGGGAAAGTCAGGCCTCTCCAGCCAAGCCTGCACCTGTCAAAACCCCCAATTCCTAAAAATTCCCGGCTAAAACTCCCTAAAAATGAGTGGGAGGTGGAAATAATCCCCCTAATTAAGAGGGTTTTGTCTTAATGAGCTTCAGCTGTTGCAGTAATTGCTGGCATTGTTTTCCCGGCGTTGTTTTTATTGGACAACGATTGTTTTGATTGTGGCGATATCGAGTTTTCCTAACGAGTTGTCCTGGTTTGGGACACCCCTCGACACGGGATTTGGGAAGATGAAACCTTAAATCCTGGAAAGATCGGAATTTGGGGTGCTCAGAAAATGTAGATTTATTTTTTTTTTTTACAGCTGTTGAATTTAATGCTTTGTTCTCCAAAAAATATTGGAATGAAACCATTTTTGGTCAAAATGATCCTGTTTAACCCTGGGAAAACGCCTTAAAACTGGGGTTTTTCTGGAGCTGGGATGGTTTTTCCTACGATTTCCAAAGAAAAGAGATAATTCAGAGGAGAAAAGTGGGGACCTGCTGGTGCCACCTGGTTCTTTTCGGGTCTCAGCTGGACTCCCCTTGGTGGAGGGGGGGGTTTCACCCTCGGGGGGGTTTTAGGAGTGGATTTTGGGGTCCCATAATAAAATCAGGGCCCTGGTGCAGCACCGGGTGCTGCTTTATTGGGTGTAATTCTCCCAAAATCGGTGAAGCTGGAGCCATCCCCAAGCCACCCGTGTCAGCTGGCAGGAGGGCTGCGCTGAGGTCCCTCCCAACCCCGAATCTTCTGCGATTCTGGGATATTTTAATCCCTTTATCCTGAGATTTCACCTCGATTTCGCCTTCCTTCCCCCAAATATTTTGACGCGATGCTGCTGCGTTTCCTAAAAAAATTGGGATTTGTTGTGACAGGGAGCCAGAGCTGCCCCATTCCAGGCCCCGAACCCCTGTGGGATCGGAGCTCGGACAGGTCAGACCTGAGCTCCAGAGAGCCCCAAACCTCTCCTCACCCTCGGCGTGGCTTCGTGGCCGCACCCGGCTATTATGGGGTGGCCACACCCGTAATTTTGGCTCCTCTTTCATCTCGCAGGAGCTCAACTTGAAAGGGTGACCCAGGGAGGGCCCCGAGGTGCTCGGGGAGTCACGGAACAGCTCAGGAGGGGGAAGTGCCGAGGTTTGAAGGGCGGCACGAACCTCCTCGGCTCGCGTGGCTGCAATTCCGGATTTTTTCAGCCTCTTGAGAGCAGAACCCGGAGCTGGGGACAGAACTTTCCGTCCCCTCCCAAACACACCCCGCTTCCAACCACCGACCGTGAGGAGAGCGGGGCGCGGGCGAGTTTTGACGCTGAATCACCGAAATCCCTCAAATCGCTGCTTTTCCGCTCTCCCCCCGCAGGTCTGAGCGGTCCCGCTCCGCCATGCACTACCCCGGGGAGCGCTGCACCCCGCTGCTCCTGCCGGGCCCCAAATTCATCACCGAGACCCTCCCGCAGTGCCCGGCGCACGCCGAGGCCTTCGCCAACACCTGCCACCCCCTGAGCATCACCAAGAGCCCGGTGCCGCGCTGGCACGGCTGTCCCCAAGCGCTGCCCGCCGCCGCCCCGCTGTCGCTGGTGCCGTGCCAGCCCCTGGTGCAGAAGTGCGTGGTGCTCTACCCGGAGCCCTGCGAGACCACGCGGCTGCTGCCGCGCCGGGAGCTCGCCCCGAGGGCCGCCGGCCTCGCCCAGACCCTGCCGGCCTTCGAGAGCCCCCGCGGCGACAAGAGACGCGTGGCCAGGAGCCTCCCGCCCTGCGCCCCGCGCTGCCCGGAGCCGGGCCGGCTGCGCTTCCCCCCGTGCGGCATCCGCTCCTCGGCGTCCTGCCGGGGCGAGTGCCGCTCGCACAAGGTGGCCAAGTGCCCCTCGCGCTGCCCCGAGCTGCGCCCGCTGCCGGCGCTGACCAGCGGCTACTCGCTGCCCCTCCGAGGGGCCACCGAGTGCCCCCCGCAGCAGAGCTTCGCCCACTCCTTCCTGCAGGAGTGCCTGGGCGGCGTGGCCCCGCACCGCTGCTCCAAGGGCTACCCGACGCAGGAATGTGTCCCCTGCTACTCCTCGGAGCAGCGCCTGAGCGCCGCCAGGAGCGGCGTGGCCGCCAAGGAGGCCAAGGAGTGTCCCCCGCGCAAGCCGGTGGCCAAGGGCTCGCTGCTGCAGGAGGCGAGCAAGGCCAAGGGCTGCTCCGCGCAGCACCTGAGCAAGTCCCGCTGTGCCCACCCCCGCGGGTCCCCGCGGCCCTCCCGCCTGTCCTCGGCGGGGGCCAAGCGCTCCGGCCACCCCAAGAAAAGCCGCTGTGCTTCCAAGTGGCTCTGGTGAGGGAGGAGGAGCGGGAATCCCGCAGGAGATGGAGCTGAGGGCTGCGGTGGTTCCCCCCTCCATCCCCAGTCCTACCCCCCAAGCCTGGTTTTGCCCCTTGTCGTGCCCGTGTTAAGCCCCCAGAGTGAATCCCCTGTTTTATTTGACCCCAAATTCGGATTTTCCAGCACCAGGAAGGTGTTGGGGAGAGGCTGAGGAGTTCTGAGCCGCTTTGGACCTTCACCCAACGCCTTGGTGACAACGTTTGCACCCTGTTTTTACTGTCGTGGGATCAGTTCTACTCTGGTTGTGCCACTCACATTAAACTCAGGTTGCAGCTGATTCCTGCTCTCTGCCTGATTTATTTTCCATCTTTTAAACTGTTCCTAATTCCTACTCCTGGAAAAAAGAAATCCCTGTTGTTACACCACTCCTTTGTGTAAAATAAGGGAAATAATCACAGTTTTAGGGCTGGGTTCACTACCATGGATTTACTGTGGGAAGGGGATGATGTTCCTCATAGGAATTTCTTTCCAGTATCCAACCTAAACTTCCCCCCATCAATCTGAACCCGTTCCCCCTTTTCCTGGAACTCCAGGCCCTTGGAAAAAGTCTCTCTCCGTGTTCCCTGCGGCCCCTTCAGGCCCTGCAAGGCCACAATGGGGTCGCCCCAAAGCTTCTCCAGGCTGAACATTCCCAATTCCCTCATCCTTTCCTCCTAGCAGGAGGAAAAAAAATGGGGAAGAGGGGATGGACCAGCAGGAAAAGGTTTAATTGCAAAAATCCGAGCTCCCGATTCCGTGGATTTGCTCCTGATAAGGGAGTTGTGCTGAGAGGACGAAATAAAAACCCGTTGTCCCAAAAAAACCTGTGAAATTGTGCCGTAATTCCGCTCTCTCCACGTGAGGACGATCCTCGGGCTCTCCTGCTGATCCTCTGCTCATCCAAAGGTTTTTCCCGGTGGGATTTGCCCCTGGAAACGTCACCCGGAGACCTGGAAAAGGCGAGACGGAGCCCCAAAAGCGCCGCGGGGCGGTGCTGCCTCCTGGTGGCGACAGGGGCGAAGTGCGGCAGGAATTCCGCCCTCATCCCATTCCCAGATTCCCGTTCCCGGTTCCCAAAGGAGCTCCCGCGCCTGGTGGCGACAGGGGCGAAGTGCGGCAGGAATTCCACCCTCATCCCATCCCCAAATTCCCGTTCCCGGTTCCCAAAGGAGCTCCCGCGCCTGGTGGCGACAGGGGCGAAGTGCGGCAGGAATTCCACCCTCATCCCATCCCCAAATTCCCGTTCCCGGTTCCCAAAGGAGTTCCCGCGCCGAGGAGCCCGCGCTTCCAGAAACCAAACGGGAATTTTGCTGGATTTTCCTTCTTACGAGGAAAACTGGGAGGTTAAAACGAGTTCCCACTCGGGGGGGGGGGAGTTTGGATGCTCTGCGGTTTAAGCGGCGCAGGAATAAAAATTCCAGTTTTTCCAGAGATTTTGGCTGGTTTTAAGGAGGAAAGCTCCAAGCAGGGATTGGTTCAGGAGCCTCCAAGAGATCCATGAGCTGCGTGGAATTATTATCAAAGGGCACGAAATAGGATTTTCACCGTATTCCCAGAAATCTGCAGAGCTCGATGGGATCAGCCTGAATTGGGAAGGAGGAATTCAAACCCCGATTTTTTTTTTGGAAAACTCCATGAGAACCTGGAGTTGTCTTTCGGGGCGGGATGAGGGAAATAATCCCGATAATGAGGTTCCCACGCGACGAGGGGACGTCAAAACCTATCAGCAATATTCGTGAGTAATTCATGCATGCAAAGCGTTTTATCCTCGTAATATAAATAACAAATTATCCCAGGAAAAAAACTCCTCGGGGCTCGGAGCAGCTCTGGAATATTCCCTCTTGGATGGAAGTGCTTCTTCCACAAATAAACAGGATGTTGTTCTCCAGGTGTTGGGCCAGAGAACAAAACAACCAATTTCTCCTCAAAAATCACCCCAAAACCGGCTCCGAAGCAGCTCCAGCTCAGCCTGGGGGGATTTCCAGCGGTGGGAATTGATTCCCAGGAATTTCCAGCTGGACACGGGGAAGAATTTCTTCCCTGAGCACGGGAGAAGATTGTCCAGGGAATGTTGGAATCCCCGTCAGCGGGGATATTCCAGAGCCACCCCAAAAATCCCGTGCCAGGTTTGAGCAGGGTCCCTTCCAGCCCGACCCATTCCCGAATTCTGGGATTCTCTCAGCTCCGAGGATCCCCCCAAATCCTCGGGAAATCAGCAAAACTCCACGAAATCCATCAATTTTCCGGCATCCACAGGATTAAAATTTTTCCTTCATTTTTCAGTCTCCCTCGAGGCGCTTTTAGCCCGAGGAAAAGTCGGGATGGGGCTTGGGGCGAGCTGGGATAGCGGGAATTGTCCCTGCCCATGGAAAAGGGGTGGAATCGGATGAGATTTAATCCCCTTCCCACCCAAACCATCCCAGGACTGGAAATCCAGGCAGAAACGGTAAAATCACCTCTGGAATCAACTTTTCCTGCAAAAATCCTGGGGGATGTAACAGGAATTCCCACGGAAAATGGAATCACGCAGGCAAACAACCCCGAAACAATTAAGAGTAATTAAGATTATTACACATGAGGGGAGGGCAATTAAAACCTCGCGCCCAAAGGCTGCCTCAGCTTCCTGGAAGTTCGGGAGTTCTTATAAAACTCCGAGGATTCAGGGCTCCCCTGGCTGTTCCCATCGATTCCTTCCTGGAATTTTGGTAAGTCCCTCTCGCCTCCGTTCAATGATTCGGGGTTTCACGGGAATTCTGTGAATTCCAACAATTCCAAGGGAGATTCTCTGCTGGGAATTATTTCGTTGGATGTTTGGGGTGAGTCCAGCCTTAAAAAAGTATCCATGGGGATTGGAATTCTTGTTAAAATCCCCCCAAAAAAACCTGCTGGAATGTTGTTATTATTAATTAACAATAAATAACTGCAGCTTAAAAGTCACTTTAATTTTAATTCCGGTGGGATTTGGATGAGTTTGTCATAAAATCATGGAATATTTTGGGATGGAAGGGATTTTAAAGGTCAGGTCATCCATAAATCAGGATGCTCAGTAACATTTTATCCATATTTTTCCATCCAAAAAATTGGAGAAAACCTGAGATTTTCCTTTTTTTCCCCCCCAAAATTTTATTATTCACAAATCAAATCTATTTTCTATGGGATAAAAAGGGAGGAAAAATCTTCTTTCCTTCTTTTCCTGCCAGAATGATCCAAACCACAGCCCTTTTTCCCTAAAAAGTTGTTTCTCCCCAATTTCCAGCTGGCCGGGGAATTTCTTTGGTGCAAAACTCCATTTTTTGGGGGAAGAAGAAACTCCAATTCCACTGCTTTCCCACCCAAAAACTTTGGGAATTCTCTGAAAAGAGCATTTGGTCTCCATGGAAAACCCCTTGAGATAAATTGTGGGATTCTCCTGGACTTTTCCAGCAGAATCTTTGGGGAGAAACAGGAATTTGGTGACTTAACCCAACACCTACCTCCGAAGGAGCCTCTGGAAGAGCCTGGATTCCTCCAGGGACAAAAATTTAGGGATTTTTATCGGGAATCATCCACATCCCACAGCTTTTAGCCCTGGCAGGTAAATCCCAGGATATATTCTGGAATTAATTCCACAAAAAGGTGGATTCAGGGTCCAGTGGGAGAAAAAAAAAAAAATTGGGCGCCAGAATTCCCTGTGGAGTTCTCAGATCTCTGGAATTCATCTGGGGGTCCCTGGAGGAAGGATTTTCCCAGGAATTCCGGGAGGATGGCACGGAAATCAGGGATTTCGGGTGAAGGAACCGCTCCGGACGAGGATCTGGAGCCGGGAGGGATCCCAGGCTCTGGAATCTGCTCTGGGTAATTATCCCAGTCAGGGCTGGGCAGGCCGAGATAAACAAATCATCCCGGGAAGGGATGGAAAATCATGGAATTGCGGAGTGGATGAAGCCAGGGTGGGGTTTTTTGGGAAGGTTGAGGCAGGTGGGGAAAATGGGAAACGCTGGAATTGAGTTCGGTTTAAAAGTAACATTAAAAGAATTAAAAAACTTAAAAAACCCCAGAATTAAAAATGAAATAAATTTTTAAAAAATAAAATTAAAAATTAAAATAAATATTAAATAAACTTTAAGAAGCTAAATATAAAAATTAAATAAAAATGTAAGAGTAACATGAAAAATTAAATAATTTCTTTAAAAAACCCCCTAAAAAGTTAAACAAAATTTTAAAAAATCAAATCTGAAAATGAAATGAAATTTTAAAAAAAATGAAAGTGAAAATTAGACTGAATTTTAAAAAAATAAAATTACAAAAATGAATGAAATTTTAAAATACAATGAAAATTAAATAGAATTAAAAAAATAAAACTAAAAATACAAGTAAAAATTTTAAAATAAAATTAAAAAAATTAAACTAAAAATACAATGCAAAATGGAATTAAATTAAAATTAAAATTAAAATTAAAATTAAATTAAAAAATAAAATAAACATTCAACAGAACAGGGTTTTCTCCACTGGGATTTACAAATAAATAGGAATAAAATGTGTAATTCCAAGATGTTTTTGCCGTTCCGGCTGCAGGTTCCCCCTCGTTTCTCCCAGATGTGCTCGGAATTCCAGGGGCAGCGCCCGCGGCCGGCGGCCTCGGGCTCCAGCCATCCCTGCGTGGTTTCCTGCGGCGCTTCCCGAGTCATCATCTTCCCTCCTCCCGTTCTCGTGACATTCCCGGGGCCCATCCTCAGCACCTGCCCGCAGGAGACGGTGCTGGGATCCTCGGGAATTCCGGAGGGGGGAGCGGGAACCTCCCTGAGACCCCACGGAGCGGAAATCCCGCGTTCCGGCGGGTTCGCCCCAAAATCCAGCTCCAGGCCCGTCCTCGGCGTGGACCCACAGGAGGCCTCGGGAATGCTGGAGGGAGGAGCGGGAGCCTCCCGAACCTCCCTGAGATCCGTGGGAGCACAAATCCCGCGTTCCGGGGGGTTCGCCCCGAAGTTCGGCCCCCGGCGAGCGTCGCGCTGCTCCTACGTCTTCAGTTCCCGTTGGATCCATCCCTGCAGGAGAAGCGGCCGCGGGGGCCAGCGGCCGGCTGGGAACGGGAGCCAGGAGCAAACCCCAGAGCTGGAAAAGCCAGAAACGGAAAACGCGGATGCAGAGGAGGAGGAAAAAGAGGTCTCGGAAGTGTGACACGGATCCGACCCCAATCCAAAGGCTCTGGAGGCTCCTCCAAAGCAGATTTGGGAATCTAAGTTCAGCTTTAGTTCTGTTTTTTAAGGTTGGGGGTTTTTAAAGTTGGGTTTTTTCCCCTCAGACATTCCCAAGCAGCGGAATAAAGCCAATAAATTCCCTTTTCTGCAAATTTTGGGATAACCTGACGCCCGGAATCTGATTTGTGGGAGCAGTTTGTTCCTTTTCCGTGTTTTTCCAGAGAAATCGAGGCAGGCACTGACTGGGGAACACCCCAAATGTGGTCGGACCTGACAAAGCCTTTCCCTGCCAGGCCTAATTAAGCCTGGCTTAGCTTTTGTGGGAATTACTCACCAGGAAATTCCCTTTTCCCTGGGATAAACACAAACACAATCCCGTTGCTGCTTCCTGGCTTTCACTTTCACCGCAGGAAAGTCGGGAAAGGGAATAAATAAAAAATCTCCTTATATTTAATTTTAATAAAAAGGAAAAAAACTTATTTGTGGAAATGAATTCATTTTATACAAAAATTAACACCTTGGAAACGTTTGCCCATGGATCTGGATGATCCCACCCAAAGCATCCCAAAATTCCAGGGTGAAAGTGAAGAATCTTCACCCAGATCCGTGTCCTTCACTCCATAATTTAATTTATTTTATTTTATTTTAGCCTCAGTCTTTCCCTTCCCATTAAAATTACTCTGCATTATCACAGCGGTTTCCTTGTTTTCTTTTCCAGCGAAATTTTCCTAACTGGGAAAGTTGGATAAATTCCAAATCCCTGTTTTTTGGGGGGCTGGGGAGGTTTGAGAGCTGCCCTGGAACAACTGGAATTTTGGAATCCCTCGCCAACCTCAGGGTGGGCTCCTCCTTCGGGGACCAGCCCCAATCCAGGGCGTTTTCCCTTCAGAGGGAGAAGGGATTGTGGAAAACTTGGCAGGGACGTTAGAACAGCTCCTAAACAGCCGGGAGGCAGAATTCCGACCCCTGAGGACGCCTTTTCCGTGTTTTTGCTGGATTTCCCTTCCTCTGTGCTCCTCCACCTCACCCGGGCATCCGTGTGCCAAACGGGAAGTTTTTCCATGCTCCCAGCTCCCCGCAAACCTGTTCCTGCTAAAACGATCCCCTCAAATATTCCCTGCCCGTCCACATTTAAATTCCTCCCTTTGCATTTTGGGAGCTCCCACAAACCCCCTTGTTTATCCGGCCCCCGTTTGCGTGTGCCCCACTTTCCCGATGTTGTAACGATCCCAATATCTTGGAAGATCAGCCTGTGAGCCGTGGCCGCGGGCAGCTCAGAGATCCCACATTTCTTGTTTGGCTCACGGAGGAAAGGTTGGGAAAACGCCGGCAACGAGGTCACGGGCGGGGCGGACCCCAAAAACCTCGGGATTGACTCATCGGCTCCAGCGGCTCCACCCCATCCAGCTCGAGGAGTTGGACAACCTCCAGTTCCACATGGGGCTCAGGAAGAAGAGGAATGGAAATTGTTCCTTTTTTAGCTTTTTTTTTTTTAAAAAAGAAGATCTCGGAATTACTGAGGTTGGAAAAGATCTCCAAGGTTGAGTTCAAGCTGGGCCCAATCCTAGACCAGTGCCCAGGGATTCCTCGGACACCTCCAGGGATGGCCACTCCAACCCTCCCTGGGCAGCCCCTTCCAAGGCCTGGCCGCCCTTTCCAGGAGGGATTTTCCCAAATATCCACCCTGAGCCTCCCCTGGCACAGCTCGAGGCCGTTCCCTCTTGTCCTGGCCCCGTTCCCTGGGATCGGATCCCAAATCCCCCCCAGTTACCCCCAGGAAGAGCCCGAAATTCCCTCTGGAGTCTCCTAACTGAAGCTTTTTGGAGAAGAACCATCAGCTTTTCCACCAAGAACTCAGAGCTGGATCCCTTTTGGATCCGTCTGGTCCCCTTTGGATCAATCTGATCCCTTTCAGATCCAGCTGATCCCATTTTTTTCTGCTGTCTGAACCCCAGAGACCTTGTTTGGGTCCATTCCATGTTTTTTGCCCCATCAGTCTTTCAACCAACCCTCAACATTCTCCACTCATCTGCCTAAGCCTGTTATTATTATTATTACTATTATTATTATCATCATTATTATTATTACTATTAATATTAGTGTTAATATTAATGTTAATATTAATATTTGCAGCCTGGAAAACCAAGCGTGCATCAGAAAACTCTGGATTTTCCTGCCAATTTGCCTTTTCCCCCTGCTTTTTCCTCCTTTTCCTGCTTCCCACAAACGCATCCCACCTTTTTCCCTCCCAGCGTTCCCATGGTTTTCATGGCCTTGCACAGGGGAGCTCGGCTGCTTCTCCCGATTTTCATGGAATCCCAGGATGGTTTGGGATGGAAGGGACCTCCAGGATGACCCAGATCCCTCGCTCCCTTTCCGATATCCCATCCCACAACTCCTCCTCGCAGGCCTTTCCCTTTCCCCGCTCCTGACCCAGTAAAATTCTCATTTATTAGGGGAAAACTGGTGCCCAAAAGTGACCCAGCCTGCCCAAGGATGCTCCGTCCTGAGGGTGGATCCGAGGCTGGGACACACCCAGTTATTAATAGGGTTATTCCCGATAACCTGTCATTATATTCCCAATATTGCACAGCAGCGAAATTCGGGATGAGGTCAGGGAGACCAAGGCTTGGCCCAGACCCAGGGGAAGGGACGGGGCTGCTTTTCCTCCTTAAATCCCTTTCCAGGCCTAAGAATCATAAAACCATGGAATGGTCTGGGTTGGGAAGGTCCTTAAAAATCGTCTTATTCCGACTCCTTTCCATTATCCCAGGATGCTCCAACCCGGCCCTGGACACTTCCAGGGATGGGGCAGCCACAGCTTCCCTGGGAAATCCATTCCAGGGCCTCCCCACCCTCACAGGGAACCATTTCTTCCCTAAATCCAACCTAAATTTCCCCTTTTTCAGCTTGAACCCATCCCCCTTTTCCCATAACCACAATTCCTGGTGAATTCCAGGAGCAAGGAGAGCACTGGAATTTCTGACAGATTTTATTCAAGCCGAACCTTTGGCCTTGTTGAGCTGGACTAATAAGTGATGTACAAATCTTTGCATCTGGAAAAAATTCCGATATTTCCTCCGGATAACAAAACTCTGCTTTTTTTTTCCCGGGAAAATTTCCTTTTCCCCCCTTAAATCCAACTATAAATTCATTTTACAGGATTTTGTGCCACCAGCTCCGGGTTTAATCCTTGAAGAAACTCAAAGGGAGCTGCCAGATTTTCTTGCTGAGACGAGCAGCTTTAATGAGGCAATGAAGGCAAATGAAGATTTAATTAATATCTTTCTCATTAATGGATGATTAAATTGGATCTTAGCACCACGCCTCGGTGAGCCATGGGGCGATACAGGAATGGGAATTCGCTCCGTGGCATTGGCTCATTCCACAGGCGCTAATGAAGTATTAAAATTAATTATTTTGCAAGGGCGGGACTTGTAAGATGCCCCAAATAACCCCAAACTTCACCCATGAGCACCCACCTTCCTGAGGAACAGATCCTGCAGCTCTTTAGAATCCCGGGATCCCGGAGGCTGGAAAAGAATTCCAGGATCATCGAGTCCAAGCTGTGCCCGATCCCCACCTCGGTCACCCAGACCAATGTCCAGGAATTCCTTGGACACCTCCAGGGATGGCCACTCCAACCCTCCCTGGGCAGCCCCTGCCAAGGCCTGGCCGCCCTTTCCAGGAGGGATTTTCCCAAATATCCATCCCGAGCCTCCCCTGGCACAGCTCGAGGCCGTTCCCTCTTGTCCTGGCCCCATTCCCTGGGATCAGATCCCAAATCCCCTCAGGAAGAGCCCGAAATTCCCCCTGGATCCCCCTTTTCTCCAGGCTGAGCTCTCCCAGCTGCCTCAGGATTCTCCATTCCCTTCTCCTGCCGCTCCAGCCCCGTTCCCATCCCTGGATACGCTCCAGCTCCTCGGTGAGGAAGATCAAAATCCCCTTCTCCAATCCTCAGTCTTCTGGGGGTTCGGGGTTGGGCTGAGCTGATAAGGCCGGGCTGCTCCTTCTCCAGCCTTGCCCACTCCCGGGGGCTCCAGCTCACCCAGGACCGCTATGAAATCCCGGGATGAGACCATGGGGACTCTTGGGGACGGTTCTGTGCAGGGCCAGTGACGATCCTTGGGGTTCCCTTCCACCTCGGGATACTCCGTGATCCTGGGAAGCCTCTGGCTGCTCCGGGGAGGTGACCCTGACCCGGAGAAGGCGTTTGGGTGGTGGCCCCAGAGGGACACCTGGCCCAGCTTTTAGACAGACCCAAATTACGCCCAGGCACCGCAGGCTTTCCCCTGGGGCTGCAATTCCACGTTCCCCCCGGGTTTTGTGCAGGGAATTAAAGAGCATTAGCTGTGTTTTGTTTCCGAGATGAAAGATTCCCAGGAAATTGGGGTGCTGTCATTATTCCCGGGCTCCGAGCAAATCTCGTTGGGTGGTGAGGAGGAATTCCTCGGTTCCGGAGTTATCTGCGGGTTTAAGTCTTTAATCGCCACCTTTTGTGGAGCTGGAGGTAAAAAAAGGTCCCCAAACTTCTCCATGAGAGAGGAAAAACTTAATTTTTTATGGGATTGAACAGAGGGAATCAAGTCAGAAATGGACAGAAATGGATGGAAATGAACAGGATTTGCAGAAATGGACAGAAATTGACAGAAATGAACATAAACGAACATAAATGGACAGAAATGGACATAAATGGATGGAAATGGACAGAAATCGACAGAAATGGGCGGAAATTGACGGAAATGAACATAAATGAACATAAATGGACGGAAATGGACAGAAATTAACAGAAATTAACAGAACTGAGATCCTGCTCTGGTCTAAGCAATAAAACAGAGCTGAAAATACAAATAATTAACGAGCAGTTGGTGGCTATTTAAGTTAATCCCTTGTTTCCCCTTCAATCTCATAATTATCCAATGAGAAAACACCCCAAAATATCATCCCTTTATTTGGAAATTGGATTCCAGGTGGCAGCTCAGAAACCGCTCCAAAAATAGGAATTCCAAGCGTCCAAACCAGCCTTAAATTCACGCAGTAATTCCCAAATTTCAGCCTGTTTATTTTCCTGCCCGGTGTTGTTGGTTGTTCTCTTCCAAGCCTGGAATTGCCCCGATAAAATCTGGGGGAGAATGAGGGCTGAGGATCGTGTTCTGCCCCGATCTGGGATGATGACACCGATGATTTCCTCTCTGCCAAGCGGCCTCGGAGCCCAATTTGGAAAATTATAGGGAAGAGCAAAGCAGCTGCAGCAGCTTCCTCTGATTTCATCTCCGTATGCAAAGCAGCCGGGAAGGATCAGAGCGGAGCCCTGGAATTCCTAAAGCCAGAAAATCAATTTACGGACGACGACAACAACAACAACAACAACATCAACAACAACAGCAGCAATCAGCATGCCAGGAAAAAACAGGATGAGGAATCTCCCAGATAAATCTCTGGAGTTGGTTTGTTTGAGGTGAGTCTGGAGCTCCTCAGCCCAAACTGATGCTCTTTAAAGTTGTTTTTTTTTTTAATGTAAAAAATATGTTTGTTTGGTTTTTTCCTGCAAATCCTTTGCAGAAAAAGCCAAAATTCCTGGGTTCTTTTGTTTTGTTTTAATTTATATTTCCAGAAGGATTTCTCTTCCAGCTGGGAAAGGAGTCTATCTCTTTCTCTTATCTCTTTCTCAAGAACTCTTTGAACTGAGGCAGGTTCAGGGGTTGTGAAAGGAGTTCTGGGCCTGTGCCAGGGGTTTGCATTTGGGATCTGATTTTTTTTTTTTGGAAGGATCTCCATGGAATATCAAGGCTGAAGTTCCACAAAGGAAAGGATCCCATTAAAACTTCCAGGGGAAAATGCCAATTACAGAAACCAAAACCCAGGGATTTTGGGGCAATTTTGTGTTTTAAACCAATTTTCTCTCCATTGGAATGAACTCCAAGGCAATGGGACGAGGTTCTTAAGGACTTTTCTCAAATATTGGGTTTGGTAACTCCTGGAATTGCCTCCGCTGCCAATCACTGTAATTAATAGGTACTTTTAATTGCCACGAATTAAGTGAGTCAGACTGTTCTGTGCTGCTCATGTGTCTCCTGCTCATTAGATTGATTCCAGAGCCATGAAATGTAAATAAAATCATTTATTTGGGGCTTTGTTTTCGTGTTTTCCTTTCGTTTTAATAATCCACCACAACTGAGAACAAAGAGGGGTTTTTTTTAATGCAAATGTGAGCGTGGAAATCACAATATCAGCATTTTTCAGGCCTTGGGGATTTATCTGAGCTGAGTTTATGGGCCTGGACTTCAGGTAACGTTTGCTCTGAGTCCTCTAACCCTGAACTAAATTCCTCTCCTCATTTTGGCCTCTAAAAAACACGTTCCCAAAGGAAAATTCAATTTCTTCCCAGTTTTTAGTACTTTTTATGTGTTTATTCTGAAGGGAACCAACCCTTGAGATGAGGAATTGTTGATAAATTACAGAATCCTGGGCAGGTGCCTTTTTGTAGCTGAATTTCAGACAGAATTCTTCTCCAGGAATTGCTTTGGGACCTCGAACTTCCTACTTGGAATGTGAAAAGGAAATGATCTGTTCAAAAGGCAGCTCCAAGAACAGAAATTCCATAAAAAAACCCCATGGAGTGAACACAAAGTGACCACGGACACACAAAGCGAGTATTTTAGGGAAAATCCACCTATTTTAGGGAAAATCCCCCTCAGGGGATGGTGGGATTCCCAGCAGAGGCCTGGGATGGGTGAAGCACCCGTGTGGGCCTGGGAATTATCCCACACCCTTGTGTGGTCCTGGAAATCGATGTCCCAAGACATAAATTCCGTAAAAAAAACCCCCATGGATTAAACACAAAGTGAATATTTTAGGGAAAATCCCCCTCAGTGGATGGAGAGATTTCCAGCAAAGGCCCAGGAAGGGTGAAGCACCTGCAGTGCCCTGTGTGGGACTGGGAATTATCTCCTAATCCGAAGGCGTTATCAAAAACAGTTGCGACAAGGGGAGGCAGGAGCAGGGAAAACATTCCATTTCACAAGGGGATTGCGTCAAGGTGGCTCCCAATTTCCCTTCTCCGTGACAGGATATAAAAGTGCTCCTGGGTGGCAGCACCGGAGCTGCTTCTGCTGACTCGTCCCCCTCACTGACTGGGTAAGTCGAGTTTAACTGAATCAGCTCCTAATTAGACGTAATTGGGTTTATGGGGAGCTTTGATCTGAGGTTTTATATCCTATCCTAAATGAGGGTAGAGTTTATTCTCCAAGCCCGTTTTACGTGGGAAGTGGGACTTGGGATGAAGGTGGATAAAGGGGGGAAAGGAACGGGAGTTGTAGAAATGACTATGGGAGGAATTTTTAGGAATTGAGCGTTTATTTTTGGAGAGGGGTCACTCCAAACCCAAGGTTAGGGTGGGATTGATTCCCAAAAGGAACACGAAAGGGAATGATGTGGGAGAAGGACAGGGAGGTTCTTCCCAGAATTCATTCTAGAAAGAGATACAGAGCAAAAAAAAAGAGAAGCTTTGGGGTGACCCAATTGTGGCCTTCCAGGACCTGAAGGTGCTACAAGGAACATGGGGAGAGATTTTTTCCAAGTGCCGGGAAAAGGGGGAATGGTTCACACTGACGGACAGGAGGTTTGGATGGGATTTTAGGGATAAAGCCTTCCCTGTGAGGGTGGGGAGGCCCTGGAGTGGGATTCCCAGAGAAGCTGTGGCTGCCCCATCCCGGGAATTGTCCAAGGCCAGGTTGGACGGGGTTTGGGGTCTACGGAAAATGTCCCTGCCCATGGCAGGGGTTGGAGCTGGATCTTTAAGGTCCATTCCATGATTCCGTGGAGCCCCAGAGAGGAGTGGGAGTAGAATTAGAAGATTTTCCCCACAATTCTTCTCCCTTGATTGGTGCAATTAGTGGAAAAGTGGATTGTGCCCTAGAAAGGATGATTTTTTAATTATTATTTTAATTTTTTAACCACGAACTCCTTTATTTAGATGATTTAACCCCACATATCTGCACCTGTCCATCCAAACAAACCCCCATTCCCATAACACAACTCCCTTTCCAGGGAATTCCAAGGGGAATCATCACCCATAGACCTCCCATTTCCTACTGGATATCTCAGTCTCACCCCTAAGATTTTAAGGACAAAACCACCTCTTTTCACCTGGATTTCCTCTCTCATGGAGAAGTCTGGGGACACTTTTACCTCTAAAAGGCGGTGATTAAAGAATTAAACACACAGATAACTCTGAAACGGAGGAGTTCGGGAATTCTTCCCCATCCTTCCAGCCCTCTGGCCGTGCCTTCACGGGGCTGGGACCTTCTCTTCCTTCCAGGTTGGGTCGGGAGCGATGTCTTCCTACGGCCAAATGATCAGTGCCCGCTGTGCTTCGCCCTGCGAGGTGACCTGTAGCCAGCCCTACGTCGACGCCTGCAGCGAGCCCTGCGTCGCCTCCTGCGGAGATTCCCGAGCCATCGTCTACGCCCCACCCGTGGTCGTGACATTCCCGGGACCCATCATCAGCTCCTGCCCCACGGAGAGCATCGTTGGGTCGTCCATCCCTGAAATCCACGGGGGAATTGGGTCTGGAGGGGGTGGGATTGGGTCTGGAGGAGGTGGGATAGGGTCTGGAGGTGGCGGGATAGGATCTGGAGGTGGTGGGATAGGATCTGGAGGAGGGATAGGAGGGTCTGGAGGAGGGATAGGAGGGTCTGGAGGAGGGATAGGCTCTGGAGGAGGTGGGAGGGGATCCGGATGGGGTGGGGGCGGCTCTGGATGGGGCGGCGGCGGCTCTGGAGGGGGCGGCTCTGGATGGGGCGGCGGCGGCTCTGGAGGGGGCGGCTCTGGATGGGGTGGGGGCGGCTGTGGATGGGGCGGCTCTAGAGGCGGCGGAATCGGATCTGGAGGGGGAGGAATAGGCTCCTCCTGCGGGGGAGGCGGGATGGGCTCCTGCGGGGGAGTGGGAGGGGGCTCCTACGGCGGGGGGGGATCCTGCGGGGGTGGGATGTCACGTCTGGGGAGCCTCTACAGCAGCTCCTATTTCTCAGGCTCCGGTAGGAATTATTATCCCTACTTTTCCCGGGGGTACTACAGGTATGGCTACGGGAACTATGGGCCTTTTTAACCCTTTAAAACTGAGGAATGTCGACAGGAAAAATAGGATGCAAAGTAGTAGTTGACAGCTAGATATTCCAAGCAGTCTCTGCTCCAGCTGATCCGGTGGGAGCCGGGGTTGTTTGGATCTCATTGTGCTTTGTCCAAGGCTTAGGATCCCGATGTTCCCTCCCTTTGTCCCTTGCTCCTGTTGTGTTTTGTACTCCCTGAACCTGAAGAGTCAAACCAGTCACGGGACTTGGCTGTGAAAGTGTCCAGCTGGAAAAAGAATGTTGTGGAATGACTGCTGGATTGGAGTCCAGGCTGAAATGGGAATGCTGAAATGGGAATGCTGAAATGGGAATTCTGACATGGAGAGCCCGTTCTTTGTCTCTGCACTGCCTCATCCCACTTTTTTGTTTGTATTAAAGCCCTGTTGCATCACAGCCCCGGGTTCTGGCTTTTATTTCACCACAGTTTCAGTTACAAACCGGTGTGAAAGAAGTGAATTCTTCTGCAGTAATTAATTCTCATCAGAGGGGAATTCATTCCGCTTTAATGCAAACATAATTCGTCTGAAATTCCTCAATAAACTATTTTCCCTTTCTGACCTATCCCACATTATCCATTCTAACAAATAACACGGAATAATTTAGGTTGGAACAACCTCTGGGGGTGGACTGGTGCAGCTCCCAGTCAAAACCAGTTTACCCTTGGAGCCAGGGTAATGGGGGATTGGGATGCTTAGGGGTGACCTAATTTTGTGGGGATTAAAGGACTTGATGACCTTGGATGTCTTTTCCAACCTAAATGATCCTGGGATTCTGTGGAAAGGAAAACCAGGAAGCTGCCAATGCAATTCAGAAGGGTTTTTATTAGGGGTTGTAGTAAATGAAATAGAATAAAACAGAGCAATGCGTTGGTGGTCCAAGGGCAGCCAGGTCACCCCGGTGGGTGACAAAAGCCACACAAGGTGAAGCTGGAGCCTTTACAGAAAGTCACAGCTGGAATTCTGGAGCATTCCCACCCCACCAGAAAGGACACGGGACAAGATTAATTAAAGAGTTCCAGGAGAGACGTCATCCCACGGAACAGCTTTTGGTTGAAGATGAAGCACAGCAGGAGGAGACGTGAGCCTGGTTTTCGGGGAGCATCCTCGGAATTCCAGGCCTGGCCATGGATCTGGACCCTGGGTTTTCATCTTCCAGGTGGTTTTGCCTTGGGATGAGCCTTAGTTCCCCAGGCGGGATCCGCGGCAGCTGCTCTGGGACCTCCGGCTGTAAGAGGAGCCCCCCACTCCCAGGGAGCCTCCGTAGCCAAAGGCACCCCCAGATCCATAGGAACCCCTCGCCCCCAGCACACCTCCGTACCCGCAGGACCCAAAGGAATTCTGCATTCCCGCCACGCCCCCAGAGCCAAAGGAACCCCCACATCCAAAGGGACCCCCGATCCCCGAGGAGCCCCCGTAGCCAAAGGAGCCCCCGGATCTGAAGGAGCCTCCCACCCCTGCCAGGCCCCCGGGCCCAAAGGAGCCGCCCACCCCGTAGGACTCATCGGAGATGCTTGGGATCGGAGCGCCGAAAACGGTGGGAAGGGATGCTCCCACCACGCTCTCCTGGGAGCAGGTGCTGAGAGTGGGGCCCGGGAAGGTGAGGACGACGGGAGGAGGGAACACCACGGCCCTGGAATCTCCACAGGAGGCCACGCAGGGCTCCAGGCTCCTGCTGTAGGCGCAGGGCTGGGAACAGGCCACCTCGCAGCCCTGCGGGCACTCGGAGCCGACATTGTTCAGCACCATTCCTTGGGGTCTGGGGTCAAGCTGGGAAGGACAAAGTGCAGTCAAGGAAGCAGCGCAGTCAGGTTCCCAGTATGAACCAGCTGTACTTTGTCCTTCTTCTCCAGCTGCTCCCAGTTCAACCCTCTCTCGCAAATTCCCACTTTTTCTGCTCTTTCCTTCCTTCCTGGACTGTTTGAGGCTTCTCAGTTCTTCCTTTCCTACCACCACATCCCTTTTTCTTCTGAATCTTTCACAAAAACCTTCCCCTTTCTCTGAGACTGAACTACCTGATCCTTAAACAATCCTTCTCCCAGAAAAGTCCCATTAATTCCCTTTTCAAAGTAGACCCACAGGAAGATTTACCTTCAGAAAGTCCCCAAGGAAAATCTTCCTTGCTCTGTTCTTCCCTTTCCCCCAACTTTTCTAAATCCACTTTTCTCTCTCTCAGCTTTTCTAAAACTGCTGGAATTTTGCAGGATAAATAAGGAGCAATTTCTGAGTATTGAGGAGTACAATGAAGTCAGACTTACCCCGGTGTCTTGGAGGGAATAAATCAGCGGAGCTGGAAGAATGGAAGATTTCTCAGGTCTCTCCCCTTTTATCCCATTTTCAGACAATAAGGAGCGTGTGAGGTCACCCATCATTTGCTAAATTCTTATCACCGACAACGAAAAAGATCCTCTTAAGCCTCGCCATTGTTCTCATTTCAGCTCATAATTAGTGATCGTTTCCAGCCCTGCTTTGAGTGACACAAACCCAACACCCGAAAGTCTCCTTTTGTCTCAGACTTCTGGGAAAAAAATCCTTTCGGCATCATTCTGGTTCCAAAGGAAACAGGACTTGATCTCCGTGTTTGTTTTCCTTCAGTGACTCGCAGGAAGGTGGCTCCCCGTGTGTCACTCACACAATTGGGGTGTAAGCCTCAGATTTGGGTCCAATCCCTCCCAAACGGAATCATCCGACCTCGGATGGGGGTCAGTGCTCTTTGCAACCATTCCTGCACCCATGGATTGTGGGGATGAGACAGCAAAACGCATTTCAAAGGGATTGAAGTGACACGCGAGGTCCTCTGAGCTCTGAAACCTCTGAGTAATTTTAATCAAAACTCATTTTGGGGATGCTGAGCTCAGCATTGTCACCAGGATGTCACCGGTGCCACTGCAAGGGCACAGCCCAAGATCACCAGGCCTTTGCGCTCCAAGGTGGATCCCAAACTTAAAATCTTGGGATCATTTAGGTTGGAAAAGCCCTCCAAGGCCATCAAGTCCAACGTTTGACCCATGGCCACCTGGTCACCCAGACCGATGTCCAGTTGTTCCTCGGACACCTCCAGGGATGGGGGCTCCAAACCCCTCTGGGCAGCCCATTCCAAAGCCTGACATCCCTTTCCGTGACGAAATTCCTCCTGAAATTCTTCACAAGTGAGGTTGACCTTCAAAATTATCTCGTCATCAACCCAAGGCGCTCTTTAGTGCGGACTTGCAGGGTTGATCTGTCCAGGCCTCACTTAAACCATTAACAAAAAATAACAGGCAGGGGTCAGATGCCATTGTAAACCCAGTCATCCCAGGGATATTGCACAGGAATCGGGCAGTAAAATTCCCACACAATGAAAAAGCCGAATTTATGATATGAGAGTCAGATTGTATATGTCGAGGGTTGATTTGCTAATTGGAAACTGTGAAAATAATTACAGGCGTTAGAGGAGTCACACAGAGAAAAAAAAATCAGAATTTGGTAAGGGTGAGAGATTTTATGGGATGCTTCACATCCCAGGAGCTGCCTCAAAGAGGTATAAAAGCAGGAACATCTCCAGAATCTCCTCAAACCTTCTCCTGACTTCTCCTGCTACTCCAGGTGAGTTGGACTTAAGCTGACCTTTGCTCTCTCTCATTCTCCTTAGTGATAGCTTTAAACAAGGACTCGTTCCTTGATTTTGGGGATTTTAGCCTGGAGATGTGGCAGTGAAATCCTGCTTTTCATTGAGGTCTCACTGCAGTGGCTTGGAGACGGTGGCAGAAATCAATTTGATACTTAAAGATAGAATTCTAAGAGTTATTTGAATTTTTCTTGTGGCTTTCAAAACTTAAATTTACTGAAAGACCAAGTCCTGGAGGTCCTCTACAGGGGCAAGAAGGGAACAGGGACAGGACAAGAGGGAACGGCCTCAGGCTGTTTCAGGGGAGGCTCAGGTTGGACTTGAGGAGGAATTCCCTCCTGGAAGGGGCTGCCCAGGGAGGTTTGGAGTGGCCATCCCTGGAGGTGTCCGAGGAATTCCTGGACATCAGTGTGGGCGACCACGCTGGGGTCAGGCACAGCTTGGACTCGATGCTCTTGGGATTCCTTTCCAACCCCAGTGGTCCTGGCATTCAGCGAACAGGAAGGGCGAGGACCTCGTTCGCTGTCCCGTGTGTGTGACGGGGCTGTGGCATTCCCTGACTCCATCTTTTCTTTCCCAGCTCCTCCTCCAACCCTGAGAACCATGAACTGCATCAGCTCCCGGTGCCTGCCCGGCTGTGAGGTGAAGTGTCCCGAGCCCTGCGCCTACAGCCGAGGCCTCGGCCCCTGCGTGGCCTCCTGTGGGGACTCCACGGCCCTCGTCTACGCCCCACCCGTGGTCGTCACCTTCCCGGGCCCCATACTGAGCTCCTGCCCCCAGGAAAGCATCGTGGCATCGTCCCTGCCCCAATCCTACAGTGCTTCCCCCTCATACAGCCCAGGGATGGGAAGTTCCTATGGGTCTGGGGGCTCCTATGGGTCTGGGGGCTCCTACGGATCTCGGGGCTCCTACGGATCTGGGGGCTCCTATGGTTCTGGGGGCTCCTATGGATGTGGGAGTTCCTCTGGGGGCACAACAGGGAAGGGGGGCTCCTCTGGATGTGGGGGCTCCTCCTCGGGGGGCTGCCACCTCAGGAAGTTCTACAGCAGCAGCAGCAGCCGCGGATCCCGCCTGGGAAACTGAGGCAGCGGAAGACCCACAGACCCAGGAGGTGGAACCCCACGACCCAGATCCGCAGCTGGGACCGGCTTTTGGAGATGGCAAAAGCATCAACGGGAGCTGCCCTTGCTCAGGACCTCTGGAAACTGGGCCCACACCTCTTCCCTGCATTTCCCCTCTGTCTTTAATTAACAACAGCCCCTGTTAATCACCCTTCTGTGCCAGCTCCTTCTTTCCGTTGTGCCGAGAGAAGAGAGGAAGAACAACTTGAGAGGCCTGACGCGGAGTTTGTCAATGCAGCCCTGACGGGAGAAGAACAATGGGTGGAAGGTGGATTCTCCCTGGACGGTGAAGCTGAAGGAAGGAGTGTCTGTTTTGTGTCATTCCGTAGTGTACCCTATTAAAACCCTCCTGCATCATCACGTTTTGTTGGGATTTCCTTTTGCCGCGGGACCGTTTCGGTCCCATCCTTTCCTCTGCCTCCTTAGGCTTCCTCGAGCTGGTTCCGTGAGCAGCAATTATGAGGTTTTAGGGTAATTGGGCGGTAATTGTTTAAGTAATCGGGGTTGTGAAACGGAGGGTTGGATGAAGCACCCAAACTTTAAGCACAAAGGAGTTCAGTTGTTCTCTGGGGGGCACAGAGGTCTCTGGAGGTGATGACTCTGAGCTGGCGGATGAACAAGTGAGGGGTGGGACGTGGCCAGCTAAAAACAGGAAGGCCATGGAGTTTTTTATGTTAAAGTCCGGGGTTTAGCTCAGCTCTTCCCTTCTGAAGGATTCTGTGCATTCATGGAATCACAGACTCCAATCCTTGAGGCTGGAAAAGATCTCCAAGGTCATCGAGTCCAACCTTTGGTCAATCTCCACCTCCCACCAGTGCCATGTCCAGTCCTTCCTCGGACACCTCCAGGGATGGCCACTCCAAACCTCCCTGGGCAGCCCCTTCCAAGGCCTGGCCGCCCTTTCCAGGAGGGATTTTCCCAAATATCCACCCTGAGCCTCCCCTGGCATAGCTCGAGGCCGTTCCCTCTCGCCCTGTCCCTGTTCCCTGTGAGCAGAGCCCAACCCCATGCATTCTGCCACCATATTTAGAACCAATTTTTAGGAATTAATGTGATTCCCTGCAGAATTCTGAGGTTCAGGAAAGCTGAACACATTTTCAGGAGTGATAGAGAATGAAAATCAACACAAAAATCTGAGGATTGGGGATGGGAACCAAAGAAAACCCACCAAAGAACCTCTCCTTGATTTCTGAGCCGTCACCCTGAGCTTGCAGTGCCAAATGCTTCAGGACGTGGAGAAATTTCTCCTGGCTGTGGCATCATCAAAGGGCTGCTTTTATGTGACAGCAAAATGTCACCGGGCTGTGCAAGAGAGAATTTCCCAAGGGAGGAGTGACACAAGAGCACAAATCCCGCCCGGCGTTGTTGTTTTCCGTCCTTATTGCCAGGATAGGAACAAAAGGAGGCCCATGGGTGAGTCCCAGGTCTAAAGATGTGCAAAAGGTGACTTAAAACCCGGCTTTACTTCCTTGGAAAACACAGGAGGGAGGTCAGGAACTCCCCAAAAATTTAAAATTTTATTTTAACACATCATATTGAACTATAGAACGGTTTGTATTTGTTAAGTCAAGAAGGATGAACAGAAATACAGGAAATATCAGGAAAAAGAGGATGTCCCTATGAGACATTCCTGCTTGAAAAAGCAAATGTTGCACTCTCTGTTTGAGCTGAAAATGGCTTTAAGATGTTTTAATTGACAGCCCTGGAGATAAACAGAAAACTAGATGACACACGACTAAAGTTGCTTAAAGTCCCCGTGTGTCTAAAGAGGTTTAGAAATTTTAACCTGCGATTAATTTAATGATGGCACACAATAAATTCCTCAGCTCCGAGCAAAACCTTAATGGGGCTGGAGGAATACGCTCAATTGGAAAACAATTGGATAATTTGTTTGCAATCATGGTGAGGCTCTGGGGAGAGGAGGCAAAATCCCAGAGAATTCCAGTTCAGCAAATCCTGGCATGTGTCACGGGGCGCGACGTTTTCCAGCGCTCCGAATTCCTCCTAAAGTGGCCTGAAAGTCACTCCGAGATTTAAGGCAGGAGGATTTCGGCTGGCTCAGGGCAAAGTGCTTCCCAACCAAAGGATTTGTAGGTGAAAAGGTGGAAAAGAAAACGTGAGGCAAAATCAGGGATATAAGAGAGCTTTAATGGGAAATACTGAAGGATGTGGTGGAAAATCTGCTGTCCCCCCCCCTCAAACCCAGCGCTGAGTGTGATGAAGGGGCCTGGTTCTCATCCAGGAGCCTCCCATCCTCCCAAATTCCCACATCAGGCAAAAAGATGAGTTGGAAAAAGGAGTTACAAGGAAAACAAAACCAACGATGGGAATTTGAATGCAACAGAACTTTAATGGCAGAGAAGTGTTTGGGGCAGAGTCACACGGAGGGAGCACAAAGGACGATTCCCAGGTCTTTGGGAAGCGATGCAGATCCACAAAGGCCGGAAAAGGCGATTCCTTGGATGTCCCTGGCTTGCAGCTTCCCCAGGAGCTGAGTCCAGCCCGCGGCTGCTGCCGGGGGAGCCAGGGCTGCCTCAGCAATAAAAGAAGCCACAGTTTCCTCCTCCAAACCTGCTGGAGCTGCCCCCTCCATAGGAACCCCCTCCGTAGGAGCCGCCCCCAAAGGAGCTGCCCCCGCCGCAGGAGCCCCCGAAGCCCCCGCCGGAGGAGCCGAAGGATCTTCTGCTCCCAAAGGATCTGCTCCCTCCGTACGAGCCTCCGGAGCCAAAGGATCTGCCCCCTCCGTAGGAGCCGCCCCCAAAGGATCTGCCCCCTCCGTAGGAGCCGCCCCCAAAGGAGCTGCCCCCTCCATAGGAACCCCCAATTCCCCCTATGGAGCTGCTGCCTCCATACGATCCCCCAATTCCCCCTATGGAGCTGCTACCTCCCCCATAGGATCCCCCAATTCCCCCGCTGGAGCTGCCGCCCCCATAGGATCCCCCAAATCCCCCACTGGAGCCGCCGCCTCCATAGGGTCCCCCAATGGCGCCCCCGGATCCAGAAGATCCCAAGGGCCCCGACGGGAAGGAGGTGCCCACGAAGCTCTCCTGGGGGCAGGAGCTGAGGATGGGCCCCGGGAAGGTGATGACCACGGGCGGAGGGTAGACCACGGCCCGCGAGTCCCCGCAGGAGGTGACGCAGGGCTGGCTCCAGGCGTCCGCGTAGGGCTGGGGACAGGTCACCTCGCACAGGGGCAAGCAGGCGCTGCTCACCATCTCTCCTGAAGACATTTTTGGGATGGACAGCAACCTGCAGCAGCACAGAAATCAGAGCTACAGTTCCCAAAGTGCCAGAGGGAAACAAATCCCGCTCTGGAGTCTTCCGCGAGCAGGAAAAGAGGGCGAAAGGAGAGTTTGGGAAGAGTCAGGTTTGTCCCTTTCCTGCATTTGTCTGCACCGAGCTCTGCTGCTTCCCAAAGGGTTTCCTGCTGCCCTGGCAGTGCTGGGAATCCTGGAGAGCAAAGCCAGACTCCAGGGGCCTTTGGAAGCGGCTCATCCCCAGCAGTTTGCAGGGTCATAAGATAAAGTCGTGGTGGGAACCAACAACCTTGAATTGATCCCCGTGCCTGGGAAATTCCAGCCCCGCCATTGATCCCGTGCCTGCAAATGCAGCCATGGATGGGACTTTGGATTTTAAAGCCTGGACAAGGCAAATGGAATTGCTGGGCACCACGGGTTCTGCAGGACAACAAGCCCTCAGTGAAAGACTGTCCTGGAGACACCTTTTGGGATGGGGATGAGCCTGAAGCCGGGGATAAATCAGAACTACAATGCCCAAAATTCTGGAGGGAAAAAATCCTGCTCTGGTGCCTTCCATGAGCAGGAAAAAAGTGGGGAAAGAAGAGTTTAGAAAGATTCCCGAAAACATCTTTGGGAACGAGAGAAAAGACAGAAAACATTTTCCCGTATTCACGCAGAGAACAAAGAAGATCCAACTCACCGGGTCTGGAGAAGTTGACACGAGGAGCAGCCGTGGATGGCCCTGCAGAATTCCAGGAGCTCTTTTATACTTTTCCCGACCCCCAGTGGGATGGGAGCCGCGCTTTGTGCAAGAGCTTCCCACGCGTTACCAAACCGTGTTTTGCTGGCTGGATTGTTTCATTAATTGTCCTAATTGTTCTCCTAAGTGACGTGATAAATTCATTATTAATCCCAAGTCACGTTCCAAGCACTGCACCCCTTGGGTTTGATTCCATTTACTCCGCATTCCGAGCCCCAGGAAGTCACCTCAGAGCTGATGTTGTCCCTGGGCCTTGCCGGAATTGAAGCTGGAATGAGTTTAGATCCATTTGAGGGATTTATTGATTTATAAACAGGTTTTGTACAAAATATTTCACTTTCCGCCCCAAAATCTGGATTTTGGGGGGTTGGTGAAAGTGCTGCCGCTTCCCAGAGCTGCCGGAATGGGAGAACCAGCAGCAGGACCCAGGATTTTCCATGTAAATTGATATTTCCCAACCCAACTGGAGGAACCCAGAAAGTTTCACGTTAATTGAGGAGTCAAGGAGGAATTGCTGACTGGCAGAGCTGTCAAACCCAGGGATGTCATCGGGGCCTGACAGGGCTTGTTCAGGTTCTGTTGCAAGATCTTAACCCCGATATGGGCTCCTTGTGTTCTGTTTTCCATCGGGTCTGGAAACAGCAGAAATGTGGGGATAGGAGTTACGAAAACGCCGAGTATAAACTTTATCACGACAGAAATGTGAAATACGGGATGATCACAGAATCCCAGGATCACTGAGGTTGGCAAAGAGTGCTCCAAGGTCATCGAGTCCAACTGGGGACCCATCCCCACCTGGTCACCCAGACCAACGTCCAGGTGTTCCTTGGACACCTCCGGGGATGGCCACTCCAAACCTCCCTGAGCCCCTTCCAAGGCCTGGCCGCCCTTTCCAGGCAAAACAGGATGAAATTCCAGCTCCAGGCTGGAGTCACTTCCCTCCCACAGCTCCGACCGAGAATCAAATCTCAAATCTTGAATCTCACATTTCAAACCTCTTCAGCTGACTTCGATTTAGAACCAAAACCGCCCCAGTCTGGGGTTTGATGCCACCAATATTTGTGTGAGACACTTGTCTGTGACAACCACCCCAAAATATCCATCATGTCCGAAGTTCCCCTGATGTTTCTGGTGATTGATAAAGGGAATTTTGCTCGGAGATTTCTCCTCCTATTTATGCATTTCTGCCTTTCACAAATGAGGCTTAAGTCCAGGAATTCTGCTGTGGCTTCCCTGAAAAAACAATCCTGGCCAGTTTTAGGATGCTTTTATTTTGTTTTAGATGGAATCGGCTTAGTGCACTCAAAAATATTTGGAGTTTTTTTCTCCAATGATGCCTCCTCTGGATCCAGGTCTCTCCGGAACATTGCAGCTGTCCCAAATGGGGACAAAAGGAGAATTAGGAAAATTAATGTGACAAAAGGAGAATTACGATAATTAAATGACTCCATGCTCTCACACGGAGCTTCCTTGGATGACAATGAGCATCTGAGGAATTAATTTAAGCCCTTTTTAACCAGTTCCTTGCATTAAATAGATATAAAAAATGACCCTTCCCATTCAAGGATTTATAAAGACAAAATCTGTGGTTTTCTCAATTCTGAATTTCCAGGGAATTTTCTGCAGAACAGAAAATACTTGCCCTGACAAAGCCAAACTGATTTTTGACCTTGCTGAGGGAATTCCTGATCCTTCACCCTTCCAAGCCAAATCCCAAGTCAAACCAGGTCAGGAAATGGCAGCAGTCACAAAATCATCTAAAAATTATTTGAGGATTAAAGGAAGACAAAGGGTGTGTGCACATACTAGGTGATGAGGAGTTGATTTACTAATGATTAGCACTTATCAAAGCAATTATTACAATTAGAGGGCGCTTATACAGCAAAAAGTGTTGCTGGTGATGTCCCAAAGTTGTGTTGCACGTCCTGGGAGCCGTCACGAAGGGTATAAAAACCAGGATTTTCCTCCAGCTTCTCCAGCATCTTCACCTCAGTCCTGCTTTCCCTGCGAGCCCGGTGAGTTCTCTGCCTTTGATTCCATTTTTATTGACTGGGATGCGGCTGTTGGTGCTGAACTGGGAAAGAATTCCATGTCAGGGCTCTGAAACGATCAGGAATATGCACTTGGGTCTCTTTTCCAAGCCAAATTATTCCACAGCATCAATTCTGTCTCTTGGGCAGGGAAGTTTTTTGTGGCTGGGACTGTTGGGAGATGCGGATCTCAAAATGTGAGGCTGCGTTGTTCCAAACCACAAAGGGAAAGTGTCAATTAAACCTTGATTATTTGACGGGGAGGTTACAACTTAACTACTCCGAGCTTGGCTTTTATTCAGGATGCAGGGAAATTAGAGGAGATCTTGTGTTTACAGGACAATAATTCCTTCAATCACGAAATTGCTGATTTTATCACCCCGGTGATTGTGTAAAGGCCAGGATCTCTCTGTACATTTTAATTTTACTCCTTTGACGTGCGGCAGGTTTCCCTCTATCACAAAAGATGCTTTCGGGAATCTTTCTAAACTCTTCTTTCCCCCTTTTTTCCTGCTCATGGAAGGCACCAGAGCAGGATTTTTTCCCTCCAGAATTTTGGGCATTGTAGTTCTGATTTATCCCCGGCTTCAGGCTCATCCCCGTCCCAAAAGGTGTCTCCAGGACAGTCTTTCACTGAGGGCTTGTTGTCCTGCAGAACCCGTGGTGCCCAGCAATTCCATTTGCCTTGTCCAGGCTTTAAAATCCAAAGTCCCATCCATGGCTGCATTTGCAGGCACGGGATCGCTGGTGGGGCTGGAATTTCCCAGGCACGGGGATCAATTCAAGGTTGTTGGTTCCCACCACGACTTTATCTTACGATCCTGCAAACTGCTGGGGATGAGCCGCTTCCAAAGGCCCCTGGAGTCTGGCTTTGCTCTCCAGGATTCCCAGCACTGCCAGGGCAGCAGGAAACCCTTTGGGAAGCAGCAGAGCTCGGTGCAGAAAAATGCAGGAAAGGGACAAACCTGACTCTTCCCAAACTCTCCTTTCGCCCTCTTTTCCTGCTCGTGGAAGACTCCAGAGCGGGATTTGTTTCCCTCTGGCACTTTGGGAACTGTAGCTCTGATTTCTGTGCTGCTGCAGGTTGCTGTCCATCCCAAAAATGTCTTCAGGAGAGATGGTGAGCAGCGCCTGCTTGCCCCTGTGCGAGGTGACCTGTCCCCAGCCCTACGCGGACGCCTGGAGCCAGCCCTGCGTCACCTCCTGCGGGGACTCGCGGGCCGTGGTCCACCCTCCGCCCGTGGTCATCACCTTCCCGGGGCCCATCCTCAGCTCCTGCCCCCAGGAGAGCTTCGTGGGCACCTCCTTCCCGTCGGGGCCCTTGGGATCTTCTGGATCCGGGGGCGCCATTGGGGGACCCTATGGAGGCGGCGGCTCCAGTGGGGGATTTGGGGGATCCTATGGGGGCGGCAGCTCCAGTGGGGGAATTGGGGGATCCTATGGGGGAGGTAGCAGCTCCATAGGGGGAATTGGGGGATCGTATGGAGGCAGCAGCTCCATAGGGGGAATTGGGGGTTCCTATGGAGGGGGCAGCTCCTTTGGGGGCGGCTCCTACGGAGGGGGCAGATCCTTTGGGGGCGGCTCCTACGGAGGGGGCAGATCCTTTGGCTCCGGAGGCTCGTACGGAGGGAGCAGATCCTTTGGGAGCAGAAGATCCTTCGGCTCCTCCGGCGGGGGCTTCGGGGGCTCCTGCGGCGGGGGCAGCTCCTTTGGGGGCGGCTCCTACGGAGGGGGGTTCCTATGGAGGGGGCAGCTCCAGCAGGTTTGGAGGAGGAAACTGTGGCTTCTTTTATTACTGAGGCAGCCCCGGCTCCCCCGGCAGCAGCCCCGGGCTGGACTCAGCTCCTGGGGAAGCTGCAAGCCAGGGACATCCAAGGAATCGCCTTTTCCGGCCTTTGTGGATCTGCATCGCTTCCCAAAGACCTGGGAATCGTCCTTTGTGCTCCCTCCGTGTGACTCTGCCCCAAACACTTCTCTGCCATTAAAGTTCTGTTGCATTCAAATTCCCATCGTTGGTTTTGTTTTCCTTGTAACTCCTTTTTCCAACTCATCTTTTTGCCTGATGTGGGAATTTGGGAGGATGGGAGGCTCCTGGATGAGAACCAGGCCCCTTCATCACACTCAGCGCTGGGTTTGAGGGGGGGGGACAGCAAATTTTCCACCACATCCTTCAGTATTTCCTGTTGGAATCCGAAAAAAAAAAAAAAAATTGCTGAGCATTCCTAGAAATAGGAGCTGCTTTTAGACAGGCTCCTCTTGGAAACAGGAACACAAAATCCCAGTTTGAATTGTAGCAGAAGAATTTTTCATCTGGAGGCCTCTGTTTTGGGTTTTTTTCCTAAGGAATCACGGAATATTTGGGATTGTGAGCACCCAGCCCCTTCAGCTCTGTCTCAGCTCAGTGCTCCCTGAGCCTCTTAATTGTCAGGAAGACACTTTCCCAGGAAAACGTGCCCCATCCTGCTGGATCTGGTTGGACGACTCTGCTGCCTCTGGATGTGTCTGTGTGAGACCTGAGTGTGAATCAGAGGAAAAAAAAAACCAAACCAAAAATAGAGAGATAAAAATAATACAGATGAATTCCCCAGCAATGTTTTTTAAGGCCGTGGCATTGCTCAGTGATGGTTTTGAAGGATCTCAGGATTATGAAAGGTGGAAAAGAATTCCACGGTCACCAAATCCAACCTGTGCCTGATCCCCACCCACCCAGACCAACGTCCAGGAATCCCTCGGACACCTCTAGGGATGGCCACTCCAAACCTCCCTGGGCAGCCCCTTCCAAGGCCTGGCCGCCCTTTCCAGGAGGGATTTTCCCAAATATCCACCCTGAGCCTCCCCTGGCACAGCTCGAGGCCGTTCCCTCTTGTCCTGGCCCCGTTCCCTGGGATCAGATCCCAAATCCCCTCAGGAAGAGCCCAAAATTCTCCCTGGATCCCCCTTTTCTCCAGGCTGAGCCCCCCCAGCTCCCTCAGGAGTTCTCCAGACCCTTCTCCTTCCCAAACTTCTCAAACAATTCCTATTTATTTATATTTCCTGTTCGCAACACCTTTTGTTACTTCGCCGGTTTGAAGTCTGAAACCCTTTTCCGAGTGGGATTGTACAACCACTTCCTCATCCCCAATTTTATCCATGTAAATAAATAAAAATACGCAGGAGAATAAATTCATTTCTGCGTGTGAAAGTTGGGCTGGTCCAAAAGCTCCCTCTGGAGCTGCTCTGGGGAAGGGAATTCATGCCAGGAAAGGCAGAGTGGCCCTTTCTGGTGCCCTGCTCCTGCCAAGGGGCTTCGTGGGGAATTCCTGAGGCTGGAACTTCACAAGGGATGAGGATCTGGAGCTGGAAGTGCCCCTGAGACAGCCAAAAACGGGATAAAAGCTGCAGGAGGCTGCTGCTGTTAAGGGGAGAGGAGGAGGAATCCTCCTGGCAGGGCTGAAAGGAACGGGAAAGGAATTCCAGTGGGTCCGCGCTTTTCCGGAGCTCCCAGAAGTTGCTGGGTTGGGCTGGTCCAGTAAAAGCAGCCCCTGACAGGTCCTACAGATCCTGATCCTGGATCCCGGCACAGGGAGGACCTGGAGCTGCTGGAGTGAGTCCAGAGGTTGGATGAGATGGTTTTTAAGGTCCCTTCCCACCCAAACCATCCCATTTCTATGATTCCTTTAAAATCCTCTCCCAGGGGCCCATCCCACCTTCCCAGCTCCGGAACTTCGTGTCGAACTCTGGTGAGGAGCCCTGGATCAGGCTGGCACCACAACCTCGGGACCTGCCACCCCAAACCAGGTGTTTTTGAGCACCTCCAACATTTCCTGGGCTCATTTCCCTCCTTTCTGCTCATACACAACTTGTTGTGTTTTTTTTTGCTTATTTTTGTCGTGACCTCCGTGCTCTCCATTCCCTCCTGGAAGAAGCGATTCCCGAGGCTCCCCTGGGCCCAAGGCACTCATTGGGAATGTTGTGAGGAAATGCTTCGGGATGGTTTTGCAAACACCCACTCATGTTTAATCCATGCAAAGCGCCGGGGCTCTCTGAAGTTAATGACAGGCTGCAGATATTAAATCAGGATTGAATCATAGCGTCCCTTCCAAATAAATGTGTCAGGGCCACCCACGTGATTTCCCTGACTCAGGCAGCCAGAAACACCTCGGGAATTTGGATCCCTCTGGTTCTTTGGGATTAAAAGCCAGCCCCTGTGTTTGTTTTCCTAATGATACCATTTCAATCCACTTGGCCAAACACTCACCTTCCCAAATCAGGGCATATTTGGGGGTTTGAATGGGATCGGGCCCCTCTCACCTCGGGGGCTAAGCTTCAAGCATGCCATGAATTTCTGCTTCACCCCAGCGCAAGTTGGGGCTGTAACTCTTTGTCCTCTGGATCCAAAGTTGTCCTGAGCGACCTTGGATAAATCTTTTTCCTGGTTTTCCCTGTGTTAGACGGGGAATGATCGTCATTGGTGGCTTCTCCCTCACCCTGAGTTTCCCTCACTCCTCCACACTCCAACATTTTTCTGGTGACCAAAACCACCAGGAAAAGAACTGGGGACGGAGTGATTTATTCCATACCAGGATCCCTCTGACCATCCCGCTTTTCCCAAAAGGGACTTTCCCCCTTTCCTATTTCTTCCCGGGCACAAATTGTGTGGCAGAGGAGGAGTTTTGTGCTGAACTGGGGCTCCAGCCGCCCACATCAGCTCCTGGCGCTGTTTTATGTGCCAGAATCCCAGGATTGTTGGGGTTGGAAGTGACCCATGGAGACCTCGCAGGGCAGGTGACACAGGGACACATCCACACGGGTTTGGGATGACTCCAGAGAGGGACAACCCAAATTCTGCCCTCCCTGGGCAGCGGTTCCATGGAAAGAAGTTCTCCCTCACGCTGAGGTGGAACTCCTCGAGGTTTCATCCATGGCCACAGACTTGGGATGAGTCGGATCCTGGACTCGGACGCCAAATGAGGAGCCAGGGCCCCACGGGCTCCGCCGGGAGTGGCTCTGGGAGCCGAGTCGGCCACTCCAGTCCAGCAGTTCCCGTAAACACGTCCCGACAAGCTTGGAAGCAGCCAGGAACACTCACGGCTAATGCTGGGTTAGGCTCTGCTGCATTCTTGGAGGCCAGGAAAACAAATCCTGGCATTAAGGAGCTGCAAGGACGAGCCTTGCAAAGCTCAGGAGCTCCTGCAAAGCCAAGCTCAGTCCGGGTTTTCACCCCAACAGAGCTGCGGGAGTAAATTTGAGCCTCAAAACTCTGAAATGAGAAGAATCCGGGGCCAAACAACGGCGGTCACATGCTGGTGAGAAAAGGCTAATCAACACAAACAGTGAGCAAAGCAAAGCAATTACTGTAATTACCCCTCAAATTTGGTTTGGGGAGTAATGGGGCCTAATGCCCAAATATGACGTTATTTTCTTGCATCAGCCTGGTGGTCCAGCCGGGGATATAAAAACCATTCCTGACTCAGGGAGCTTCCAGCGGGTCCTGTTGGCTTCTCCTCGGTGAACTGAGTAAGTTGGATTCTGATATAACTTCTTCCTACAATAATAAAATAAAAAGAGTCTCATTTTAAAAATGTTTGCGTTTAACTCAGGGCTGAATTTTGGATTCGTGTTCTGCCATTCTGGAAAACAATTGTGTTTGTTTTCACGGAATAATCAAAATAATTTTGATTATTCATCCAGAAGCGCTGCGGGATGGAGGTTTAAAAATGTATTTGCAATCTAGATAATATGAAAAACATTTAGTTCCATTGCTTTATGGAAATTTAATGGATACAACCTTTAGGTAACCTTAAAATACCTCAGCCGGCAGCTTCCACCTGGGGGGGCGGTTCTGACCTTGTGGCTTCCAATTTTTATCTGATTTTGGGCAGAGATGGTGTGGAAATTTAATTTACAAATACTGAGATGGGCAGAGCTGCAGTCGCCTGTGGATGAGGACACAACATCCCTGTGGATGTGGCCCTACAGAATTCCTGGTTTTCCTATGCAGGAGATACGGGAACAACCCAAAAAATGCCAACTTGGGAAGCTGCTTTGGGTGCTTTCGTTCTGTTTATGCAAAGCTTTGGTTTTGTGCAAAGCCAGAATATTTGAATCCACTTGGGATGTTTTGTGCTCTGTGTTTAGGTCTGGTTTTAAATTATTCCTTTCCTCTGGTTTGGTCTCTGGTTAGGGTCAAGTCAAGGACAGGGAATTCAGAGTTGTAGGAGATTTAAAGGGTGGGAAGCTCAGGAGAGCACCTGGATTAGGGTTTAAAGTTTGGGTGAATAATGGATATTTGGGCATCGTGTTTAGAACGAGGAAAGAAAACAAAAATGGCTTGAGTCAAACTCAACCCCACCCAGGCTTCTCCAATATGCAGCTAAAAAATAAATAATCACCTGGGCTGCACTCAAAATATTCCATTTAATCTGCAACAACAGATTAAGCAGCTCCTTCACCTGGTGCTTTGAGGTGGAATTTGAATTAGATTGAAATGACAACTTGAAATGGACTTTCGTGCTGTTTTCCAAATCCCCACCCTTCTATTTATTTCAAAACCAGAAAGAAGGTGGAGAATTCAGCCCAGGTTTGGGAACGGTTTTAATCCCTCTGAAATTTAAATTTGGGAGAGCTGCTCTCAAGTTTTTGTTGTGCTTCGACTTCTTCCTCGTGATCTTGCAAAGGGTTTTTATTGAATTCTCCAAGTGAGTTTTGTGCTAAATATCTGAGTTAAAGGCAGCTCTTAGGAACTGACTGCTCTGAATCCATAATTATTGATATCCTTACGGATCAATTCCATCACAGGGATGATATTCCTTGGGGTTTTTGTCTCCTTAGCCCAGACTTTGTCCAAATTCGGTCCAGTAAAACCTCTCATGTTGTCCATTCCTACAACGATTCATGTGTTGCCCTCATTTTACTGAGCTCCGCCTCTGGAGCCCAAATTACAGGAGAAAACAGATGTTAATTAAACAACAGCCCCAAAGGGGTCATTTGGTGCCCCCAAGGGTGTGGTTTGGTGTCCCCAAAGAGGTGGTTTGGTGTCCCCGAAGAGGTGGTTTGGTGTCCCCAGAGAGGTGGTTTGGTGTCCCCAGAGAGGTGGTTTGGTGTCTCCAAAAGAGGTGGTTTGGTGTCCCCAGAGAGGTGGTTTGGTGTCTCCAGAGAGGTGGTTTGGTGTCCCCAAAAGAAGTGTTTTGGTGTCCCCAGACAGGTGGTTTGGTGTCCCCAAAAGAAGTGTTTTGGTGTCCCCAGACAGGTGGTTTGGTGTCCCCAGAGAGGTGGTTTGGTGTCCCCGAAAGAGGTGGTTTGGTGTCCCCAGAGAGGTGGTTTGGTTCCCAGGGCTCTGGAAGGTCACCGAGAAGAGCCAAGCAAAGCAGAGCAGGGTGGTTATGGACCCCTCCACCACCTCGTGCCTTTCCAGGGGTTGATCTCATCCCGCCGGCTCCTTGGGATTGACATTTGTCCCCTCCTTGCAGGTCCAGCCCAGCCGCAAGATGTCCTGTGAGAAAACCGTGTGCGCCGAGCCCTGCTCGCTGCCCTGCCCCGACCCGCGCGCCGCCGCCTGCACCGAGCCCTGCGTGGTGGCCTGTCCCGACTCCCGGGTCATCATCTTCCCTCCCCCGGTGGTCGTCACCTTCCCGGGGCCCATCCTCACCACGTACCCGCAGGAAACCGTGGTGGGCTCCACGGAGTCGGCCGAGCTGGCCGGGGCGCTGGAGGCGGGCGTGCCCATCGGCACGGGGCAGAAGGGCCTGGAGTGCCTGGAGCCCTGCTGCGTCCCGCAGTTCGTGGCCAAGTGTGACCCCCCGTGTGTCACCCAGTGTGCCCCGCCCTGCATCACTCCGTGCGCTGCCCCGTGCGCCACCAAATGTGCCCCGCCCTGTGCCCCGCCCTGTCCCCCGCCCTGTCCCCCGGCCTGCGCCACCAAGTGCGCCCCGCCGTGCCCCGCGCCCTGCGCCACCAAGTGCGCCCCGCCGTGCCCCGCGCCCTGCGCCACCCCCTGTGCCACCCCCTGTGCCACCAAGTGCGTGACCAAGTGCGTCCCCGCCTGCGCCCCGCCCTGTGCCACCCCGTGTGCCACCAAGTGCGTCCCCGAGCGCTCCTACACCTTCTCCACCCGCTGGAAGCACCCGTGCCAGAGGGGCCTCTGCAAGAAGATCTGAGCGGTTTTGAGGAAATAACCATGGAAAGGAACAAGGGAAGAAGCGAAGGAATACGGAATGTGATCCGAAGGCTGCCGGAGAGGGAAGCGCCGCTGGAAACCAGGACCCTGCGTTTAAGTCTAGGATAGAGCTTTAGTTTAGTTCAGGCTTTTCTTTCTTCTTGGGGCTTTGCAACTTCTGTCTGTGCTTCGGACTTTCTCTGCCCAGTTCGACATCGAGCGTGGATCGAAACCGAGGGATTTTGGGAATGGTAGCGATTGGAAGGTCTCGGCAAGTGTGAGGGGAGGGATGTCGGGCTGGAAGGGGTCAGGCTGGAGCGGGTGATCGGTTTGGGCTTTTCTAGGAGTCGGCTCCTCTTTGTCTGCATTATTCTCTCTGCCAATGTTGACTCCACTTTGCATTCCAATTAAAATGCTTCTGCATCAAACCCGTTGGCCTTCTGAATTCCCTTTTTCCTCTGCTCTTTGGGCTCTCTCGGGGACACTCAGCCTTGGATAGAGGGACAGGCGACCTCGAGGCTCTTCCCAGACCGCTCCAAACTCGATGAAAGGTAAAATTTAGGGTTTGGTTCTGCTCTGCAGGTCCCTGTGCCAAAATGGGCTCTCAGTCACATGAGCCAGGAACCCGTGAGCAAAATTCCTAAAAATTCCTGGCTCTGCATTTTCCGGGATAAGAGATTTTATTCCTAAAAATTCCTGGCTCTGCATTTTCCGGGATAAAAGATTTTATTCCTAAAAAAAAAACTGGCTCTGCAATTTCCAGGATAAAACCTTCAGATTGCAGCAAAATGGGAATTTTTAGTGTCCTGCTCACAACCAGCCCTTTTTGGGGATTTTCTTCCCTCTAAACAAAGGGAACTGAGCCAAATCCAAGCTTTTCTCCACATTTCTGCATCCAAACTTTCCTGAACTGCTTTTCCAAGGGCTCTTCTCCACCTCTCCATGGCGACAGGGAGGGACCTGGAGCTTCCTTGCTGCCTGTCAAAGCCCCAAATTCCAAGAGCCGGTGCCAGCAGTGGATCCCTCCAGGCGGTTTGGGATGTCGGGTGTGCCCCGCTCGTCCCATTCCAAGCAATTCCAGGCGCTGTTTTTATCCTAAAGGTTATGTTCGGTTCATTCTTCCCTAATGGCCACGTTGGGGTGGCTCTGGAATTCCGGGGCATTACCTCAATTACCCGCACCCCAAAATATCCCAAGGCAGAACAAAGGGAGCCAGGATGCTTCCCAAACATGCCTGGACCTGGAATTTTAATTTAATGTTAATTAGCTCTTATTTGGGTTATGTTCCCTAAGACTGGAATAATTGATTTGGGGGGGGGGAAAAAAGGTCATAATTTTCATAATTTCATCATTTCACACATTTTTATTTCTTTATCTTCTCTGAATATATATATATATATATATTATATTTTTTTTTTAGTAAATTGACGATTTTCACCCTAAAGTTGCTCTTCTTTTATTTTATGGTGCCAATAATCAATATTTGGGAATGTTTCCAGTAAGGTCAAGTTTTAAAGAGGGGCTCCCAAAATTCACTGGAATCCCCCAGCCCGGTCATTCCAGAAGTTCACTCTCTTCACGTTTTGAAACAAATCTGGATTTTTTTAACATTGAAAAAAATTAAAATATATAAAAATAAATAACATTTTATTGAGAACCAAGCCCCAAGTTACCAGGCTAGGAAAATTCCATTTCCAGCAATTTTGCCCCCTGCAATTCCCCACCGAATTCCTTGGAAAAAGGAAACCTCCAACTTTTTTGTGGACATCTTCGAAAAACTAACATTTAGAGGCGAAAAAAAATGGGACATTTGAGGAGAGAGGTAAAACAGGAAAACCTGAGGATAATCCAGCTGTGGATAAACCACCAAAACCACTGGAGAGACGCTTGGAAAAAGTCAGGAATTCCTCTTCCCACTGCCGGGAATGTCCCTAAATCCCTGTTTACCACCCGAGGCCGCTCCCATCACTTTCCCCGTGGGTTTTTTTTTTTGACATCGCTGCTGAGATTTTAGGGAAAGCAGGGGGGTTATTAAATCCCTTTTCAGGGAGGAGATAATTGCTGCCCTCAGGGAATCGCGCTGATTCCATGGAAGAGCTTGGATGGGATCCAACTGTTGGTATCTCCCGCCGCGTCTGACATAAATTATAGGATTTCGTCAACCCCACAGGGAGGTTTTGATGTTCGACTGCGCTCAGATCGATTAACGCAAATAAATAACGAACAATTAAATTTGGTCTGGCAGCAAGGAAAAAAGGAGACAAGGAAGGAAGACGAGCTCATTGGGAGGGGAATTAATTTGGATTTTGAGGGAGGGACACTCAGAAGTAACAAAGTTTCAGAAGAGTTTACAAATATTAAATATTTGGAAAGTCTGGGATTTTTGGATCCGTTTGGGGCTCCACAAAAATTCCATGGCCTTATGAATATTAAATGTTTGGGAAGTCCGGGATTTTTGGATCCATTTGGGCCTCCACAACTGGGCTTGTACAACTTCCATAAATCCCTCTCCCCGCTCTTGTCGCAGGCTGTTGTTCTGTGCTGAGAAGGAAAAGCCCTCGGGGAAGGCAACTCCTGCTGGGATTGTGCAGGATTTGTTCCTTTAGGGTGTCCCGTGGGAGCATCCAACAATTACCGGGATTTACACGCTCAGTAAGGAGATAATGAGCCCGTAAATGCCAATCCCGAATCTGCTCCCGGTTCCTCAGAGTGGCCCCGAATTCTCTGATTCCTGCCCAATGTTTTCCCTGATTTCTCCTCCCCGCACATTCCAAGCTTCCAGAGCTCAACCTCCCCTCCTCAAGGAAGACTTTCAGTGCAAAATGAGGGAAAATAAAGCAGAGATTTTCCTCAGACCCCGAGCTCAGGGCAGCCGGTGGGGTTCCCTCTGTAATCCCCCAAAAACAAGGGAGGATTTTGGGATCTCCATTCTCTGGCTGCTCTGCCGCATTTTTGGGGGGTGTCCCCCTCTCTCCGCGGGCGGTTTTGAACCAGCTGGGAGGGTTTGGGGTCACTGAGTCACCCCCAAATCCCAACAAAGATCTTGGTGTGGTCGGGTCACTTCTCCTCGAATTCCTCGGGGTCAGGGACGAGCCCAGGAATTTGGGGCATCAACACACGCCTGGCACCTCCATCGTTATCTTATCTCTTATCTCCGGGGCTGGCTGAAGGCAGCGTCCCCTCGAGATAAGGATAAAGGTGATAAGAAGCCCGCAGGTGCCTCGGTTTGCAGAAACGGCGGAGGCTCGGAGGGGTTTGGGTGTGAGAGGGACGCCGGGATGCAGCAGGGAAAGGCTGGAGATTGGGGTTGGAGATTGGGATTGCCCAGCCTGGGGAGGAGAAGCTTTGGGGTGACCTAATTGTGGCTTCCAGGACCTGAAGGAGCCGACAAAAAACAAGGGAAGAGACAATTTCCAAGGGATGGAGTGAGAGGATAATGGGAATTTCACCTCAGCGTCTTTTAGAAGTGAGTGGCCCTGAAATACATCGGGCATTTCCAGAGGAAAAACATTTCTATCCCAAAAATTGTGCAAAATTCCCCATTAGATTTGGAAAAGTTTGTCGTAAATGCCCTGGTGTTGAAGGATTGAGGATAAATAAATCCGTGGGCTCTCAATTTCTTTGGTGAATCGAAAATTTCTTTACACCAGGGATAATAACAAAATCATTTTATGCTCTATGTTTTTAATTAGAAAATATTAATTGAGCACACTGCCAGGCTGGGTTTTAAACTTTCTTTAACAGCTTAAACTCAGATTTTAAACTGGGTTAATCCCCTTATGCGTCTCTTCCATTGATAAAACAATTTTTCACCCTAGAAAGACCAGTGGTTTGTAAATTTAAGACTTTGATTGGAGGAAAAATAATGGGGTTTATGCCAAAGAAAATAACCTTGACCCGCAGAGCTCCTTCAGAGCTCCTTCAGAGGAAAAAGAGATCAGGTTTTAAAGTGAAACTATTACTCATTATCAAGTCCCGAACGTGCACCAACCCGTAATTAATTTGATGACAGCAGAGCGCTTTAATCGCACCGAGGCGCTTTGAAGTCCTTAAATCCATGGGAAAATATAAATAAATAAATAAAATGGGAACGACCCAGGGAAGTGTCGCCTTCCAGAAAATTTTAGGAGCATCCCCATCCTGTGGATGAAGGGACAACCCCCCGGCAGCCCCCAGGACTTTTCCTTTGCTGTGGTTTTACACCCCCACGAGCCTGGGGCTCAAATCAGGCCCCGTCCGAGCACCTTTGGCCCAGAATTTTCAGAAATTTCAGGAGAAAAGGAAACCAGGAGAAAAAAAATCATTGCAATGCAACCTCAGCTTTAATTGAAACAGGACCGGGATTTCACGGGAGCAGCGCCTGCTCCGGGATCCACATTCCCAGGATTTGCTGCTGCTGCCCACCGGGACCCCGCTCCTCTCACAGCCACATCCTTCTGCTCCCTCGCGGACCTGGATTTCCCCGGGTCTGCATTCCCTGGGAATCCCCGCAGGGCTCAGCAGCTCCCACGGTAATAACCGGAGTACCGGGAATAGAAGGGGTAGGAATAGCGGGAATAGCGGGAATAGCAGGAGGAGGAATTCCGGCCAACAAAAGAGGCTCCGGGCTCGCAGGAGCCAAAGGAACTTCCCACTCCCGACGGGAAGGAGGTGCCCACGACGCTCTCCTGGGGGCAGGAGCTGAGGATGGGCCCCGGGAAGGTGATGACCACGGGCGGAGGGTAGACCACGGCCCGCGAGTCCCCGCAGGAGGTGACGCAGGGCTGGCTCCAGGCGTCCGCGCAGGGCTGGGGACAGGACACCTCGCAGAGCTGCTGGAAGGACATCGCGGGGGCTGGAGGTGACCCTGGGACACAGAGAGGGGACAACCTGAGGGGACAGAGCAGGGGAGGGCGGAGGGGAGCCCTCATTTATTCAAAAATTCGTATTTTCAACATTTATCTTTCTAATATTCATATTTCAAATATTCGTCTTTTCCATATTCGTATTTCAAATATTCATCTTTCAAATATTCATATTTCAAATGTTCATCTTTTCAATATTTATCTTTCAAATATTCGTGTTTTCAATATTCGTATTTCAAATATTCATCTTTCAAATATTCATATTTCAAATATTCATATTCTCAATATTCATATTTCAAATATTCATCTTTCAAATATTAATGTGTTCAATGTTCATATTTCAAATATTCGTATTTCAAATATTCATCTTTTTGATATTCGTATTTCTCATATTCATATTTCCGATTTTCGCATTTCAAATATTAGTATTTCGAATATTCATCTTTTTAATATTCATCTTTCCGATACTCATATTTCAAGTATTCGTATTTCAAATATTCATCTTTCAAATATTGATCTTTCCAATATTCCTATTTCCAATATTCATATTCCAAAAGCTACTCCTCTGTAGCTAAACAGAAAATGTTTTTTGCAGTTCCTATGAAGAAATGATGAAGGTTAAACTCTCAAAAGTCAACAAAGCCTCGTTAAGAACAGGTGAAAATTAACAATTAACCTGGCAATTCAATATTGATTCCAAACTCAGTGATCTGGGATAGGGGAGGATGTCCCTGAAATCTGGTGCTTCCCTGACAAATCCCAACCACTCCAAACCCTGCCAGGACGGAAGAAAATACTGCATTTTTTTTAAAAATAATATTCTTCAAATAAAAAGATCTGTTTAGTGCTCAAATAAATGCATTAAACAACCATTCCACAATCGCATAAAACCCAAATTTTCAGGTCCCTTCCAACCCACGGCGTTATAAATCTCATTAAAATGACTTTTAAGCTGGACTTACTCAGGTCAGCACCAAGGAGAAGCGCAGGAGAGTGAAGGGTTCAGTTTTCCGAGGACCTTTATACCGTTCCCCGGGGTCTGAGCCACGCTTGGGGCACGCGGCCCTTCCCAAAACTTCCCCGGATTTGTCACTCCAGGGGCGGAGGAATCCCGGCACATTGGGCAATTATTATTTATTGGAATGGTATCACTGCCAGGGCAGAAACCTTTCATCTCAAAACGGGATTCACCCTTCGTTTCTTTTTACTCCTCCCAGGAATTCACTTCCTTCTTCCACTTTTCCCAGCTTCAGAGCAGAAACCCCCCCAAATTTAACATTTTTAACAATTCTTTTGTACTGCAGCATCACAGGGGTTTGAACTAAATCCATTTACAGCTGGAAAATCCCATCCAGCTCCTCTCGCGGCGCAACGAACACAGAGCGGAGAGCGGGGTCAGTTCTGGGGTCCTTCCGCGCCTGAACTTGATGATTTTAAACTAATTAAAAATCAAAATAATTGCTCGGGTGATTGGATGGCTGATTTAGATCACCCGTGGCGATTCCCTCGTGTGGCAGGAGCCGCGTCCCTGCCCTGCCGGGAGCCGGAATCTGCATTCCTGAGGGTTTTCCGAGTGGGATGGGAATGCTTTATTTTCTTTATTATAAACACAGACGTTCCCCAGGCCTCGCCGCTGAATTTATCAGGGCGATTGCACCACGGAAAACAGAAATAAAATCAAGTCTAGACCCAGGGGAAGATAAAGATTGAGGCACAGCGGGCTGGGATGAATTTCCAGCCGGGAAATGACTTTTGCCGGGAATTTGGGGAGAGGTTTTTTTTTTGATGCCCTCGTTGCCCTTGGGGCGAGGACATCCCACCCTGGGCGCTCCTGGGGAGGAGAATCCTCCCTTTCACCCAACCCAAACCCGTCCGGTTTCGTTTCGTGCTCCCTGAGCGCTCTGTTTTCGCGGTATCTGGGCGCCAGCCCCATTTCCAGGAGATAATGGAAATATAATTACAAATAATCGCGCTGACAAGTCCCAGCCGTGCCCGACATCTCCTCCCAGAGGCTCCCTGGATTGCCACGAGATGTTTTGTAAATCCTCTGGGCCTCTCTTAATCATCTCTGCCAGAGAAAAAAATCATCAGAGGAGCCACCCGCGATTCCCCGTCTCGCGTGGGAGTTGAGGGCCTGGAAAGAGCAGTTTTTACCTGCTGGGAAAAGATGATTATGACAAATTAATGCTTAATAAAGCAGGATTTTCTGCAGGCTCAGCACCTCCCAGGGGGAAGTCTGGACCGGGCGCGGGGTCCTGAGTCAGGATGATGATGGGGGAAGCCGAGGGAAGCAACGATCTTTGTCAGAAACGTCTCCAAATCCCTGAATCATTGTTTTATTTCCTTCATCCTCACCCCAAAACCCTCCTTCTCCTCCTCCTCAGATGCTGGGAATGAGCCCTGGATTTCTGTTTAACTCCTTTCCTGGAAATCGCGTTTCCTTTGTGATCACACCTGCTTCAGCTGCTGCCAAAACAATTTCGTTTTAATCCCCCGATCCTCCCTTCTCAAGCTCGGTGTTTTCTTATCTTGAGACAACATCAAACCCTTGTTTTTGCCCCCACCCCGCCTTACACCTAACCCCTCATTTGTCCAACACCCCGCAGGAATTGGGTAATTTTTCGTGCCAATTTCTTCACGGGGATTATTAAAATCGGAGGTGAAATCCCAGCCCCGGCTGTTGATTCAGTGGAAAAGGAGATCCAGGGAGGAGCCCTGGGCACACCAAGGCCTCGCTCTTTCATCTCCTGCCCCGACTCTGAGTCAGGGACCTTTGTTTGGGGCCCTGTGAGAAACAAAAACAGGAGATGGAGAGGCCAAGCCACGGGGAGATGTTAAATTGTGGGGGTTTTAATAAAATTTTGAAAAATCGCTATGAAAACTCACAGCAAAATAAATCTTCAGGTCCCTCTGTCCCGGGGATTGCGCCGAAGGTGGGAATCGCCCTCCCTGTTTGACATCCCAAAATCTCCGGGATTTAAAACCACTGAAGGTGGAGTTTTGGGAGAAACAATGGCCACAATTACCTCGATTGAGTGACAGAAGCAAAGAAAAAAAAAAGGTATTTGGGGGACAATGGGGACAAAGGAGGACAGGAATCGTTCCCTTCCCTCGGGGCGAAGTGAGGAGTTGTATGAAAGCTCCTTCAGCGAGACTTTGAATCATTTATCTGCCATTCCCATCTCATCTCCCGCTGTGCGACCGCGTAAGTCAGGTTTTGGGGGAGCAGGGAGGGTTTGAGCTCGAATATTGTTCGATTTACCTCAAAAAAAATTCATAAGGAGTGGTGGGAGGCGTTTCAAGATTTGGAAACAGAACTACAGGACATGAAAAGGGTAAAACGCATTAATTCTGACATTAATCTAATTTAAAACAGCTTTACCCGGGGCATTTCAGCTTTAGATAAAAGGATCGATGAGGGCTCCCCTCTGCCCTTTCCCCGGGATGAACCTTTTGCAAATTCTGGGAGAAATCCAGGGTTTGGGGCCGCCCTGGTGCAGCTTTTCCAGGGAATTTGGGGCTGCCCCGGTGCAGCTTTTCCAGGGAATTTGGGGCTGCCCCGTGCCTGGAAGTGTCCAAGGCCAGGTGCCCTGCTCTGTCCCCTCAGGTTGTCCCCTCTCTGTGTCCCAGGGTCACCTCCAGCCCCCGCGATGTCCTTCCAGCAGCTCTGCGAGGTGTCCTGTCCCCAGCCCTGCGCGGACGCCTGGAGCCAGCCCTGCGTCACCTCCTGCGGGGACTCGCGGGCCGTGGTCTACCCTCCGCCCGTGGTCATCACCTTCCCGGGGCCCATCCTCAGCTCCTGCCCCCAGGAGAGCTTCGTGGGATCCTCATTCCCATCGGGAGTGGGAAGTTCCTTCGGCTACGGGGGTGTCCGGAGCTCCTGCGAGCCCGGTGCCTCTTTTGTTGGCCGGAATTCCTCCTCCTCCTGCTATTCCCTCTATTCCTCCTCCTATTCCCGAAAATCCTACCCTTGCTATTCCCGAAATTCCTACCCGGGCTATTCCCACCCTGCCAGGCCCGGCAAAGATTCCCTGGATGGGGAAATCCAGCAGAAAAAGGAGCGAATTCGCAAACTGTGAGTGGGGAGCGCTCCGGGAGGGGCCGGGGCTGCTCCTTCATCCCGAGGAACGATCCCAGCCCGGCAATTCCCTCTGGATCCGATCCCGGCTCACGATTCCCATCGATTCACTCTGCCTCGGTGTAAATTTACCTGAATTCCTCTGTAATTCCCATCGGCGCTGCTGTTGTGGGATAAATCCCGTTTGTCAGACCCAATAAAATCCTTTCTGCATCACAATTTGGAGTTTTCCTCTTTTATTTGGGTTGTTTCCTAAATATTTAACCCCATTCTCCCAGGAATTGTCTCTTTCTTAAATTCAGGTGTTAAAAGGAATTCCCAGGCCTTGATATAAATCCTAAATATTCCACAGCCACGGAATTTATACAAACATTTTCAGAATAAAACTTTATACACTTTGGACTTCAGTTTTCCACACTTTATATAAGCATATATTTACCTTTTATACATTTTAATGCGCATCTTTACTTTTGACACACTTGATACTTTCACAGCATAAACTTTATCCAAGTTCAGGGAAGAAATTCGGAGTTTGGGGCAGCCCTGGCACAGCTTTTCCAGGGAATTTGGGGCTGCCCCACACCTGGAAGTGTCCAAGGCTCTGATGCCAACACTCAAAATCTTGCCCTGGAGAATCCCATTGGAGGGTGATAATAATAATAAAAAAATAAAACTAAAAAAAGAAAGAAAAAAATGAGTTTTTCCTCTCTGTGTGTCTCCTGCATTTTGTGGATTCCAGGGAAATCCGAGGGCTGAAGCATTTCTTGGTTTTGTTCCCATCTCTGGGCAAATTCTGAAGTATAAAATACAGAAACTGGGACGGTTCCAGCTTTCCTGGAGCGCCTCTCATTCCTGCTGGGGATAAATCCCGGGATTGGCTCAGAGAGGCTGGAATTTGATGAATCTGAACGCCATCCTAGAATTTCCAGTGAGGGAAATCTGGGAATTGCCCAGGAACTGCAGACGGGGCTGGGGTGCCGTGAGCCCCTGGGTGAAGCCGCTCCTTTTTTATCCAAGGACTGGGCGGTTCCCTGGGAAGGTGAAATGGGGCGTGCAGGGAATTCTCTGATGGATGAATCCATAAAAACGTTCCCTGGAAGACCCCAAACCCTCACCCGCAGATCTCCAGGGTAAGGGGATGGTTTGGTTCCACGGGTTAGCAGAGGTTTCATTATCCCAAAAAAAAGAGAAGAAATCCAAGAGATTTGGATGCAAACACAGGAGTTTATTGGGATGGAAGTGGAAAAACACAAGGTGCACTCGATCCAAATTAATAATCGAAATATTTGATTAATTAAAGCAATTAATTTTCATCACATTTTTCCGGCTTGGGTCCCATTCAAAGGGCCTGGACAAATCCCAGCTCCTCCTGTCAGACATGGAGGTATCCAAGGAAAAACCCACAAAGGGACAAAACACACGATCCCGAACAATTAAACCCATCCGCGGACAAATTCCCAGGAATTCCGTGCTCGGACAAGGAGGAACGGGTGGGTCGTGACCAAACAATTTGGGGTTTGAGGAGGGAAAAGGCAAATTTGGAGAAAACTGACATTGAAAACAACGAGGGTGAGAGGAAGGGCAGCTCCTGGGGGTGCTGAGGAGCTTCCAGGGGTGCTGAGGGGTTTCCAGGGATGCTGAGGAGCTTCCAGGGATGCTGAGCCTTTCCCATGGATGCTGAGCAGTTCCCATGGATTCTGAGCAGCTCCCATGGATGCCGAGGCAGCTCCCAGGCCTCCCCCCAGCCCCACGGAGCCGTGTCCCCCTGCTCAGCTGCTGCTACAGCTCCTGCTGCCGTTCCCCCCAGGTTTCTCCGGCCACCCATCCCTTCTTCCCGATCTAACAGGGGCCGCAGCCCCCGGAGCGCTGGCTCCAGACGTTCCTGGAGGAGGAGGAGGAGGAGGAGAAGAAGCCCCCGTAGACCAGGGAGCCCTGCAGGCCCATGGGGCGCACCACTCCCGACGGGAAGGAGGATCCCACGACGCTCTCCTGGGGGCAGGAGCTGAGGATGGGCCCCGGGAAGGTGATGACCACGGGCGGAGGGTAGACCACGGCCCGCGAGTCCCCGCAGGAGGTGACGCAGGGCTGGCTCCAGGCGTCCGCGCAGGGCTGGGGACAGGTCACCTCGCAGGGCGCGGAGCAGCGGGAGCTGAGCTGGCTGGAGAAGGACATCCTGGGAGGAGAGGGTGGAACTGCTGCGGGACGGGGAGGGAAGGAAGGAGAGAGGGTTGGAAAACTGGGCGGGATGTGCCGGGAGGGGCTGCGCCGCAAAGCTCGGATTTTTTTCTTTCCCTCTCCTCCTCCTTCCCTCCTTCCCTCCCTCCCTCCAAAAACTCTTCAAAAATTCAGAAGATTTTTCTCTCTCTCTCTCTCTTCTCCTCGTTCCTCTCTCCTTTTCCCTGCATCCCTCCCTCCCATGCAGCTGCTTTCCAAAAACAGATTTTTCTTTCTTTTTCCCTTCTCCCAGTCCCTCCCTCCCTCCTCCCTCTCTCCCTCCCTCCTAAGTAGCTCCCTCTGCAAAGACTCAGAATTTTCTCTCTCTTTCCCTTCTCCCTCTCCCCTTCCCTCCCTCCCAGGCAGCTCCTCAGGGCTCTCCCAGTCTCCCCCACGGAGCGATTCCCACCCCAGCCACCCCCAAAGTGTCCCCCAGACTCACTCAGATCCCGAAGAGGAGAAGCCCGAGGAGCTGTGACCTGAGGAATTCGGAGCTGGGATGTGAGGAATTGGGAGCCAGGAGCCTTTTATCCCATCGCGGGACTGCCCGGGGGGGGTTGAGACATCCCTGGCGTTTCCCAACCCTCCGCGGGCTCCGATTGTTTTATCCGCCTCGGGACAATCGTCAGTTTCTCCCAACACCCTTCGGTTTCTTCCTTGAATTTTTTGGAAGCAGTTTCACTTCCTGCAGCGTTCTGCTGATTTTGCCAAGATGGTAAAAAGGCTGGGGAATGAATTTATTCGTGGAATTGCTCCACAGACAGGGACAGCTTCCATAAACCAGGTGGCTCCAACCTGGCCTTGGACATTTCCAGGGATGGGGAATCCATGGAATAACCGGGGCCAGGCCCTCACAGGGAACAATTCCTTCCCAATATCCAAGTGCAATTCCTCCTCTGTCACCCATTCCCTGCAGTTCTTCAGGAAAAGTCCCTCTCCAGCTTCCCTGGAGCCCCTGCAGAACCTGGGAGAGGCTCTGAGGTCTCCACAGGCTGAACATTCCCAACATTCCCAGCCTGGATCCATTGGGAAGTTGCTCCAGTCCCCTGAGCAACTTCGTGGCTTGGGGACACCTGAACCGGGCACAGAATTTCCAGTGGGATCCCACCAGAGCACAGCAGAGGGGGAGAATCAAACACCACGAGCCGAAAACAAAGAATTTTGGGGTTTATTTGGATTGATCCCACCGGGCTTCTCCTTCTGCCCTTTTAGGAGGATGGGGAGGTTGGGACAGGGATGATTTCTGAGGATTCTGTGATTCACCTGTTGGGATGTGGCGCCTCTGTCACCGTTTGGTGGCAGGCGAAGCGAAACCAGGTGTGGTCGGGGCAGGAGCAGCTCCTGGGGGTTGTGGCCCCACAAATTCTCCCTTCCCTGTTTTTTCTAACCCTGTTTTTGGTTTGGGTGAATCCTCTTAACTGTGAATTCCAAGGGTTGGGAAACGACACTCAGGGAAACCCCAGGAAAGGCTCCCTCAGGCTTCGTACCCTAACAGTTACCAGCGGAAAAACTGGAATAAAATGGGCATTTCGGGCCAGAAATCCCAGGTGTACTCAAAACCAGTTGTTCAAATTATAATTCCATAAAGGGGAGGGATTTTGGAGGGGAAAAGCTCATTTCTTGAGGCTAAAAAAGGATTTGGGAATGATGCTGGGCATGGAAAATGTGGAGACACAACAGGAAATTTACCCAGTGGATGACTGGAGAGGGAGGAATCTGAGGAATAAATCTGCTGAAGTTGCAGCCAAACCTTTGCATCAGCTGGAGCTGCACCTGAACATTCCAAGGTTTTCCGGGGGTGATGCATGGATCCCCTCCCTGACCTGGCTCACCCCAGTCCGTGAATCCTCCTCACTCAGCAGCCCCGAACTCAGCGCTGATCCCATGGATTCCCTAAAAAGCGGACGTGGATTTCTCCTGCAAAACTCCCCAGCTCCCAGGTTACCCCACCTGGACATTTCAAGCATGAATTGGGTGTTCCTTGGCCAGGAGGATGGGAATGAGCTCTTCCCATTCCCGAATTTAGCAGGAAGGCGCCTATGGATGAACCCGCCTTGTATCAGAGTCACGGGAGTTACTGTGGGTCAATAATGGGAGAAATTGCACAATTTCCCCTTTCCTTGGAAAAAGTGGGGTGGGATCTGAGCTATGTCAGCGCCTTCTGTTTATGGATCAAGCTCTGAGCAATCCCTGCTCCGTGAGGCAATCCCAGAAGTAGGGAAAAGCAATAATAAAAATTAAAACAAAAAAACCCATTACTCTGCCTGAGTAATGCCGTGGATGTAATAACAACAACAATAATTGCTGAGCAAAATAATGACTTTATCTGGGGCAGTGACAGGTGGAGTGAATTTTTGTCAGATCATTCATCAGCCATGCATGTTTCAGCTCCAGCTGATTGCCCAAGAAAAGGTATAAAAGCCCTCTCAGCTCTGGGCTGCTCCAACCGATCCTCCCGACTCGCTCCGTGCTCCACAGGGGTAAGTCTGAGCCTGGAATTGTTTCTGGAACTGCCAGCATCCGAGCTGAGCTTTGTTCAGATCCGGAATTGTGGGGCCAGGGCAGGGATTGTGCTGGGAATGGGGAGGCGAATGTCCAGGGCTGCGTCCAGTGCACGGAAAGAGGGACGTGGAGGGGCTGGAGCGTGTCCAGAGAAGGGAACGGGGCTGGAGCAGCAGGAGAAGGGTCTGGAGAATCCTGAGGGAGCTGGAGGGGCTCAGCCTGGAGAAAAGGGGGATCCAGGGGGAATTTTTGGCTCTTCCTGCCTTCCTTCTTGGAGCTGCCCTGATTCCAGCAGGTGCAGAACCAGCACAGGGCGTCATTAAATAAAACAGGGATTTCTGTTCTTCCCTCCAGTTATTTATAAAATAACTCCAGAGTCCCGCTAAGTCAGATTCCAAAAGGAACAGGGGGAAGGAGAAACGGGAACAATGGGGACAATGCGAGGCCAAATACAGAATTATTTTAATTTTAATTATGGGGTTTTTTGCATCAAATCCACTCCATAATTAGCAGTCAGGAGACATGGGAGACAAGGACATGAATTTTTGGGAAAAACCCGAATTTTGAGCCTCTTTGTGACCTTTTTGCTGTCCGTTCTTTCTCCTCCCAGCCCGATCTCCATCCAGTTGGTCTCCGACCTTCCTGTTGCCTCCGGGCTGAATATTCCAGACGTATCCCCATTCCCGAAGATGTTTTCCTACAGACAGAGCTCCAGCTCCCGCTGCCTGGCTCCCTGCGAGATCTCCTGCCCCCAGCCCGTGGCCAGCGCCTGGAACCAGCCCTGCGTCACCTCCTGCGGGGACTCCAGGGCTGTCATCTACCCCCCGCCCGTGGTCATGACCTTCCCAGGGCCCATCCTCAGCTCCTGCCCCCAGGAGAGCGTTGTGGGATCCTCGGCACCATCCGGCTCTGGGGGCTTCCTGGGATCCAGGGGTTCCTACGGCTCCTACAACTACGGGAGGTGCTACTCTTCCTACGGATCCTCCGGATACGGGTTTGGGAGCTGCAGGCCCTGTTAAGCACCCACGGAATGAGGAGGAAGGAGAAAACGGCCGCCACGGAGGAAGAGGAGCCTCCACAAATCCCGGCAATTTCCTGGAGCATCCTCAGCCCCGCGGTTTTATGTAAATTCCCTTTATTTTTCTGACTCTTTTTTTTCCAGTGGCTCCTGCTGATAACGACCTCAGAACCATCCCATCCATGATCCCTGGCTGGCCGAAAGTGGGATGAGGTTGTGTCACCTTCCCACGCCGTGAAAACCCAGGAGTCACCCCTGTGGAATGCATGGCCCTGGAGCAATCCTTTCCTTGCTCCGGCAATATTTCCCCTGGTGTTTTCTGTCCCCACTGCGATATTTTGCTTCCTCCTTTCTCATTAAACCATTGTGCATCAAAATCCAGAGTTTTCCTGTGCTTTTTACCCATAATTTTTGGGATTTTCCCCCGTTCTGGATGAGCAGGGCAGTGTTTGGTGCCTTTCCACACCTGGAAGGTGCCCAGGTCCCTTCGGCAGGAGGAAGTGCGGTGACACAAAGTCATTCCATGAGGGATAAAGACGTTTTGTAACCCTTCCAATTCCATTTGGATCTTCCCTCAGGACAGGCGTGGCTGTTCCCTGTTCCCAAAGAAAGTTAAACACGGGTGACTCGGATTATTTGTGTCTCAATGCCTGCCCCAGGCTGCAATTTAATTCCATCCCCGCACGGCGATTTTACAGGTTTTTTTTTCATTGTTTAAAAATAGCCTGGAATGATCCGTGGGGAAAACTTTCCTTGGAAAGCTTCCCTTGGAAATTCCCACAGGAATTTTTAACCAAAAGGCAAAACTTTCACTGGGATTCTGTGAGTTCCTTGAACTTCCCCATTAATCTGCCTGAATTAAATGAAATCAAATTAAATTAGAGTTGTTAAGTGTTCCCTGCAGAGCAACCCACCCTTCCCTGGGAGGGTGGGGAGGCCCTGGCACAGCTTTTCCAGGAAATTTCTGGCTGCCCCATCCCTGGAAGTGTCCAAGGCCAGGTTGGAGCAACCTGGGACGGTGGAAGGAGTCCCTGCCCATAAATGAAAGATCTTTAAGGTCCCTTCCAACCCAAACCATTTTCTGGTTCTGTGGAACCCCAAAGGACAATTCTTTACCCTTTAATTCCTTAATTCTCCCTGGGCTCAGAAGAAAAAGAAAGAAAGACAGGAAAAGATCAGGAAGTGGCTCGAAGTTTGGGGGTTTTTGTCCTCCTTTTTTTCCATCTTCTCCTGCCCTTCTCTCCTCCAGAACAGCCTCTGTTCCTTTGACTCCCGATTATGGAGCCGATTTGATACAAAAATCATCATTTTCTGGCCACTTCAACAGGGGGATGTGTCTGACTGTGACATTTCCTGAAATTTTTGGGCAGAATTTGAAGAAGAACAGGACAGAAAAATTCTACTGAGAGTTTGCACCACCAACTGAGACTCCTGATCCATCTGCGCCAGCCAAACAGGGAATTCCCAGGAGCGGGAAGAAAACTCTCAGGAGGAGAAAAACTCTCCTCCTGAACCCCAGAGGTCACTGCACTCTTGTCTTACCCCGTGTTCACGTCCCGGTACAAGGGAAGCGCTGTTAATTGAGATGCAATCAGCAGCTGACTCATTAAAGGTGTTGCAAACGCAGCCGGAGCCGAATCCCAGCTTGGGGCAGATCCCGATGCCAATTAATCCTCTCGTGTTTGATTTCAATACTTTATTTAATGGGTTTGAGGTGCTCCAGGCTGAAAAATTCCCTGCAGGCACAATGTGCCCTGCTGGGTTCCACCTTTCTTCCAGGTCCAGATTCTGGTGGGATTGGCAAAGGGACGATTTGCTTTTTATCGGTTTTGAGATTGGAGGAGATGCCACTTCAATTTTTCAGGCATTTAAAATGAAATTCTCCATCAGACACACCGAAGGAAAGTTTCTTTTTTTTTATCGCATTCCCTCTTTTTTTACTTAAAACCCAAATAATTTAATAGGAATGTCTGGAATCTTTAATTTTTGCCATGTTCAAGGGGCTTTGAGCAACCCGATCTAGTGAGAGAACAGCCCATGGCAGAGGGGTTGGGCTGGACGACCTTTGGAGGTCCTTCCCAATCCAAACCATTCCTTGGTTCCGTAATTCCTTGTTAAATAAAATAACAGAATAATTCTACCTGTTAAATTCCCTATGTCCTGTCAATTCCGCCCATGCAGGAGGTCAAAGGTTGGACTCGACGGCCTTTTCCAACCTTTATGACTCTGGAATTCTGTTATTTCAATTTTTTCTTCTTTTTTTACCTTCAAAGAATGGAAAACTGCTGCTGAGAGGTTTCATTATGGAAACGTTTGGGACACCTTGGAAAATCAGGCTGTGGTCCTGCTCAGGGACCAGCTCGGACCTGCCTGTGGGGAGATCACCCAGGCCAGGCTGTGGGTGAAGGGAAAGAGGGGGGAAAAAGGGAAACCAGGAGGCTGCTGTGTGATGCAACGAAGTTTTAATGAACGAGAAATGCAAAGCCAGAGATCACAGAATGCGGAAAATCCATTCCCGGACAATTTCAGGGAAAGTCCAACCAAAGTCCTGCTCCGAGACGTCCTCAGTCGGCTTCTCCCGGCTGCTGTGCAGCTGGTGCTGAGGATATTGGTCATTGTGGGTGATATCCATAGGGAATGGGCTGTCCCACGCTGGTCCAATAAATCGGGAATGCCGGAGCGGGCAGTGAGAGCGAACAACAAGGAGATGCCGAACAAGAAGTAGGAGAGAGATCGGGAATGCGAAGGGGCCATGGGAACTCCGACCACTCATCCTCGTGGCCATGGATTTGGGCATTCCTGGGATTCCCTGGAGGCTCCCGTGCCCTCAGCAGGGCCCGCAGGAGCCGCGGAAGAGGCGGCTGAAGCGACGGGATGAGGAGGGGCCGCAGGGGCTGCAGGAGCCGCTGCCCAGAGCCGAGATCCCGTATCCGGAGCGGGCGCCGTATCCCAGGAAACCCCCGGCACCGTAGAGACCCCCATAGCCCAGGGAGCCGCCAAAGGCCGGTGCTCCAGCAGATCCCACCACGGCTTGCTGGGGGAAGGAGCTGAGGATGGGGCCGGGGAAGGTGACCACCACGGGGGGCGGCTGGATGAGGGCGGTGGAGTCCGGACACTGCCGGACACAGGGCTCGTTGCAGCTGTTGGCCACGGGCTGGGGGCAGGCGATGCCACCGGTGGTGGGGCAGAGGTCGTAGCAGGACATTTTCAGGCAGGGGTGGAGGCGGTCCTGGAATACAAAGAAGGAGCTGCTGAAAACTAGGAAAGGGCAGGTGGAGGTTTGGGGGAGTTGGGGAAAACATCCCCGGGTGAAAAATTGGGGTGGGACAGAAGCACGCTTGGTGTTGGGAGAGGTGGGATGGCCAAATTTCCCTAATTCAGTCATGAAATGAAAAGCAGGAAAATTCAGCATTTTAAAGCGTGTGACTTCTCACATTTTCACTCTGCTGTTGATCCAAGAATGGCCAAATATGAATTACAGGGAAAGAAATCCTTCCTAAATAAAAAATGTCTCAAACCCTGGGTTTGGGTCCTAAAGCCTTGCAGTAAAATACTTGCCAGGATACTACAAGAATGAAAATTTAAAGAATAAAAAGAAGAATAAAGGTAAAATAAAGTCCTGAAAATTAATGTAATAGCTGCAAACTGGAATTTAAAAAACCAAAAAGCAAAGGCATTCTGGAGCTGGGAAAGGAACGAAAAGGCATCAGACTTACCTGATGGAGAGGAGGAAAGCAGGAGAATGATGGAAAAGCTCCGCGGAGCTGCTGCTTTTATACAAAGCCTGGGATGCCCCGGGGCTGAACCACGCGGAGTCGCCACCTCCAACGAGCCCAAATCACTCCCCAAAGTGACGAAACTCTTCTCACTTGCAGTTTGCAAAACCACCCTAAATCTCTGCCCAGCACAATCGGCACATTCCAGCTCCCGGCTCCCTTTCATCTCGGAGCCTGATGGAGCAGCTTCCCGCCAGGATCATCCCACCCACCGGGAATTAAACTCCCATTTATTGGGCACTTCCTTCATTACCTTCCCCTAATGATTTTAATCGGAGTCAGAACCTGCTGCCACGGACAGGTTTGGGTTTAAGGGCTCCAGGTCTCGGCTCTCGTCACTTCTGCTCCCACATTTTGCAATGGAATGCTTGGAGAGGTGGAAGGAATGCTCCTGACGCTTTTCGCACCTGCGGCCACAAACCTCAGGTCATTGTGGGAATTGTGGATTTGCCCACCAGGAGAGGGAAATTCCCAATTTTCCTCCATGCAGAAAACACAATATTTCAGTACCTAAAACAGGGCTTAAATCAAAACTTTTTCTGGAGGGATATCAGCATGTTTTTCACAGAATTCCAGAATCTTTGAGGTTGGAAAAGAGGAAAGAGGTTGGAAAAGAGGAAAAAGGTTGGAAAAGAGTTGGAAACCTTCCCACCCTCGCAGAGAACAATTCCTTCCCAATAGCCAACCTCAATTCCCCCTCTGTCACTCTGAACCCATTCCCTGTGTCCTGTCCCTGCAGTTCCTGAGGAAAATTCCCTCTCCAGCTTCCCTGGAGCCCCTGCAGATCCTGGAAGGTGCTGTGGGGTCTCCACACAACCTTCTCCACAAAACACAAGGAAAAAGGCAAATCCAGGCAAATTCCTCCATTCTTTTGGGAGATCAAACATCTCCCTTCACCACCTGGAATTACTCAGCCTTCCCCAATCCTCAGTGGGGAGGGACAGGAATTTCTGCAGGACACTTCACCCTATCTCCCGTGTTTACCCGGCCCAAGTTGGTATCACACCCAAAACACCCCAATTTTGCTTTCATTGGCTGCAGAGACACAGAACCAGCTCAGCCAAAAGCCCCAGCTCGTAAACAGGGAACGTTTGATGAGGTGTCCCACCCTTATTTCCATATTCCCAAATTCTGGGTGACGAACAGCGCCGGGTCCCACCTCGAAACCCCTCGTTTGCTGTGGATGCATTGTTAAATAAACACATTTCTACCAAAGTTACACTGAAATGGGGAGGTTCTTTCCCTCAAACTTTGAGATGTCCCCAGGGGATTACAGGAAAAATTCCCCCCAAAAGGTGTCCTAATATTTTTTGGGTGTGTTTTTAAGCACTTCCCAAACCCTCCTTAATGGTTTATGCATGAAGTGGGGTGTGATTATTGCAATATAAATATGTGGTTGTGTTCTAACAGCCCAGCATTTTGAAATGTAATTAGAATTAGTTTTAAAATTAATATTAAAAATAAAATGTAAAAAAAAAAATAATTTGTCCAAGTGAACTCTTCCTGTTCCCTTCACCAGCTCGTGGTTTCTCACCTCAGAATTTCAGTGTATCTTCTCGTATAATTTAAGTTTTCATTTATTTGAGTTTCTCCTTCCTTGCTGATGTTTTAATTCACATTTTGTCTCCTTGTAGCTCGAACATCTGGGAGACAAAACATGGATCTGGATGGTTTAAAAAATTATTGATAGTTCCTTTGAAAGGCGCAGGACAATTTTGTCCAAATTTGAATTCCAACTTCACTTAAAAGTTGCTGATTTCACACGGAAGACAATGAGGTTTTTATCAATTTTTTTTATCTACCACGGGTGAAGAAGAAAGGAAAAAATCTTGCACCTTCAAGCAGATGAAAATGATGATGAACATCTGAGCCAGCATCATTATGTCAGCTAATGAGAGGTGAATAAATGAAGCAGCAGAATCCGTGTTGTCATTCCAAATGCATTTCATGGAACGTTACCAGGCGTGAATCTTGGCCAATTAAGTGCCGAGATGAAAGAAATCTTTGGGTTGTAATTTGCATTTCGTGCAGCGTCAGAATTTGAATCAACTCATAAACAGAAATATTGAGCAAAACTCTTTCGTCACGGTGAGGTGACCCAGGTGTGATAAACGCGTTAATGGGAGCCTCGGGTTCATCAGGCAGCTTAAAGGATGTACCAAAAGTCCCTCCTCGAAACTGCCTGGAGTTTCACAGAATCCCAGAATTATTTAAGTTGGAAAAGAGCTCCGAGGTCACTGAGTCCAAGCTGTGCCCGATCCCCACCAGTGTCCAGGGATTCCTCGGACACCTCCAGGGATGGCCACTCCAAACCTCCCTGGGCAGCCCCTGCCAAGGCCTGGCCGCCCTTTCCAGGAGGGATTTTCCTAAATATCCACCCTGAGCCTCCCCTGGCACAGCTCGAGGCCGTTCCCTCTTGTCCTGGCCCCGTTCCCTGGGATCAGATCCCAAACGCCCCCAGGAAGAGCCCGAAATTCCCCCTGGATCCCCCTTTTCTCCAGGCTGAGCTCTCCCAGCTCCCTCAGGATTCTCCATTCCCTTCCTCTGCTGCTCCAGCTCCGTTCCTATTTCCCTGGACATTCCCCAGCCCCTCAATGTCCCCCTTGCCATGAAGGGCCCAGAACTGGACACCGGATTTTCCCATTTCCGTGAGATTTCCAGGCTTTTCCCCTTGTCCCACAGCAGGCTCTGCTGGGTGACGGCCACACTCGGTCACGTTTCCTGATGACCAACTCAAGGATTGCCCTGACCCGAGGGTGGTGGCTCAGCCGCAATCCAGTGTCATCACCCGGATCCTTTGTCCCTTCCCTCCAGAAACACAGTGGGATCTCCGTTAGAGCCCGGCTTAAACCCTGCTTAAGGGCTCCTTTTGCAACCTGATCTTTTCTTACTGGTCTCTCCACCACCACAGATTTTCTGGCAGATTTTTCAGGTCCTGGCAGGAGGTAGACAGGTTTTCTGACTGATTTTCAGGTCCTGGCACGAGGTAGACACGTTTTCTCACTGATTTTCAGGTCCTGGCAGGAGGTAGACAGGTTTTCTCACTGATTTTCAGGTCCTGGCAGGAGGTAGATAGGTTTTCTGACTGATTTTCAGGTCCTGGCAGGAGGTAGACAGGTTTTCTGACTGATTTTTGGGTCCTGGCAGGAGGTAGAACATCCCCTCCGGCTGTTATTTGGATACCACTGGGAGAGCTCTGGGTTTTGCTGGGATTCTTTCAATTTTCCAGAGACAATGAAATAAAACCAAATAAAAACCTGATTTTTCACTGCTTTTTTAGGTAATCAACACTAAGAAATTCGCTGTTCTGTTACAGAGAGGGGAGCTGGGCACTGCAGCAGCTTTTGCCTTTTTTAATTCACCTTTTTCCTTCAGTTTCTGGTCAGAAGTTCTCTAAACGTGGTGATGTTCAACAATTCCTTTTGCTGTAGGAAAATACGTACCCTGAGATCTTTTGGCCGCTGAGCCAGATAAGGAAAACTCCTTGTGAGATAAGGATCTGCCTGAATCAGGAGGTGGTTTTGTGCTTTGCTGATAACATAAAAAGATAATGACGTATATGGTGCAGCGCTTTTGTTGGGTTTTAGGCTACTTATAAAACAGGGACACAGATTCTATTTCTATTTAATATATAAATAACAAACAGAACCAAAGATGTCCCAAACGCAGGGGGTACAAAGTGAAAAGCTGAGGGAACTGGGATTTTTCAGACTGGAAAAGGTTCTGTGGCCTTCCTGGACCTGTAGGGGACACAAGAAACACGGGGAGAGACTTTTTCCAAGGGTCTGGAGTGACAGGAAAAGGGGGAATGGATCCAAACTGAAAGAAGGGAGGTTTAGGTGGAATATTGGGATGAAATTCCTCCCTGTGAGGGTGGAGAGGCCCTGGCATGGGTGATTCCATGGCTGCCCCATCCCTGGAATCGCCCAAGGCCAGGTTGGAGCAACCTGGGATGGTGGAAGGTGTCCCTGCCCATGGTCTTGATGATCTTCAAGGTTCTTCCAACCCAATTCCATGATTCCACGACCACTCATGAGCTCCTTGTTGTGGATTTAAAGAAGTTCCCTCTGCACACAGAGCTCAACATGTAGAGGAAACTCCTGCTCATCTTTTGCCACCACGACGTGACCACATTGTAATTCAGTGGCAAAACAGCCCCATGGAAGGCTCTCCGTGGAGACTTTCCCCCTCTGGGCAGGGTTTGCTCAACGTTTTTGCAGCCTCATGCAGAGCAGGGAGCTTCACCCAGCGAGGCTGGCAAACTCGGGGTGGGTGAGAACACAAAAGCCCAACGCGAGGATTTTCAGTGATGCAACAGAGTTTTAATGGTGAGAATGAAAAGAACACAAACAACATTGTAACATCGAGATTGTAAATGCAAGGCGGCGGAGCTTGAAAGACACTTCAGGCTGTCACCGCATTCACTCACAGGGGTGATAAAGCAGGAGACAAAAAGGAATTGAACCCATGGAGGTATCAGGAAAGAATTAAAAGGCAAGAAGAATCTGCGTTTTGCTTTGCACTTCTACATCATCCAGAGGGTTTTCCGCAGGGTTTAGCAGGACCCCCAGTAGCCGCGGCCGTAGCGGCCATACCAGGAGGAGTAGGGGCTGCAATAGCCAGAGCCAAAGCCTCTGCCATAGCCATACAGGCCCCGGTAACCCCCACAGCCCCACAGACCCCCGTAACCCAGGGATCCATAGCCCCCATATCCATAGAGACCCCCGTAGCCCAGGGATCCATAGCCCCCATATCCATAGAGACCCCCGTAGCCCAGGGATCCATAACCCCCATATCCATAACCCCCATAGCCCAGGGAGGCCCCAGAGGCTCCAAGGACGGGCGCTCCAGCAGATCCCACCAGGGAATCCTGCGGGAAGGAGCTGAGGATGGGGCCGGGGAAGGTGACCACCACGGGGGGAGGCTGGATCACGGTGGTGGAGTCGGGGCACTGGCGGACACACGGCTCGTTCCCGCTGTCAGCGATGGGCTGGGGCCGGAGGACGCCGCAGGCAGCGGAGGGGTACAGGTCGTAGCAGGACATTTTGCAGGGGTTGGAGGTCAACAGACACTGAGGAGTGAACAAAAGGCAGAAATTCTATGGTTAAAAGGTTTGACATTTGGACACGTGGATGAAAATAATTGTTATCTCTCAGATCATTCCTTCTCGTCAGTGTTTTTGTAAATCTCTTGCGCTCTGAGCTGTCATCTCTCCTGGGGTCTCATTCCTAACTTCTTGCACTTCGTTCCCATCAAAAAGCAGTTCTTTGTTCTACCCCACTGCCAAACCACGCAAAGATATCATCCAATTTAGCTTCTACCACTTCTTGATAGACAAATATCAAGAACTTTCATGATATAACCCATAAGAAAATTCCTGTGGTCTGGACAAACCTTCTGGAAGGTTTTGGAAGCTGCTTTGGTAATTTTTCTAATTTCTACTAACAAGAAACAATGGTTTTACCACTTCAAACTCATGAATGTCCAACACCAAGTAAAAATAAAACCATCGCAAAATAATCCAATTATTAAGAATCTTAGAATCCTTATGGCTGATTCCAACCTTAATTAAAACCAGCAGAAAAGAGACTGGAATTTTAGAGAAGAGATCCCATGGGATGGTGCTTACCTTTCTCACGGAGGTGATTGAAGCGAGGAAGGCGAAGTGAAGAACCCTGGGCTGGGAGAGCTTTTATACCATTCCCAAGATCCCGGGGATCATTTAAGGTGTAATTTGGGGATGTGCATAATTGGGGCAAACCCCAAATGAATGCGACACGTAGGTCCTAAAAGTTCTGCTGACTCTTTGTTTGTTTGCTGGTCCGAAGTCTCGTGAAATGTGATAGGTGCGTTTCATCATAGAACCCTCTTTCATCTCCACATGGGGACAAGTCATCTTCATTCCTGTTATCATTCCATTCGCAGCCCCGGCGTTACAGCAGGAATGATCCCAACGCTCTTCCAGAGCTTCTCCATCATTAATGGCAAAACCCATCTGCTCACTTGGGGTCACCTGATGTGCAGAGCTTTTTTTCCATTAAAAAAACACCTGGAGATAAAATGGTTTAGAGCAACTTTGGGGTCATAATTTTTGTCTTTATCATTATCAGTCTCAGCTGCTTAATACGAGAACAATATGGAACCCAAAGGAAGGCATGGAAAGCGTCCTGTGGTGCTTAAATGGTTTCTGTTACAGAATCTTGGAATGATTTGGGTTGGAAAAGCCCTCCAAGACCATCGAGTCCAAGCTGTGCCTGATCCCCACCTGGTCACCCAGACCGATGTCCGGGAATTCCTCGGACACCTCCAAGGATAGCGGCTCCATACGTCCCTGGGCAGCCCCTTCCGAGGTCTGACCACTCTTTCGAGGAGGAAATTGCTCATGTCCAACCTGAGCCTCCCCTGGCATAGCTTGAGGCCATTCCCTGGTTTCCTGTCCCTTGTTTCCTGGGAGCAGACCCTGTGGTTTTCCCATCCCTGGAAGTGTTTAGAATAAAATACAGCTCATGAAGTTCTGGGTTTTATACAGAAATTTTTATTTCTAATTCTTTTTCATTGTGAAAAAACCTGAAGGTGCAAAAACCCCCAGTATTTGGCCTTGAACTGATGATACCAAGGACACAAATATCTTGACTGAGGTGTTTGAATGTGATGTCAGTCCGTAATTGTGAGGCACCTAAATCCAGCTCCATGCCTTTAATCTACTGGATCATCTACAGGATTTGCATGGGCTTGCTCCCTGGAAGCTTGAAAAGATTGTTGTTCAAAACCCCCCACCCCCCAAAGGCTGAGAACCCCACCTCACCATTTAGGGATCATCTACGGTGTGGAGTCTGCATATTAAAATGGCCCATCCGAAAATGAGGCAAGAAGGAGCCTTTGTGTCCCACATTACAAATTCCTGATTGTTCCCTCATCCCAGAAACTTCCAGCTCAGCCCTACTTGGGATTTATGACTCGTGTATCACAGGAGCTCATGAATTCCTAAGAATCCGAGGCAATAATTCAAAGCAATTCCGTCACATTTCGACTTTTGCACCAGAGGATCCATTTTTCCTAAAATATCCCACGTTTCCTTAGGCCTGTTCAGTGTTCCCAGGTACCATCTTTGTCTGGACAACACCGGACCGTCAACAGCTGGGAAAAGTCTCTTCGAGACCTCCAGTCCCTTTGTGGCTTTAGTTAACTTGGTGAATTCATTCCTTGTTTATTTCCAAAACCAAGACAACTCTCAGGAAGACAAAGGTTCCCCTCTGTCTCCTCCATGGAATTCTGTGGACTTGGCCAAAATTAGGGATTTCATCGTTTTTCCTGCTCAAGATTAAATTCCAGTGTCCACATAAGAGATTGAAGCACACGTTGGAGGTGCCTGGGGTTGCTGCTGCTCTTCTGGGCCTGCCAGAGGTCAAGAAGAGTTTGGACAATGCTCCCAAGCCCATGATGGGATTCCTGGAGCTTCCCCATGCAGGGCCAGGAGTCGGACTTTGATGATCCTTGTGGATCCCTTTAAACTGAGGGTATTCCATGATTCTCTGATTCTGAATGGAATTGTCCCCATTAAAGCCCCTGTCAAATCCCACTGGAAACATCACCCAATCCCAAGGGTGCTGTGACTTCCAGCTGCAGGTGGGGAAGCCAAACAAGCAGAAACCTCCCCCAAACTTCCTGCGTATCCCGCTGACAGTCTTTAACTTCCATCCTGGCCAGTTGTGATGGGAATTACAGGCACTTAGACAAATATCCCACCCATGACGTTGGGCTTTGTAATTCCGATAAACCCATGAGCCACTCTCCAGGTGTTCAGTTAATACCAAGAGGAGCTGGCTTGGCAATTCCTGATGTAATTCCAAGGAAGTGACAGGAATAATGCCGGGTGTTAATTTCCTCCCAAGTCGTCACAAGATGAAAGAATTCTCTATAATCTCAAGTGGTGTTTAGATCATTACTACAAACAAATTTGAAAGGCCTCATAAACGCCAATAATGAACCCAACAATTTCATCATCCTGATGGTTGCATGAGTTTGAAATTGGGGCGGGCAAGAGATGCTGATCTGGTACCTCCAGCTGATATAAAAGCTCCTCTGTCTCCTCTCTCCTCCAAACGCTTCCCTTGACTTCTTGGAGACTTGGGTAAGTCTGAACCTTCTCGGTTGCTCTCTGTGTATTTTTCATTGTTGGTTTCAACTTGACTTGATGTTCACCATCCTTTCTGTTGGGTGTATCTGCATGGACTTGGGAAAGATCAAGGATCTTTCTGTCTCTGGGGTGGAAGATACAACTTTTTGGTGTGTGGAGCCCTGTGGAGTTCTTGGTGTGAGGAACACCAGACCTTGGAGCAATTGGACAATGCTCTGAGTCAGCTGAGGTGACTGAAGCACCTCCCCTCTGGAGACAGGCTGGGAGAGCTGGGAATGTTCAGCCTGGAGGAGAGAAGGTTTTGTGGAGACCTCACAGCACCTTCCAGGATCTGAAGGGGTTCCAGGGAAGCTGGAGAGGGACTTTTCCTCAGGAACTGCAGGGACAGGACACAGGGAATGGGGTCAGAGTGACAGAGGGGAGATTTAGGTTGGATATTGGGCAGAAATTGTTCTCTGTGAGGCTGGAGAGGCCCTGGCATGGGTTATTCCATGGATTCCACATCCCTGGAAGTGTCCAAGGCCAGGCTGGACAGGGCTTGGAGCAATCTGGGGTAGTGGAAGGTGTCCCCACCCATGGCAGGGGGTGGGACTGGATGATCTTTAGGGTCTCCTCCAACCCCAAGCAATTCCAAGGTTCTCTGATTTAGTTCTAAGTAATCCTGCAAAAAAGCAGAGAGTTGAACTTCATTCTTATGAGTCACTTCCAACTTGAGGCAGTCTGTGATTCTCTGATCCTCATTTTGATACATTTAACCCATCTCAACATTTGCATAAAAGGTTCAAGGTTTGACAAGGTTGTCACCTCTGCAGCCGTTCACACATGATAAAGTCGTTTGTGTCCTGCTACCGCGAATCTTCAGGCTCTCCTTCACCTTCTTGCTTTCAAGTTCCTCCTCAAAGCTCTGTTAAGGCTTTACAGAACATAGTTAGAGATTTGTTCTTTGTTGTCTTGTCAAATGCCTTTCTGGGAAACCCAGGCACTCACAATCCTATAATCTGTTGTTCCCTTGACTCTCAGCAAAATTGGGATGAGTGGGAAGATGAAGCTACTGTAATTAAGTTCTATATAAGCTCCATCTCATGCAAACCTGCTAAACCCAAATCCGAGTTTTCCTAATGACTCATCCAATGACCTTGAACAAAGTCACTTTGCTCTTGCTGCTTTTGCTTCCCAGTTTTCAATTTAATGTGGAGAAATAAGTTGTAGTTCTTTGCAGGGTGTTACGAGGGACAAGACTTTCAGAACATTTCCCACTTGCTCTGGTGTGTGAACACCTTTTAGAGAATTTTCGAAGAAACACTTTTTGGAAAAGGAGAGCACTGAGATTGCAAAGTGGGGAATACTCAGAATACTCTACTTGTTATTTTAATGCAAATTGCTGAATTTTGAAGTCCTTGTCTTCTTTTTTAGCCTGTGTTGACCTCCAACCCCTGCAAAATGTCCTGCTACGACCTGTACCCCTCCGCTGCCTGCGGCGTCCTCCGGCCCCAGCCCCTGGCTGACAGCGGGAACGAGCCGTGTGTCCGCCAGTGCCCCGACTCCACCACCGTGATCCAGCCTCCCCCCGTGGTGGTCACCTTCCCCGGCCCCGTCCTCAGCTCCTTCCCGCAGGATTCTGTGGTGGGATCTGCTGGAGCTCCTGTCCTTGGAGCCTCTGGGGCCTCCCTGGGCTATGGGGGTTATGGATATGGGGGTTACGGATCCCTGGGCTACGGGGGTCTCTATGGATATGGGGGCTATGGATCCCTGGGCTATGGGGGTCTCTATGGATATGGGGGCTATGGATCCCTGGGTTACGGGGGTCTGTGGGGCTGTGGGGGTTACCGGGGCCTGTATGGCTATGGCAGAGGCTTTGGCTCTGGCTATTGCAGCCCCTACTCCTCCTGGTACGGCCGCTACGGCCGCGGCTACTGGGGGTCCTGCTAAACCCTGCGGAAACATCCCAGAGTAAGGAATAACCGGCAACTGAGAGATACAATCCTGGCCCCAAAGGAGGTGCTGTGACCACGGCCACCCGACTCCAGCGGAGCTGGAAGGACACAACTCCTCCTTGATTCATTCACCTTCTACTCGTCATCTTCTGGGCTTTTTTTTTCCATCTCTGTGTGTGTAATGTGTGGGATAAAGCAATAATTTATATTCTCCTAAAATGCAACTTCACTGTCCAACTGGAGAAGAACAACCATGGAAGGAGTTGCCTGTGATCTGATATTCTTCATATTCTGTGATGCTTTTCTGTGAATGCTTTTTTCTCATTAAAGTGGTTCTGTTCTGCAAAAAACAAATGAAGTTTTAGTTTTAATTTATCTGGCTGTGGGTTTGCAACACTTCTCTCTGCACAGGGGGAAAATTCGTATCCTTACAACAGGCTGAGGTTCAGACTTCAAAACCACCTGGAATGGCCCAGCTGGGAGTGAAGTCAGTCACTGTTCCTTGATCCAGTATTTGGGAGCAGGGATCCTCCCTCTCTACCTGTCCTGGGCTACAATAAAACCATTACAGAGCCATGGACTCATGGAATGGGTTGGGTTGGAAGGACCCTAAAGGAACACATCCCACTAGACCAGGTTGCTCCAACCTACCCTTGGACACTTCCAGGTATGGGGCACCCAGAAATTCCCTGGAAAACCTGAGCCAGGACCTCACCACCCTCACAGGGAAAGACTTCTTCCCAATATCCAACCTAAATTTGCCCTCTGTCAGTTTGAATCCATTCCCCCTTGTCCTGTCACTCCCGTTCCTGAGGAAAAGTCCCTCTCCAGCTTCCCTGTAGATCCTGGAAGGTGGAATCTCACCATAGCAGAGTAGAAGGGGGGGATTTGCTCACAGGTTAAGATATTTTCTACTTTTTAATTTTTCCAGGTACCATTTTTCCAGGTTCTCTCTGTTCCAGCTTTTCTTGCTGGTGTGGATGAACCCTTGAAGGAGCTGTGTTTCTGTCAAAAAACATCCAACACTTTACATTTCATGATTACACAGAAAGATTTCAGATTTCAAAGTTCCACTCTGTGGTCCAGAAAACTTTACTTAAAAATTTGACAGGAAATTGGTTTCATTTCCTGCTGAGGTTATTCCTGAGGACAGAGTTTAAATATTTGGGTGAGAAAATATTTGAGTGAGAACCTGAAACTCAGAGAGGTAAAAGTTTTACCTGGAAGAAATTCATACTGAAGTATAATCTTCCCTGATTTTTTGGGCAGAACATTCATCTCCATAGTTTAGGGACAGGTTGGATGAAGCTCTGGGCAACCTGGGCCAGTGGGAGGTGTCCCTGCCCATAGCAGGGGGTGGAACAAGATGAGCTTAAAAGTCCCTCCCAACCCACACCATTCCATGATTCCAGAGTGTTTTAGGTTGTTACTGACACCTGCACAGGTGAAGCTCCTCCAAAGGCAAATAATGGTGAAAACAGGAGAAAAGAACACCAGAACATGTCAACTTTGATGCAACAAACTTTTAATGATAGCGAGCAAAGCAATGCATTTTCAGAGTCTCCAAGAAGTACAAAACTCTTCTCCAGCCAGAGGCACATTCATGTGGGATTGATTCGGGTTCTCTTCCAAATCCCAGCTGTTGACGTGAACAAACTGGACCCATTTTGAGCCCTTTTGTTCCATATTTACCCCAGGCAACACAGAAATGGGGAGGGAGAAGATTTAAGGCAGAAGCTGAAAGAGGAGAAACTCAAAAGCAGCTGAACAGCTACAAATCCATGGTCTTGGGATAGAGCAGCGGTGGTTCTGAGCTCTTTGGCTGTGAAACCATCACATTTCATCTGTTGGTGAGACCTCACTTGGGATTTTTCGGTCGGGTTTAGCAGGAGCCGCAGCTGCCGCGGCCGTAGCGGCCGTAGCGGGAGGACCAAGGGCTGCAGGAGCCAAAGGATCCAAAGGATCTCCCATAGCCATACAGGCCCCGGTACCCCCCACAGGACCCCAGACCCCCATAGCCCAGGGAGGAGCCCCCACAGCCCCACAGACCCCCATAGCCCAGGGATCCATAGCCCCCATATCCATAGAGACCACCATAACCCCCAGAGCCATATCCCCCATAGCCCAGGGATCCATAGCCCCCATAGCCCAGGGATCCGTAGCCCCCATATCCATAACCCCCATAGCCCAGGGAGGCCCCAGGGCCTCCAAGGACGGGCGCTCCAGCAGATCCCACCACGGAATCCTGCGGGAAGGAGCTGAGGATGGGGCCGGGGATGGTGACCACCACGGGGGGAGGCTGGATCACGGTGGTGGAGTCGGGGCACTGGCGGACACACGGCTCGTTCCCGCTGTCAGCGATGGGCTGGGGCCGGACGAGGCCGGAGCCAGAGGTGGAGCACAGGTCGTAGCAGGACATTTTGCAGGGGTGGAAGTTAATCTGTAAAAGATGTTAATTTATATTAATTTTAAAGGAATAGCAAACTTTAGGCTGTATTGAAGCAGTCCAAGGGTATCAGTAATAAATCTGGGAAGTAAATGCATTTCCTATTCCTGTTTTTCCTATCACTGTGATCTCCAGGCTGCTCTTGACTTGTGGTCCAACACAGTCTGTACACTTAATTTGCATCTTTGAATTTCCAGATCAGATAATTTCTTCAGTATTACCTGGCTCTTAGTTGATGATTTCTACTTGGATTTGATCTTTCCTGTTACAAACTCAGCAAAACCCTACCAAATACAGCCACATATACAGGTTATTCTTTATGTCCTAAAACACAGCCAAGGAATCCTTTTGAGTGCTAAAATAATACAAGTTTGGAGTTCAAAACCACTTGATGAACCCCTTTCCTACAAGACCTAGAGATGAATGAGAAATTAAACGCCAAATATCCTACAGAGCAGTGGCAGCCCGACCACAACCGGAGGGCACTCGGTTAAAATCCAGATTTCTTGACAGGAAGTTCAATTTAGAGAAGTTTGAGAGAAAAGCGACTTACCTGGTTCACGAAGGCAGAACAGGTGAGAGAAGTGGATGGAAGGACCTGGTGCAGACACCTTTTATAGAGCTCCCTGCTTGCCCAGAGGGCACCGGGCACCTGATGCGTGAGTTCATAATTAGGTCCCAACCCCAAATTGCAGGACACATAATTCCTCAAAGTGCTGAAATTGTCTTTGCTTATTGCTGGTGCACTTTAAACCCACACATAGCGTGAGCTGCACATTCCACCTCAGACCTCTATTGTCTCCGGGCTTTATGTGGGGAATTATTTTTTATGATCCCAGTGCTCTCCTTAGCGTTAGGGGAGGAAATAAAGCTGACTTGATTTATTTATCAGTCCTTCGTAATTACGATGATTGCAGGACACTCATTTTTTTGTCCAGGTACAGGCCCTTGAGTGTGATCAACAGGAGACCTGGAGCCAATGGAATTTCTTTTAGGAACTCAAATGAGGACTGGGGACAAATAACAAAGGGAAAAACATTGGTTCTGCAGGCTCAGCATTTGTCCCTCCACCTAGACGAGGCAAGGCAAACACAATCATCAGGAGCATCTTTGAATGGATTTTATATCATAAAATCCTATCTTGGAATGGTTCGGGTTGAAAAGGCCCTTAAAGATCATCCAGTGACACCCCCTGCCATGAGCAGGGACACCTTCAATAGTCCAGGTTGCTCCAAGCCTCATCCATCCTGGCCTTGGACTCTTCCAGGGATGTGGAATCCATGGAATAACCTGTGCCAGGGCCCCACGACCCTCAGAGGGAACAATTCCTTCCCAATATCCCATCTAAACCCCTTCTCTGTCAGTTTTAATCCATTCCCTCTTTTCCTGCTGCTTCAGCCCTTGGAAAAAGTCTCTCCCCATGTTCCTTGTTGAACTCATTTGTCTTCTAGTTCTCTTTCAGTCCCTGGAAACAGAGAAATATTTCACCTGGCAGCCACAATTCCATGGAAATTGAGTTTTTGAGTTGTTTCATCAAGCTTTGCTTTCCTTTCTCATGTTTCCCCTCCTATTTTTACATGTTAGAGACACGACATTCTGTGTTTTAAATAAAAAAGAAAAACAGATTTTATTCTTAAGGTCAAAGACAGAAAGGTCAATGTTATAAACCATGAGCTGGTTATGGGAAAAACCCAAGTGGCCTCAATTTATCTCTTTTAATGTGATAATCTCTTGTAATTGTGGGGTGTTTACACCCAGGCACAGGTTTTATATAACTCTGACACAGTAGGAACAAGTCCGTAATGGGTGTTCAGGAGGTATTTGAAAATCCCTTGGAATGTTCTTGTAAAACTGCGACATGGCTTTTTTTTTTCCAGGATAATGGCTCAGGAAATCCTCATATGTATCTCCAGATTTGGAAAAGCTCCTAATTTATAAATAATCCGTGGTGCGAAGATAACCACGTGGGTGATTATGATAACGATGATAATGATAGAGTAGGACAATCGTGGTGTAAACAGAGAAAGAAACCTCAGCAAATCCAGCATTTGCTTTTCCCAGCAGATTCCCACCTCGTAATTGCTCTGTGCTGAAAGACGCCATCAAGGATGGGATTAGCTGCAAGATCCTCTCTAAAAACAAAGGATTTTTATTTCCACTACAGCTAAATTTGGGATTTCTCCTATATAGAATCATGGAATGGTTTAAAGTTCGGAGGGACCTCAAAGACCATCATGTTCCAACCCCTGCCACGGGCAGGGACACCTTCTACTATCCCAGGCTGATCCAAACTGGCCTTGAACACTTCCAGAGATGGAGCCATCTCAATAAAACATAAATTCAATTATTAATTCAATGTACACTCTGATTATTTCGAGCTTTCCATTCTAATCCTTAAAATCACAAATCTCTCCCCATTCAGAACTAAACTCAGGTTTAAGCTGTGGTTTGAGGGTCAGATAAAACCTAAGGCTCTTCTGGATATTTGTGTCCCCAAACCATTCTATGATTTTGTAATTTCTGTAAATGTCTGAGCATAATCTTCTTATAAGACAGGACAAGAATATTTATGTATAAACAGCTCAGTACATGGTGCCACTCCAGAAAACTGATACTAATTTGTGAATCAGGTTTTAGGATGAGAGATGCACTAATTTCACCCATCAACCTTTCAGATGAAAGGACCTCGTGTGACGTAATGCGATAATTGAAATCAAGAATAAACACAGAAAGAGCAACTATTTCATCACTTTGAGGTGCAATCAATACAAAAAATGTTCTGTGTCAACTAATGAGCTCCTCTGAGCCCTCAGGCAAGACTGAACTGTATAAAAGGTGTCTCCACTTGGGGTTCTCCCAACATCTTCCCTTCACTCGTTCTTCTCAACGACTTGGTAAGTCTGGAGCTGCTCTTCGCTACTTCTGGAACTGCTCTTTGCTGCTTTTGGAAACTCTCTTTGATGTACAATTACTCTGGGGTGGTCTCTTCCATTGGGAACTCGTAGGCAAAATTTTAGGTAAAGAGATAAACCTTACAAAAACCTTAGGGACGGCTGCTCTTTGCTTTCGAGGTTGGTGTTTGATTCCAAACCAAACCGAAAGTTTCTTGTCAGAAAATTCAGTTGGATATTGGGTTGCCTTCACCAGTTCTATCCATGATGTGACTGGTTTAATGTTTATTCCTATTTTCTGTTTGGTTAAATGGGCGACTGGAAATTATTTGGAAAGTTTAAATCTTCCTGGTTCGCGGGGAAATGTTGAGCCTAGAGGCAAACCTGCCATTAAATCCAGTTTATTCTATTACAAATCACCCAAAATGCTTTTAATTCAAGATAAATGGTCATAAACACCCCCAGAGATCAGGCACTGTCTTGGACTAGGACGCAGAGAAGAACTGAGAACTGTTTAAAACACCTGTAAGACATTTATTTAAGATTAAAAGGGATCCTGGATGGAATTTAGGGAGCTGAAATGTGAAGCCCTGGGTTCTTCCGAGTAAATGAGGGCAAGGGGTTTGATGTGAGAATTTTTCAGAGTTCGGAGCCCAAAATCAAAATGCTGGTTGTTAAGCTCGTTGTAAGGATCTCAAAGCCCTGATTCAATGTTTGGAAATTTGGGACAATCATCTTTGTAATTCCCTTGTAATGGTCTCATCCAACAAGCTATGGAGTGAATCTGAAAAGACAATGAGTTATAATCCCTGTTTCGACAAGGATCAGCACAAAGGAGATCAGTGGGAATGAAGAGCCAGAGTCATGAAATCCTAAATAACAACACACTTAACTTTTGGAGCAGAGTCCCACTCCTTGTTGATCCGCTGACTCACCAAAGTACCCGAGCAAATCATTTGGCTGTTCTTATTCAATTTTCATCTTTAATAGACATGGGGAAATTCCGGTGCTTCAAAGCGCTCCTGAGTGGGGAAAGGCAGCCAACACCAGAGCCCATTTCTGTTGGTAAATAACATCTTGTACTTGCTCAAATCAACTCTTGTAGATCAACCTCCAGTCACTGCAAAATGTCCTGCTACGACCTGTGCTCCACCTCTGGCTCCGGCCTCGTCCGGCCCCAGCCCATCGCTGACAGCGGGAACGAGCCGTGTGTCCGCCAGTGCCCCGACTCCACCACCGTGATCCAGCCTCCCCCCGTGGTGGTCACCATTCCCGGCCCCATCCTCAGCTCCTTCCCGCAGGATTCCGTGGTGGGATCTGCTGGAGCGCCCGTCCTTGGAGGCCCTGGGGCCTCCCTGGGCTATGGGGGTTATGGATATGGGGGCTACGGATCCCTGGGCTATGGGGGCTATGGATCCCTGGGCTATGGGGGATATGGCTCTGGGGGTTATGGTGGTCTCTATGGATATGGGGGCTATGGATCCCTGGGCTATGGGGGTCTGTGGGGCTGTGGGGGCTCCTCCCTGGGCTATGGGGGTCTGGGGTCCTGTGGGGGGTACCGGGGCCTGTATGGCTATGGGAGATCCTTTGGATCCTTTGGCTCCTGCAGCCCTTGGTCCTCCCGCTACGGCCGCTATGGCCGCGGCAGCTGCGGCTCCTGCTAAACCCGACCGAAAAATCCCTCGACTCAGCAAACGACACCATTGGATCCTCACCTGAGCTCCTGAGGAAGGGGCACAGCATCAGACTTCACTTCACACTGTGGAGTCAGAGCCCCTCCAGAAATCCCGCTTCTCCCTTCCTCCTTCCTTTGCTTGATCTCCTCTTCCCCACCCCTGCCAGTGGCCAGATGTGGGGCTCCACCATCCACTGGCTTCTCCCTCGAACTGCTGCCTCCTGGGACAAGGCTGAGGGAGCGCCTCTCGTGAGGCAGGGAGGGACAACCCGCCTGTCTTTGCCTCACGTGTCCTTGTCCAGTGGAGCCTTCCCTGCCCTTGCAATAAAAAAATCCAGCATCCAACACCTGCCTTTGTTTTTCTTGTTAAGCCCCAGAGTGGGGTTCAGGGCTCCCTCTCATCCCCATCAGAACCAGGCTGAGATGCCTCTGGTCAGACCTGCAGCTGCGAATCCTCTCTGCCTCACACTAATTATTCCAGTTGTCAGACTTCCAGTAGTTATTCCGATTATTTCCATCCAGTCTGGAACTGGAACAGGAAATAGTCAAAGCCCCAAGGTTGCCAGAGCTCAAGGACAACGGTCTCAAGTACAGGGTGGGTTTCTTGGGGTGCCTGTGCAGGGCCAGGAGTTGGACTCAATGCCTGTGTGGCCCTTCCAATTCAGGATATTCCATGATTCTATCTTTAGGTGGTTAATTCAGTGCTGGAATTCCTTTTAATTTTACATCTTCCAGGCAGTGTATTAGAAATCATCCAGCTGCCTTCAAAGACAAAGCTAAAAAATACTGCCTGAAGTTCTGCCAAAGCATGTTCTGAAAAGGAATGATGGGAGGAAGGTGAACAAAGGGAAACAATTTTTGAGATAGGTATCTGATGAGCAAAGATGAGGCATTACCTTCTCTTTTTTCCTTAATCACTGCCATGATAAAGTTGCCTCAGGGAAGGTTTGGTTGAACCTGTCAGCGGGTGAGGTAAAAAGAACATGAACTGATGCATTAGAGAGGATTTACCTCTTCCTTCACCGTGAGTCTTTCAAAGAAAATGTCTTGAGTGTCAAGGAACAGCAAATCTTATTTTTCACAGGTAATTTCAATATTCTTTCTCCTGTGGGACTGGATCTGTCAGAGGGCGGTAAGTAATAAATTGAAATGGAAATGAGTCCATGGTACCTGTGAATGCTGCTTTTATTTTAAGAAAACAAGATTTTGTTTTTATGGGTAAACAAACACTTACTGAGAATATTTTGGCCAAAAATCACAGAATTGTTTAGGTTGGAAAAAACCTTTGAGATGTTCAAGCTGTGCCTTATCCCCACCTGGTCACCCAGCCCAACATCCAGGAATTCCTTGGACATCTCCAGGGATGGGAACTCCAAACCTCCCTGAGCACCTTCCAAGGCCTGACCGCCCTTTCCAGGAGGAAATTCCTATGTCCAACCTGACGCTCCCCTGGTGCAGCTCAAAAACCTCTTCTCTGATGGGTTCTCCTCTCTCTCCCTGCTTCATCCTCCCTGTCTCCTCTTTCATCCAGGGCAGTTCCTGGGACAACTTTACAAAACACGGATGCTTTTCTCTCTGTTCCTCTTCTGTTCTTTGCTCCCGCACGCAGCCTCCAAGAGGTGCTTGGGTGTAAATCATGAGCCCAGCTGAACACCCGAGCTGCGACTGCCAAATTTCACCTGATCCTCTCATCGAGGCTGTGCCAGGCAGGTACCAGCCTAATTAGGTGTTGTGTCAGACAAGTGCTCAGCCCAAGATAACACCCCTGGAGAGAGCCATTAACACCCGGGGAACAACGATTACACAGCTTTAATTCGGGCTGGATGCCTGCTCGGAGTGAGCTCATGTCTGATTGCAAAATCCTACACAGAGCTGACCTTTCTCTCAGTGTCTACACGGGAGTTATGGGGTGGAGGGAGTTTACTCCATTCGTTACTCAAGGATCCATCCCGAAAAACCTCTAATTATTCATTTGCGTTCCATGCATTGGCACATCTTTTGGGAGCCCTGATAACAGAAAGCTGAGTGGCACTGAGCAGGAGGGAATCAGAGATTCAGACTGGAAAAACGAGGTGGTTGAACTGCTGGGAGCAGCAGTAATGCGGTGATCGTCATGGGACAAGGCAGAGCTGGGGAGCTGCTGACTATGGGGAAAGGAGGTGGTGCCACAGCAAGGAAACTTTCCTGTCCCACCTTCCAGGAGCCACCTTCAGAATCCCAGGAACCAGAAAAACACCTCCAAGATCGAGTCCAACCCGGCACCAATGCCCACCTTGTCAACCAGACCAGAGCACTGAAGGCCAGTAGAACCATCTGAGCCAAGACCACTGGTTCCAGTGACCGCTGCTGGACTCCCCACATCTCTCACGCTCACAGTTGACAAAGGATTCTGCACTGCCTCAACCCCAGATTTTCCAAGCAGAGTGTCAGACCTCTGGATCCTTAAAATAATTTAGTCATGGTGCAAAAACAGAATAACGGCTCAAGATGGTGCCTCTGAGGAGGGACAAACAAAGGGCATGTTGGGATTTTATAACCTCAAAGCCTGGGCACATCAGCTCCTGCTGTGACTGGGAGTGTCCAGTCACCTGACTGGGCCAGAGGTCCCTGTGCCCTTTACATGCTCTGGAGTGAATACATTGAAAATATAAAATACCAGAGAGTCATGGTAATATAAGCAGAACCCATAAAACCAAGGGAAAGATCACACCCAATTTCCTTTTCACTGAAAACCTGCCCTGGCTCGTCCAACAGACAGGGTGAATCCAGGAAAAACGAATGGCGTTTATCCTAATTAAGCCAAAATGTGAAACAGGAACAGAAACAATGAAAGCAGAAATCACCTGACCTCTCAAAGGGCTAAAAATAATATGATACAGCATGGCGAGATACGGAGAAATCAGAATCCACCCTCCCATTGAGGCGGGAACAGAACTCCCGAAAAATAACACAGAGAGAAAGGACTTGAATGCACGATAATTTTATTGCGCCCAAATGGGCGGGAGATGGTGGGAGAGAGACGGCGAGCAGGCGCCAACCAGGCTGGGTGTCACGGGCTGCAGGAGGCCAGGGCGGCTTGTGCAGAGCTCAGCTTCTCCATGCTGGGCTGAGGCCGCCGTGGGTGTTTGGGGTGCCGGGCTGAGGTGGGTCTAGCAGGGTCCGCAGGTGTCCCAGAGCTTCTTGCTGTAGCGGGGCAAGGCACAAGGGCTGCAGGCGGGAGCAGCGTAGGCTCTGCCAAAGGTGCAGAGGCCCCCCGAGGCCTGGGTGGCGCCGGCGCCGTAGAGGCCGCCCAGCCCCAGGGAGCCGCCAAAGGCCGGTGCTCCGGAGGAGCCCACCACGGCTTGCTGGGGGAAGGAGCTGAGGATGGGGCCGGGGAAGGTGACCACCACGGGCGGCGGCTGGATGAAGGCGGAGGAGTCGGGGCACTGGCGGGCGCACAGCTCGTTGCAGCTCTCAGCGATGGGCTGGGGCACAGCCACGCTGGTTTTGGGTGGGCACAGGTCGTAGCTGGACATCTTGGCGTGGGATCCGAGGGTGTTCTGCAAGAGAGGGCAGCGATGGCGGGAGAGCAGCAGAGGGCAGCGGCCGAGCCACAGGGTCTGAGGCTGGAGCAGGGAGCCGCGAGCAGAAGCGCTGGCACACTTACCCTTGTCCCCGAGGAGAAGGTGGCCAGGGCAGTGCTTGGCCAAGTCTGGCCCAGGCAGGGCTTTTATAGCAGCCCCAGCATTGCTCAGCTCCAGCCGGGCCAATCTGCTCAGGGGACACTCCCTGCTGCTGCTGCTGCTGCTGCTGCTGCTGACAGCAGGGCTGTGCGGCCCCTGCCCCTCCCTGAGTCAGCATCCCCCAGGTGCCACCCCAGCACATCCCGCTGCCCAAGCGTTCCTGCCATTCCTGCCACGTGAGGGACTTGATAGCAGGGATGTCACCCAGGAATGGGCTCCAGGGACACCTGGAAGCGTTTGGGATGTCTGGGGCAGGAGTGGAAGGACTGAGCACTGTGGACGGTATCTGTGCATCACTGGACTGCATGGGGGAGCCAGACTCCATCCACCTCCAGCCACTGCCCAGGGAATTCTGCCAGGCTGGGCACAAAGACTGCTCATGTCCTTCCTGAGATACATGGGGCAAGGAGCAGAGATGTCCATCTGGCCCAGCCTGATTCCAGCCCTGCCCCACCCGTTTGGACCATTAAAGTTGTTCCTGGAGCCCATTCCTGGGTGACATCCCTGCTATCAAATATCTGATGTGGCAGGAAGGAAAGGATCGCTTGGGCAGCGGGATGTGCTGGGGTGGCACCTGGGGGATGCTGACTCAGGGAGGGGCAGGGGCTGCACAGCCCTGCTGTCAGCAGCAGCAGCAGCAGCAGCAGCAGCAGGGAGTGTCCCCTGAGCAGATTGGCCCGGCTGGAGCTGAGCAATGCTGGGGCTGCTATAAAAGGCCTGCCTGGGCCAGACTCGGCCAAGCACTGCCCTGGCCACCTTCTCCTCCTCGGGGACAAGGGTAAGTGTGCCAGCGCTTCTGCTCGCGGCTCCCTGCTCCAGCCCCTGTGGCTCGGCCACTGCCCTCTGCTGCTCTCCCGCCATCGCTGCCGTCTCTTGCAGAACACCCTCGGATCCCACGCCAAGATGTCCTGCTACGACCTGTGCCCACCCAAAACCAGCGTGGCTGTGCCCCAGCCCATCGCTGAGAGCTGCAACGAGCTGTGCGCCCGCCAGTGCCCCGACTCCTCCGCCTTCATCCAGCCGCCGCCCGTGGTGGTCACCTTCCCCGGCCCCATCCTCAGCTCCTTCCCCCAGCAAGCCGTGGTGGGCTCCTCCGGAGCACCGGCCTTTGGCGGCTCCCTGGGGCTGGGTGGCCTCTACGGCGCCGGCGCCACCCAGGCCTCGGGGGGCCTCTGCACCTTTGGCAGAGCCTACGCTGCTCCCGCCTGCAGCCCTTACGTCTTGCCCCGCTACAGCAAGAAGCTCTGGGACACCTGCGGGCCCTGCTAGACCCACCTCAGCCCGGCACCCCAAACACCCACGGCGGCTGCAGCCCGGCATGGAGAAGTTGAGCTCTGCGCAAGCCGCCCTGGCCTCCTGCAGCCCGTGACACCCAGCCTGCCTGGGGCCTGCTCGCCATCTCTATCCCAGCCTCTCCTGCCCCTCTGTTCACAATAAAGATTTCCTGCATCCAATTCCTGTCTCTTTGCCTCCTTTTCCGAAATCATTAAGTCCCTGGGCATGGGGGAATTCCAAGAGTGGGATGGCAAATGCTGGTCCTGGGATGCCCAGGGGGAATGGAAAATGGAAGGGGAAGGTAGAATAGCTGAGGGAAAGGGATAGCAGAGGTTAAAGTGGAGAAGAAAATGTTTTCAAAGGGGAAGTGGGAGAATAAGAAAGAGAGCAGTGGGAAGCGGTCGGGATAGGAGACGGGTTAGAAGGAGAAAGAGTTCCAATGATTCTTCCTGAAGAAAGACATTTCCCCTGCTTGTAGGCCATGAGACCACAGGCTTTTGCAGACCTGAACCCGTGCTGGCAAAGAGTGGAGTTGGCCTCAGAGCTGGGAGCCATCTTGGGCCAATGACTTCCAGGGCTCCGTCCCCTCTGTGCCCCCATGACTCTGCTAAAGGACCTGGGACTGAAATCAGAGGGAGATGTCACCCTCACCATGCCCTGTACATTAAATTTCCTCATCATCGGCTCATTGTCTTTGTCTTTGTCTTTGTCTTTGTCTTTGTCTTTCTTTGTCTCTCTCCTTCTTCCTCATCTTCTGTTCCCTCTTCTCCTTCTCCTTCTTCTTCTCCTTAGTCTCCTTCTCCTCCTCTCTCTCCTTCCTCCTCTTCTTCTACTTCTTCCTCTTTTCCGTCTCCTTCTTGTTCTCCTTCTCCCAAACCACCCCCTCTCGTGTCATTTTCTATCTTCTGCTATTAGTCCACTTTGATTTCATTTTCTTTTACACTTTAACCTCCATGGTCCCCTTTCTTTTCCTGTTTTACTATCCCCTTCCCCTTGCATTTCCCATTCCACTGGGCCATCACAGCAACATCATTTATCCTCCCAGCGTTGGGACGTCCCCAGCCCTCGTGTCTTCCTGATTTTGGAAAAAAGGTGAGGGAAACAGGAGTTGGATGCAGGAAAACTTTATTGTGAACAGAGGGGCAGGAGAGGCTGGGAGAGAGACAGTGGCCAGGCCCCAGGCAGGCTGGGTGTCACGGGCTGCAGGAGGCCAGGGCGGCTTGTGCAGAGCTCAACTTCTCCATGCCGGGCTGAGGCCGCCGTGGGTGTTTGGGGTGCCGGGCTGAGGTGGGTCTAGCAGGGCCCGCAGGCGTCCCAGAGCTTCTTGCTGTAGCGGGGCAAGGCGCAAGGGCTGCAGGCGGGAGCAGCGTAGGCTCTGCCAAAGGTGCAGAGGCCCCCCGAGGCCTGGGTGGCGCCGGCGCCGTAGAGGCCGCCCAGCCCCAGGGAGCCGCCAAAGGCCGGTGCTCCGGAGGAGCCCACCACGGCTTGCTGGGGGAAGGAGCTGAGGATGGGGCCGGGGAAGGTGACCACCACGGGCGGCGGCTGGATGAAGGCGGAGGAGTCGGGGCACTGGCGGGCGCACAGCTCGTTGCAGCTCTCAGCGATGGGCTGGGGCACAGCCACGCTGGTTTTGGGTGGGCACAGGTCGTAGCAGGACATCTTGGTGTGGGATCCGAGGGTGTTCTGCAAGAGAGGGCAGCGATGGCGGGAGAGCAGCAGAGGGCAGCGGCCGAGCCACAGGGGCCGGGGCTGGAGCAGGGAGCTGCGAGCAGAAGCGCTGGCACACTTACCCTTGTCCCCGAGGAGGAGAAGGTGGCCAGGGCAGTGCTTGGCCAAGTCTGGCCCAGGCAGGCCTTTTATAGCAGCCCCAGCATTGCTCAGCTCCAGCCGGGCCAATCTGCTCAGGGGACACTCCCTGCTGCTGCTGCTGCTGCTGCTGACAGCAGGGCTGTGCGGCCCCTGCCCCTCCCTGAGTCAGCATCCCCCAAGTGCCACCCCAGCACATCCCGCTGCCCAAGCGATCCTGCCATTCCTGCCACGTCAGACGCTTGATAGCAGAGATTTCACCCAGGAATGGACTCCAGGGACACCTGGAAATGTTTGGGATGTCTGGGGCAGGAGAGAAGGACTGAGCACTGTGGTGGGGGATGTGTGCATCAATGGCCTGTGTGGGGGAGCCAGACTCGATCCACCTCCAGCCACTGCCCAGGGAATTCTGCCAAGCTGGGCACAAAGTCTGCTCATGTCCTTCCTGAGATACATGGGGCAAGGAGCCGAGATGTCCATCTGGCCCAGCCTGATTCCAGCCCTGCCCCACCCGTTTGGACCATTAAAGTTGTTCCTGGAGCCCATTCCTGGATGACATCCCTGCTATCAAGTCCCTCATGTGGCAGGTAGGACAGGATCGCTTGGGCAGCGGGATGTGCTGGGGTGGCACCTGGGGGATGCTGACTCAGGGAGGGGCAGGGGCCGCACAGCCCTGCTGTCAGCAGCAGCAGCAGCAGCAGCAGCAGCAGCAGGGAGTGTCCCCTGAGCAGATTGGCCCGGCTGGAGCTGAGCAATGCTGGGGCTGCTATAAAAGGCCTGCCTGGGCCAGACTCGGCCAAGCACTGCCCTGGCCACCTTCTCCTCCTCGGGGACAAGGGTAAGTGTGCCAGCGCTTCTGCTCGCGGCTCCCTGCTCCGGCCCCTGTGGCTCGGCCGCTGCCCTCTGCTGCTCTCCTGCCATCGCTGCCCTCTCTTGCAGAACACCCTCGGATCCCACGCCAAGATGTCCTGCTACGACCTGTGCCCACCCAAAACCAGCGTGGCTGTGCCCCAGCCCATCGCTGAGAGCTGCAACGAGCTGTGCGCCCGCCAGTGCCCCGACTCCTCCGCCTTCATCCAGCCGCCGCCCGTGGTGGTCACCTTCCCCGGCCCCATCCTCAGCTCCTTCCCCCAGCAAGCCGTGGTGGGCTCCTCCGGAGCACCGGCCTTTGGCGGCTCCCTGGGGCTGGGCGGCCTCTACGGCGCCGGCGCCACCCAGGCCTCGGGGGGCCTCTGCACCTTTGGCAGAGCCTACGCTGCTCCCGCCTGCAGCCCTTGCGCCTTGCCCCGCTACAGCAAGAAGCTCTGGGACACCTGCGGGCCCTGCTAGACCCACCTCAGCCCGGCACCCCAAACACCCACGGCGGCCTCAGCCCAGCATGGAGAAGTTGAGCTCTGCACAAGCCGCCCTGGCCTCCTGCAGCCCGTGACACCCAGCCTGGCTGGGGCCTGCTCGCTGTCTCTCTCCCAGCCTCTCCTGCCCCTCTGTTCACAATAAAGTTTTCCTGCATCCAACTCCTGTCTCTTTGCCTCCTTTTTCTAATTTAGGAAGACCCCAGGATGATGGGAGTTCCAAGAGTGGGATGGGAAATGGTGGTTCTGGGATTGTCTGGGGGAATGGGAAAGTGAAGGGGAAGAGGAAATTAAAATAGTAGAGGGAAGGAGACAGTGGAGGCTAAAGTAGAGAAGAAAATGAAATCAAAGGGGAAATGGGAGTGGACAAGAGAGAATGATGCAAATGGCTTTGGTTAGGAGGTGGAGAAAGAGAAGAAGAAGAAAAAGAAATAGAAGAAGAAGAAGAATTAGGAGAAGAGGGAGAAGAAGAAGGAAATGAAAGAGAAGGAGGAGTCGGAGAAGAGGAAATAGATGATGAGGAGCAAGGACAGGGAGAAATATAAAGAAGGAAGGCAAAGACAAAGACAAATGGAAAGAGAAGAAGCTGATGATAAGAAAATTTAATGTACAGGGCATGGTGAGGGGGAAGTGTCCCTCTGATTTCAGACCCAGTTCCTTTTCCAGAGTCATGGTGGAACAGAGGGGCTGGAATGCTGGCTGGAGCCCTGGTCCTTTTCTCCTGGATGTCTTCCTGCTCCGGGGCCAACTCCACTCTTTGACAGCATGGGTGGAGGTCAGCCACAGCCTGTGGTCTCATGTCCTACAAGCAGAGGATATGTCTTTCTTCAGGAAGAGTCCTTGGTGCTCCTTCTCCTTCTCCTTCTCCTTCTCCTTCTCCTTCTCCTATCCTGACCCATTCCCACTGCTCTCTTTTGTATTCTCCCACTTCCCCTTTGATTTCATTTTCTCCTCCACTTAAACCTCCACTATCCCGTTCCCTCTTGTATTTTACCTTCCATTACCCCTTCTTTTTCATTCTCCCGGACCATCCCAATACCAGCATTTGCCCTCCCACTCTTGGACCTCCCATCATCCTGGAGTCTTACAAAATTGGGAGAAGGAGCCAAAGAGACAGGACTTAGATGCAGGAAAACTTTATTAATAGTCAACAAAGGGGCAGGAGAGGCTGGGAGAGAGACAGTGGCCAGGCCCCAGCCAGGCTGGGTGTCACGGGCTGCAGGAGGCCAGGGCGGCTTGTGCAGAGCTCAACTTCTCCATGCTGGGCTGAGGCCGCCGTGGGTGTTTGGGGTGCCAGGCTGAGGTGGGTCTAGTAGGGTCCGCAGGTGTCCCAGAGCTTCTTGCTGTAGCGGGGCAAGGCACAAGGGCTGCAGGCGGGAGCAGTGTAGGCTCTGCCAAAGGTGCAGAGGCCCCCCGAGGCCTGGGTGGCGCCGGCGCCGTAGAGGCCGCCCAGCCCCAGGGAGCCGCCAAAGGCCGGTGCTCCGGAGGAGCCCACCACGGCTTGCTGGGGGAAGGAGCTGAGGATGGGGCCGGGGAAGGTGACCACCACGGGCGGCGGCTGGATGAAGGCGGAGGAGTCGGGGCACTGGCGGGCGCACAGCTCGTTGCAGCTCTCAGCGATGGGCTGGGGCACAGCCACGCTGGTTTTGGGTGGGCACAGGTCGTAGCTGGACATCTTGGCTTGGGATCCGAGGGTGTTCTGCAAGAGAGGGCAGCGATGGCGGGAGAGCAGCAGAGGGCAGCGGCCGAGCCACAGGGGCCGGAGCAGGGAGCCGCAAGCAGAAGCGCTGGCACACTTACCCTTGTCCCCGAGGAGGAGAAGGTGGCCAGGGCAGTGCTTGGCCGAGTCTGGCCCAGGCAGGGCTTTTATAGCAGCCCCAGCATTGCTCAGCTCCAGCCGGGCCAATCTGCTCAGGGGACACTCCCTGCGGCTGCTGCTGCTGCTGCTGCTGCTGCTGCTGACAGCAGGGCTGTGCGGCCCCTGCCCCTCCCTGAGTCAGCATCCCCCAGGTGCCACCCCAGCACATGCCGCTGCCCAAGCGATCCTGCCATTCCTGCCACATCAGATATTTGATAGCAGGGATGTCACCCAGGAATGGACTCCAGGGACAACTTTAATGGCCGAAAGGGGTGGGGCAAGGCTGGAATCAGGCTGGGCCAGATGGACATCTCTGCTCCTTGCCCCATGGTATCTCAGGAAGGCATGAGGAGTCTTTTTGCCCAGCTTGGCAGAATTCCCTGGGCAGTGGCTGGAGGTGGATGAACTCTGACTCCCCCACAAAGGCCAGTGATGCACAGATCCCCATACAGTGTTCGATCCTGTCACTCCTGCCCCAGACATCCCAAACACTTCCAGGTGTCCCTGGAGTCCACTCCTGGGTGACATCCCTGCTATCAAGTCCCTCACGTGGCAGGAAGGAAAAGAACACTTGGGCAGCGGGATGTGCTGGGGTGGCACCTGGGGGATGCTGACTCAGGGAGGGGCAGGGGCCGCACAGCCCTGCTGTCAGCAGCAGCAGCAGCAGCAGCAGGGAGTGTCCCCTGAGCAGATTGGCCCGGCTGGAGCTGAGCAATGCTGGGGCTGCTATAAAAGCCCTGCCTGGGCCGGACTCGGCCAAGCACTGCCCTGGCCACCTTCTCCTCCTCGGGGACAAGGGTAAGTGTGCCAGCGCTTCTGCTCGCAGCTCCCTGCTCCGGCCCCGGCCCCTGTGGCTCGGCCGCTGCCCTCTGCTGCTCTCCCGCCATCGCTGCCCTCTCTTGCAGAACACCCTCGGATCCCACGCCAAGATGTCCTGCTACGACCTGTGCCCACCCAAAACCAGCGTGGCTGTGCCCCAGCCCATCGCTGAGAGCTGCAACGAGCTGTGCGCCCGCCAGTGCCCCGACTCCTCCGCCTTCATCCAGCCGCCGCCCGTGGTGGTCACCTTCCCCGGCCCCATCCTCAGCTCCTTCCCCCAGCAAGCCGTGGTGGGCTCCTCCGGAGCACCGGCCTTTGGCGGCTCCCTGGGGCTGGGTGGCCTCTACGGCGCCGGCGCCACCCAGGCCTCGGGGGGCCTCTGCACCTTTGGCAGAGCCTACGCTGCTCCCGCCTGCAGCCCTTGCGCCTTGCCCCGCTACAGCAAGAAGCTCTGGGACACCTGCGGGCCCTGCTAGACCCTCCTCAGCCCGGCACCCCAAACACCCACACCGGCCTCAGCCCAGCATGGAGAAGTTGAGCTCTGCACAAGCCGCCCTGGCCTCCTGCAGCCCGTGACACCCAGCCTGCCTGGGGCCTGCTCGCCGTCTCTCTCCCAGCCTCCCCTGCCCCTCTGTTCACAATAAAGTTTTCCTGCATCCAACTCCTGTTTCTTTGCCTCCTTTTCCAAAATCATGAAGACCCCGGGCATGGGGGAGTTCTAAGAGTGGGATGGCAAATGCTGATCTTGGGATGCCCAGGGGGAATGGAAAATGGTAGGGGAAGGGGAAAGTACCAGAGCTGAGGGAAAGGGATAGCGGAGGTTAAAGTGGAGAAGAAAATGTTTTCAAAGGGGAAGTGGGAGAATATGAAATAGAGCAGTGAGAAGGGGTCAGGATAGGGGACGGAGGAGAAGGTGAATCAGTTGCAGTCATTCTTCCTGATGTAAGACATTTCCCCTGCTTGTAGGCCATGAGACCACAGGCTTTTGCCTACCTGAACCCGTGCTATCAAAGAGTGGAGTTGGCCTCAGAGCTGGGAGCCATCTTGGGGCAATGACTTGCAGGGCCCCATCCCCTCCGTGCTCCCATGGCTCTGCTAAAGGACCTGGGACTGAAATCAGAGGGAGATGTCACCCTCACCATGCCCTGTACATTAAATTTCCTGGTCATCAGCTCTTTCTGTTTGTGTTTGCTTGTGTTTGTGTTTGTGTTTGTGTTATGCGTGTGTTTGTGTTTGTCTTTGTCTTTGTGTTCGTCTTTGTCTTCGTCTTTGTCTTTCTTCTTTATATTTCTCCCTCTCCTTCTTCCTCATCATCTGTTCCCTGTTCTCTTTCTCCTTCTTCTCCTGCTTCTCCTCCTCTCTCTCCTTCCTCCTTTTCTTCTACTTCTTCCTCTTTTCCGCCTCCTTCCTGTTCTCCTCCCCATCCAACCCCTTCCTGTCATTTTCTATCTTCTGCTATTAGTCCACTTTGATTTCATTTTCTTTCACACTTTAACCTCCATGGTCCCCTTCCTTCTCCTATCGTACTATCCCATTCCCTTTCCATTTCGTATTCCACTGGGCCATCACAGCAACACCATTTCCCCTCCCAGTGCTTGGACACCCCCAGCCCTGGTGTTTCCCTGATTTTGGAAAAAAGGCGAGGGAAACAGGAGTTGGATGCAGGAAAACTTTATTGTGAACAGAGGGGCAGGAGAGGCTGGGAGAGAGACAGTGGCCAGGCCCCAGGCAGGCTGGGTGTCACGGGCTGCAGGAGGCCAGGGTGGCTCGTGCAGAGCTCAACTTCTCCATGCCGGGCTGAGGCCGGTGTGGGTGTTTGGGGTGCCGGGCTGTGGCGGGTCTAGTAGGGCCCGCAGGTGTCCCAGAGCTTCTTGCTGTAGCGGGGCAAGGCGCAAGGGCTGCAGGCGGGAGCAGCGTAGGCTCTGCCAAAGGTGCAGAGGCCCCCCGAGGCCTGGGTGGCGCCGGCGCCGTAGAGGCCGCCCAGCCCCAGGGAGCCGCCAAAGGCCGGTGCTCCGGAGGAGCCCACCACGGCTTGCTGGGGGAAGGAGCTGAGGATGGGGCCGGGGAAGGTGACCACCACGGGCGGCGGCTGGATGAAGGCGGAGGAGTCGGGGCACTGGCGGGCGCACAGCTCGTTGCAGCTCTCAGCGATGGGCTGGGGCACAGCCACGCTGGTTTTGGGTGGGCACAGGTCGTAGCAGGACATCTTGGCGTGGGATCCGAGGGTGTTCTGCAAGAGACGGCAGCGATGGCAGGAGAGCAGCAGAGGGCAGCGGCCGAGCCACAGGGGCTGGGGCTGGAGCAGGGAGCCGCGAGCAGAAGCGCTGGCACACTTACCCTTGTCCCCGAGGAGGAGAAGGTGGCCAGGGCAGTGCTTGGCCGAGTCTGGCCCAGGCAGGCCTTTTATAGCAGCCCCAGCATTGCTCAGCTCCAGCCGGGCCAATCTGCTCAGGGGACACTCCCTGCTGCTGCTGCTGCTGCTGCTGCTGCTGACAGCAGGGCTGTGCGGCCCATGCCCCTCCCTGAGTCAGCATCCCCCAGGTGCCACCCCAGCACATGGCGCTGCCCAAGTGTTCCTGCCATTCCTGCCACGTGAGGGACTTGATAGCAGGGATGTCACCCAGGAATGGGCTCCAGGGACACCTGGAAGTGTTTGGGATGTCTGGGGCAGGAGTGGAAGGACTGAGCACTGTGGACGGTATCTGTGCATCACTGGCCTGTGTGGGGGAGCCAGAGTCCATCCACCTCCAGCCACTGCCCAGGGAGTTCTGCCAGGCTGTACACAAAGTCTGCTCATGTCCTTCCTGAGATACATGGGGCAAGGAGCAGAGATGTCCATCTGGCCCAGCCTGATTCCAGCCCTGCCCCACCCGTTTGGACCATTAAAGTTGTTCCTGGAGCCCATTCCTGGGTGACATCCCTGCTATCAAATATCTGATGTGGCAGGAAGGACAGAATCGCTTGGGCAGCGGGATGTGCTGGGGTGGCACCTGGGGGATGCTGACTCAGGGAGGGGCAGGGGCCGCACAGCCCTGCTGTCAGCAGCAGCAGCAGCAGCAGCAGCAGCAGCAGGGAGTGTCCCCTGAGCAGATTGGCCCGGCTGGAGCTGAGCAATGCTGGGGCTGCTATAAAAGGCCTGCCTGGGCCAGACTCGGCCAAGCACTGCCCTGGCCACCTTCTCCTCCTCGGGGACAAGGGTAAGTGTGCCAGCGCTTCTGCTCGCAGCTCCCTGCTCCAGCCCCGGCCCCTGTGGCTCGGCCGCTGCCCTCTGCTGCTCTCCCGCCATCGCTGCCCTCTCTTGCAGAACACCCTCGGATCCCACACCAAGATGTCCTGCTACGACCTGTGCCCACCCAAAACCAGCGTGGCTGTGCCCCAGCCCATCGCTGAGAGCTGCAACGAGCTGTGCGCCCGCCAGTGCCCCGACTCCTCCGCCTTCATCCAGCCGCCGCCCGTGGTGGTCACCTTCCCCGGCCCCATCCTCAGCTCCTTCCCCCAGCAAGCCGTGGTGGGCTCCTCCGGAGCACCGGCCTTTGGCGGCTCCCTGGGGCTGGGCGGCCTCTACGGCGCCGGCGCCACCCAGGCCTCGGGGGGCCTCTGCACCTTTGGCAGAGCCTACGCTGCTCCCGCCTGCAGCCCTTGCGCCTTGCCCCGCTACAGCAAGAAGCTCTGGGACACCTGCGGGCCCTGCTAGACCCACCTCAGCCTGGCACCCCAAACACCCACGGCGGCCTCAGCCCGGCATGGAGAAGTTGAGCTCTGCACAAGCCGCCCTGGCCTCCTGCAGCCCGTGACACCCAGCCTGCCTGGGGCCTGCTCGCCATCTTTCTCCCATCCTCTCCTGCCATTCTATTCACAATAAAGATTTCCTGCATCCAACTCCTGTCTCTTTGCCTCCTTCTCCCAATTTAGGAATACTCCAGGGCCTGGTGGGCTTCCATGATTGGGTGGGGAAATGGTGGTTCTGGGATGTGCAGTGGATTGGGAAATGGAAGCAGTAGGGTGGAAAGTTAAACAGAAGAGGGAAGCCGACTGGGGAGGTCTAAGTGGAGAAGAAAATGATATTAAAGGGGAAATGGAAGCAGTAGATAGGGAACGAGGGGAAGAGGTTGGAGAATGAGAAGGAGAAGGAGAAGAAGAGGAAACAGAAGATGAGAAAAAATAAGAGGGACAAATATATAGAAGAAACACTAAAAGAAACGAAATAGAAGGGACTGATTGCACGGAAATTTATTGTACAGGGTGTAGTGAGGGTGTAGTATCTCTCTGGTTTCAGTCCCAGGACTTTTAGCAAAGCCATGGGGGCACAGAGGAGCTGGAGTGCTGGCAGCCTTTGGCCCTGGATGGTTCCCAGACCCAGGGATGAGCCCACTCTTTGCCAGAACGGGTGCAGTTCTGCAAAAGCCTGTGGACTCATGGCCTGCAAGCAGAGATCTGTCTGTTTTCAGGCAGAGTCATTGGAGCACCTTCTCCTTCTCCTTCTCCTTCTCCTTCTCCTTCTCCTTCTCCTTCTCCTTCTCCTTCTCCTTCTCCTTCTCCTTCTCCTTCTCCTCCTTCTCCTTCGCCTTCGCCTTCGCCTTCTCCTATCCTGAACACTTTCCACTGTTCTCCATCGTGTCCTCCCAATTCCCCTTTGATTTCATTTTCTACTCCACCTTAACCTCCACTGTCCCCTTCCCTCAGCTATTTTACTTTCCCCTACTCCTTCCAATTCCCATTCTCCCTGGGCACACCATTTCCCCTGCCACTCTTGGAACTCCCCTATGGCCGGGGTCTTCATGATTTTGGAAAAAGAGGCAAAGAGACAGGAATTGGATGCAGGAAAACTTTATTGTGAACAAAGGGGCAGGAGAGGCTGGGAGAGAGACGGCGAGCAGGCCCCAGCCAGGCTGGGTGTCACAGGCTGCAGGAGGCCAGGGCGGCTTGTGCAGAGCTCAACTTCTCCATGCTGGGCTGAGGCCGCCGTGGGTGTTTGGGGTGCCGGGCTGAGGTGGGTCTAGTAGGGTCCGCAGGTGTCCCAGAGCTTCTTGCTGTAGCGGGGCAAGGCGTAAGGGCTGCAGGCGGGAGCAGCGTAGGCTCTGCCAAAGGTGCAGAGGCCCCCCCCGAGGCCTGGGTGGCGCCGGCGCCGTAGAGGCCGCCCAGCCCCAGGGAGCCGCCAAAGGCCGGTGCTCCGGAGGAGCCCACCACGGCTTGCTGGGGGAAGGAGCTGAGGATGGGGCCGGGGAAGGTGACCACCACGGGCGGTGGCTGGATGAAGGCGGAGGAGTCGGGGCACTGGCGGGCGCACAGCTCGTTGCAGCTCTCAGCGATGGGCTGGGGCACAGCCACGCTGGTTTTGGGTGGGCACAGGTCGTAGCAGGACATCTTGGCGTGGGATCCGAGGGTGTTCTGCAAGAGAGGGCAGCGATGGCAGGAGAGCAGCAGAGGGCAGCGGCCGAGCCACAGGGGCCGGGGCCGGAGCAGGGAGCTGTGAGCAGAAGCGCTGGCACACTTACCCTTGTCCCCGAGGAGGAGAAGGTGGCCAGGGCAGTGCTTGGCCGAGTCTGGCCCAGGCAGGCCTTTTATAGCAGCCCCAGCATTGCTCAGCTCCAGCCGGGCCAATCTGCTCAGGGGACACTCCCTGCTGCTGCTGCTGCTGCTGCTGCTGCTGCTGACAGCAGGGCTGTGCAGCCCCTGCCCCTCCCTGAGTCAGCATCCCCCAGGTGCCACCCCAGCACATCCCACTGCCCAAGCGATCCCGTCCTTCCTGCCACGTGAGGGACTTGATAGCAGGGATGTCACCCAGGAGTGGACTCCAGGGACACCTGGAAGTGTTTGGGATGTCTGGGGCAGGAGTGGCAGGAGCCTGCACCGTGGAGGGTGTCTGTGCATCACTGGCCTGCGTGAGGAAGCCAGAGTCCATCCACCTCCAGCCACTGCCCAGGGAATTCTGCCAGGCTGGGCACAAAGCCGCCTCGTGCCAGGCCTGAGATACATGGGGCAAGGAGCAGAGATGTCCATCTGGCCCAGCCTGATTCCAGCCCTGCCCCACCCGTTTGGACCATTAAAGTTGTTCCTGGAGCCCATTCCTGGATGACATCCCTGCTATCAAATATCTGATGTGTCAGGAAGGACAGGAACACTTGGGCAGCGGCATGTGCTGGGGTGGCACCTGGGGGATGCTGACTCAGGGAGGGGCAGGGGCCGCACAGCCCTGCTGTCAGCAGCAGCAGCAGCAGCAGGGAGTGTCCCCTGAGCAGATTGGCCCGGCTGGAGCTGAGCAATGCTGGGGCTGCTATAAAAGGCCTGCCTGGGCCAGACTCGGCCAAGCACTGCCCTGGCCACCTTCTCCTCCTCGGGGACAAGGGTAAGTGTGCCAGCGCTTCTGCTCGCAGCTCCCTGCTCCAGCCCTGGCCCCTGTGGCTCGGCCGCTGCCCTCTGCTGCTCTCCCGCCATCACTGCCGTCTCTTGCAGAACACCCTCGGATCCCACGCCAAGATGTCCTGCTACGACCTGTGCCCACCCAAAACCAGCGTGGCTGTGCCCCAGCCCATCGCTGAGAGCTGCAACGAGCTGTGCGCCCGCCAGTGCCCCGACTCCTCAGCCTTCATCCAGCCACCGCCCATGGTGGTCACCTTCCCCGGCCCCATCCTCAGCTCCTTCCCCCAGCAAGCCGTGGTGGGCTCCTCCGGAGCACCGGCCTTTGGCGGCTCCCTGGGGCTGGGCGGCCTCTACGGCGCCGGCGCCACCCAGGCCTCGGGGGGCCTCTGCACCTTTGGCAGAGCCTACGCTGCTCCCGCCTGCAGCCCTTACGTCTTGCCCCGCTACAGCAAGAAGCTCTGGGACACCTGCGGACCCTGCTAGACCCACCTCAGCCCGGCACCCCAAACACCCACGGCGGCCGCAGCCCGGCATGGAGAAGTTGAGCTCTGCACAAGCCGCCCTGGCCTCCTGCAGCCCGTGACACCCAGCCTGGCTGGGGCCTGGCCACTGTCTCTCTCCCAGCCTCCCCTGCCCCTCTGTTCGCAATAAAGTTTTCCTGCATCCAATTCCTGTTTCTTTGCCTCATTTTCCGAAATCATTAAGTCCCTGGCCATGGGGGAGTTCCAAGAGTGGGATGGCAAATGCTGATCCTGGGATGCCCAGGGGGAATGGAAAATGCAAGGGGAAGGGGAAAGTAGAATAGCTGAGGGAAAGGGATAGTGGATGTTAAAGTAGAGAAAGAAATGGAATCAAAGGGGAAGTGGGAGACTACGAAACAGGGCAGTGGGAAGGGGTCCGGATAGGAGAAGGAGAAGCAGGAGGAGAAAGAGTTCCGATGATTCTTCCTGAAGAAAGACGTTTCCCTTGCTTGTAGGCCATGAGACCACAGGCTTTTGCCGGCCTGAACCCATGCTGGCAAAGAGTGGAGTTGGCCTCTGAGCTGGGAGCCATCTTGGGGCAAAGGCTTCCAGGGCTCCATCCCTTCTGTGCCCCCATGGCTCTGCTAAAGTTCCTGGGACTGAAACCAGAGGGAGACGTCAACCTCACCATGTCCTGTACATTAAATTTTCTCGTCATCAGCTTTTTGTGTTCATCTTTGTGTTTGTGTTTGTCTTTGTCTTTGTGTTTGTGTTTGTCTTTGTCTTTGTCTTTGTCTTTGTCTTTCTTTATATTTCTCCCTCCCCTTCTTTCTCATCTTCTGTTCCCTCTTCTCCTTCTCCTTCTCCTTCTTCTTCTCCTTCCTCTTCTCCCTCTCCTCCTCCTTCTCCTTCCTCCTTTTCTTCTACTTCTTCCTCTTTTCTGTCTCCTTCTGGTTCTCCTTCTCTCAATCCAACCCCTTCCTATCATTTTCTATCTTCTGATATTAATCCACTTGGATTTCATTTTTTTTTACACTTTGACCTCATTGGACGCCTTCCTTCTTGTATTTAACAATCCCCTTCCCTTTCCGTTTCCCATTCCAGTGGGCCATCACAGCAACACCATTTCCCCACTCAGTGTTGGGATGCCCCCAGCCCTGTTGGCTTCTTGGTTTAGGAAAAAAACTGAGGGAAACAGGAGTTGGATGCAGGAAAACTTTATTGTGAACAGAGGGGCAGGGGAGGCTGGGATAGAGACGGCGAGCAGGCCCCAGGCAGGCTGGGTGTCACGGGCTGCAGGAGGCCAGGGCGGCTTGTGCAGAGCTCAACTTCTCCATGCTGGGCTGAGGCCGCCGTGGGTGTTTGGGGTGCCGGGCTGTGGCGGGTCTAGTAGGGTCCGCAGGTGTCCCAGAGCTTCTTGCTGTAGCGGGGCAAGGCGCAAGGGCTGCAGGTGGGAGCAGCGTAGGCTCTGCCAAAGGTGCAGAGGCCCCCCGAGGCCTGGGTGGCGCCGGCGCCGTAGAGGCCGCCCAGCCCCAGGGAGCCGCCAAAGGCCGGTGCTCCGGAGGAGCCCACCACGGCTTGCTGGGGGAAGGAGCTGAGGATGGGGCCGGGGAAGGTGACCACCACGGGCGGCGGCTGGATGAAGGCGGAGGAGTCGGGGCACTGGCGGGCGCACAGCTCGTTGCAGCTCTCAGCGATGGGCTGGGGCACAGCCACGCTGGTTTTGGGTGGGCACAGGTCGTAGCTGGACATCTTGGCGTGGGATCCGAGGGTGTTCTGCAAGAGAGGGCAGCAATGGTGGGAGAGCAGCAGAGGGCAGCGGCCGAGCCACAGGGGCCGGGGCAGGGAGCCGCGAGCAGAAGCGCTGGCACACTTACCCTTGTCCCCGAGGAGGAGAAGGTGGCCAGGGCAGTGCTTGGCCGAGTCTGGCCCAGGCAGGCCTTTTATAGCAGCCCCAGCATTGCTCAGCTCCAGCCGGGCCAATCTGCTCAGGGGACACTCCCTGCTGCTGCTGCTGCTGCTGACAGCAGGGCTGTGCAGCCCATGCCCCTCCCTGAGTCAGCATCCCCCAGGTGCCACCCCAGCACATCCCGCTGCCCAAGTGTTCCTGTCCTTCCTGCCACATCAGATATTTGATAGCAGGGATGTCACCCAGGAATGGGCTCCAGGAATATCTTCAATGGTCCAAACGGGTGGGGCAGGGCTGGAATCAGGCTGGGCCAGATGGACATCTCTGCTCCTTGCCCCATGTATCTCAGGAAGGACATGAGCAGACTTTGTGTACAGCCTGGCAGAACTCCCTGGGCAGTGGCTGGAGGTGGATGGACTCTGGCTCCCCCACACAGGCCAGTGATGCACAGATCCCCCACCACAGTGCTCAGTCCTTCCACTCCTGCCCCAGACATCCCAAACACTTCCAGGTGTCCCTGGAGCCCATTCCTGGGTAACATTCCTGCTATCAAATATCTGATGTGTCAGGAAGGACAGAATCGCTTGGGCAGCGGGATGTGCTGGGGTGGCACCTGGGGGATGCTGACTCAGGGAGGGGCAGGGGCCGCACAGCCCTGCTGTCAGCAGCAGCAGCAGCAGCAGCAGCAGCAGCAGCAGCAGCAGGGAGTGTCCCCTGAGCAGATTGGCCCGGCTGGAGCTGAGCAATGCTGGGGCTGCTATAAAAGGCCTGCCTGGGCCAGACTCGGCCAAGCACTGCCCTGGCCACCTTCTCCTCGGGGACAAGGGTAAGTGTGCCAGCGCTTCTGCTCGCAGCTCCCTGCTCCAGCCCCGGCCCCTGTGGCTCGGCCGCTGCCCTCTGCTGCTCTCCCGCCATCGCTGCCCTCTCTTGCAGAACACCCTCGGATCCCACGCCAAGATGTCCTGCTACGACCTGTGCCCACCCAAAACCAGCGTGGCTGTGCCCCAGCCCATCGCTGAGAGCTGCAACGAGCTGTGCGCCCGCCAGTGCCCCGACTCCTCCGCCTTCATCCAGCCGCCGCCCGTGGTGGTCACCTTCCCCGGCCCCATCCTCAGCTCCTTCCCCCAGCAAGCCGTGGTGGGCTCCTCCGGAGCACCGGCCTTTGGCGGCTCCCTGGGGCTGGGCGGCCTCTACGGCGCCGGCGCCACCCAGGCCTCGGGGGGCCTCTGCACCTTTGGCAGAGCCTACGCTGCTCCCACCTGCAGCCCTTGCGTCTTGCCCCGCTACAGCAAGAAGCTCTGGGACACCTGCGGGCCCTGCTAGACCCGCCACAGCCCGGCACCCCAAACACCCACAGCGGCCTCAGCCCGGCATGGAGAAGTTGAGCTCTGCACAAGCCGCCCTGGCCTCCTGCAGCCCGTGACACCCAGCCTGGCTGGGGCCTGGCCACTGTCTCTCTCCCAGCCTCTCCTGCCCCTCTGTTCACAATAAAGTTTTCCTGCATCCAACTCCTGTTTCCCTCGCCTTTTTTCCAAAATCAGGAAGACACCAGGGCTGGGGGTGTCCGAACACTGGGAGGGGAAATGGTGTTGCTGTGATGGCCCAGTGGAATATGAAATGGAAAGGGAAGGGGAAAGTACGATAGGAGAAGGAAGGGGACCATGGAGGTTAAAGTGTGAAAGAAAATGAAATCAAAGTGGACTAATAGCAGAAGATAGAAAATGACAGGAAGGGGTTGGATTGGGAGGAGAACAAGAAGGAGACGGAAAAGAGGAAGAAGTAGACGAAAAGGAGTAAGGAGATAGAGGAGGAGAAGAAAAAGGAGGAGAAGGAGAAGGAGAAGAGGTAACAGAAGATGAGGAAGAAGGAGAGAGAGAAATATAAAGAAGAAAGACAAAGACGAAGACGAAGACAAAGACGAAGACGAAGACGAACACAAACACAAACACAAACACAAACAAACAAAAAGAGCTGATGACCAGGAAATTTAATGTACAGGGCATGGTGAGGGTGACATCTCCCTCTGATTTCAGTCCCAGGTCCTTTAGCAGAGCCATGGGAGCACGGAGGGGATGGGGCCCTGGAAGTCATTGCCCCAAGATGGCTCCCAGCTCTGAGGCCAACTCCAGTCTTTGCCAGCACGGGTTCAGGCTGGCAAAAGCCTGTGGTCTCATGGCCTACAAGCAGGGGAAATGCCTCTACATCAGGAAGAATCATTGGAACTCCTTCTCCTCCTCCTCCTTCTCCTTCTCCTATCCTGACCGCTTCCCACTGCTCTCTTTCGTATTTTCCCACTTCCCCTTTCAAAATACTTTCTTCTCCACTTTAACCTCTGCTATCCCTTTCCCTCATCTATTCTACTTTCCCCTTCCATTTTCCATTCCCCCTGGGCATCCCAGGATCAGCATTTGCCCTCCCACTCTTAGAACTCCCCCATGCCCGGGGTCTTCATGATTTTGGAAAAGGAGGCAAGAAGACAGGAGTTGGATGCAGGAAAACTTTATTGTGAACAGAGGGGCAGGGGAGGCTGGGAGAGAGACGGCGAGCAGGCCCCAGCCAGGCTGGGTGTCACGGGCTGCAGGAGGCCAGGGTGGCTTGTGCAGAGCTCAACTTCTCCATGCCGGGCTGAGGCCGCCGTGGGTGTTTGGGGTGCCGGGCTGAGGTGGGTCTAGCAGGGTCCGCAGGTGTCCCAGAGCTTCTTGCTGTAGCGGGGCAAGGCGCAAGGGCTGCAGGCGGGAGCAGCATAGGCTCTGCCAAAGGTGCAGAGGCCCCCCGAGGCCTGGGTGGCGCCGGCGCCGTAGAGGCCGCCCAGCCCCAGGGAGCCGCCAAAGGCCGGTGCTCCGGAGGAGCCCACCACGGCTTGCTGGGGGAAGGAGCTGAGGATGGGGCCGGGGAAGGTGACCACCACGGGTGGCGGCTGGATGAAGGCGGAGGAGTCGGGGCACTGGCGGGCGCACAGCTCGTTGCAGCTCTCAGCGATGGGCTGGGGCACAGCCACGCTGGTTTTGGGTGGGCACAGGTCGTAGCTGGACATCTTGGCGTGGGATCCGAGGGTGTTCTGCAAGAGAGGGCAGTGATGGCGGGAGAGCAGCAGAGGGCAGCGGCCGAGCCACAGGGGCCGGAGCAGGGAGCTGCGAGCAGAAGCGCACGCACACTTACCCTTGTCCCCGAGGAGGAGAAGGTGGCCAGGGCAGTGCTTGGCCGAGTCTGGCCCAGGCAGGGCTTTTATAGCAGCCCCAGCATTGCTCAGCTCCAGCCGGGCCAATCTGCTCAGGGGACACTCCCTGCTGCTGCTGCTGCTGCTGACAGCAGGGCTGTGCGGCCCCTGCCCCTCCCTGAGTCAGCATCCCCCAGGTGCCACCCCAGCACATCCCGCTGCCCAAGTGTTCTTTTCCTTCCTGCCACGTGAGGGACTTGATAGCAGGGATGTCACCCAGGAATGGGCTCCAGGGACACCTGGAAGCGTTTGGGATGTCTGGGGCAGGATTGACAGGATCGAACACTGTATGGGGATCTGTGCATCACTGGCCTGTGTGGGGGAGCCAGAGTCCATCCACCTCCAGCCACTGCCCAGGGAATTCTGCCAGGCTGGGCACAAAGACTGCTCATGTCCTTCCTGAGATACATGGGGCAAGGAGCAGAGATGTCCATCTGGCCCAGCCTGATTCCAGCCCTGCCCCACCCGTTTGGACCATTGAAGATATTCCTGGAGCCCATTCCTGGGTGACATCCCTGCTATCAAATATCTGATGTGGCAGGAAGGACAGGAACACTTGGGCAGCAGGATGTGCTGGGGTGGCACCTGGGGGATGCTGACTCAGGGAGGGGCAGGGGCCGCACAGCCCTGCTGTCAGCAGCAGCAGCAGCAGCAGCAGCAGGGAGTGTCCCCTGAGCAGATTGGCCCGGCTGGAGCTGAGCAATGCTGGGGCTGCTATAAAAGCCCTGCCTGGGCCAGACTCGGCCAAGCACTGCCCTGGCCACCTTCTCCTCCTCGGGGACAAGGGTAAGTGTGCCAGCGCTTCTGCTCGCGGCTCCCTGCTCCAGCCCCAGACCCTGTGGCTCGGCCGCTGCCCTCTGCTGCTCTCCCGCCATCACTGCCCTCTCTTGCAGAACACCCTCGGATCCCACGCCAAGATGTCCAGCTACGACCTGTGCCCACCCAAAACCAGCGTGGCTGTGCCCCAGCCCATCGCTGAGAGCTGCAACGAGCTGTGCGCCCGCCAGTGCCCCGACTCCTCCGCCTTCATCCAGCCGCCGCCCGTGGTGGTCACCTTCCCCGGCCCCATCCTCAGCTCCTTCCCCCAGCAAGCCGTGGTGGGCTCCTCCGGAGCACCGGCCTTTGGCGGCTCCCTGGGGCTGGGCGGCCTCTACGGCGCCGGCGCCACCCAGGCCTCGGGGGGCCTCTGCACCTTTGGCAGAGCCTACGCTGCTCCCGCCTGCAGCCCTTGCGTCTTGCCCCGCTACAGCAAGAAGCTCTGGGACACCTGCGGGCCCTACTAGACTCAACTCCAGAGCCTGTTGTATCTGTCAGAAATGGAGAAAACTAGAAGTTGTTTATCCCAATTGTTGCCGCCATTAATTTTTCCTTTAAACCTTTTCTTTTACTATTCTTAGTATTGTACTTTATCTCCAGTTTGAAGATCTAGTCCTTAGTGTTCTCTTTTGTAAATTCTTTATTTATTAGCATTTCAGTTTTCTTTCCCTCTGTTTGATCTTTATTGTTCATGTCATTTGTATCAACCTCATGTCATATTTGCATTTATTTAGCTCTGCTTGTTGGCAACTGCATGCATTAAAATTTTTAGCTTCATTTTTTCGATTCTCTTTGTACCTCTTGTTTTCCCATCCCGTCCTTTGTATTCTCTGTGTGATTTATTCAAGTCGTTCCTGCAATAAATCTTTCATGCATCAAATTTTTGTGTTATTTTCAGCTCTTTTTATTTTAAATGATGCTGAGTATTCACTTGAGGTTTTACCTGCTCATAACAGAACTGTTCAACTTCACCATTTCTGGTTGCTTAAAGCTCTGGAGAGCCACTGAAAAGGGTCTGGGAGTGCTGGTGCCAATCTGAGAGGAGCAGCCTGCCCTGGATGACACAAAAGGGAAAGTAAGAGCAGGGCAGGGCCAGGTCTGGCCAAACCCGGCGGCTAGGAACAATCTGATCAGGGCTGAGGTGCCTGACAGCTCCTCCCTGCTTGGACTGATGCTGTTACTCCACCCTGGGACATGCAAGGCCCATTAAAACAACAAAACAGGGAGCAGAGATCATTACCCCGTGCTTCCGAAGTGCTCTCACAGCCCTTGTTCCTCAGAGGCTCGAGGAAATCTGCAAATAGTGAGGGGTTGTCCTCACAGGAACGCCCAAAATACATTTTGTAGTTCAGAGTGTGCTTATTTTTAATACACAGTGGAGAGAGGCAATCACGGAATCATGGAATCGTTTGTGTGGGAAGGGATCCTAAAATCATCTCGTTCCACGCCCTGCCACGGGCAGGGACACCTTCCACTACCCCAGGTTGCTCCAAGCCCTGTGCAACCTGGCCTTGGACACTTCCAGGGATGGGACGTCCATGGAATCACCTGTGCCAGGGACTCCCGACGCTCACAGGGAAGAATTTATCCCCAATATCCCATCTAAACCTCCTCCCTGTCAGTTTGAAGCCATTCCCCCTCGTCCTGGCACTCATCCCTTGGGAATTGTCTCTCCCCATGTTCCTTGTAGCCCCTTCAGGTCCTGCAAGGGCACAGTTGGGTCACCCCAAAGCTTCCCCTTCTCCAAACAACAATCCCAGCTCTCCCAGCCTTTCCTCCCAGCAGAGCTGCTCCATCCCTCGGATCCCATCCTGGAGCCTCCTCTGGGCTCTCTCCAGCAGCTCCGGGTGCTCCCTGTGCTGGTCCCAGGGCTGGGGCAGCTCTGCAGGTGGGGTCTCACCTGAGGGGGGCAGAGGGGCAGAATCCCCCCATCCCCTGCTGCCCACAGGAACTTTGATGCAGCCCAGGAGTAATCAAGGAGTTGGATTTGAAGGGAGTTTGTGCCCTGAGCCAGGGATGAGGCACAACTTGTTCTGACTGTCAGATTTATGTAAAATATAAATCAAGGCAAGGAAGACACTCCCAGGCTGGGAGATGTGGGAACCATTCAATCCCTTTCTGTGCTTGGGGAATCTTGTTTTCCTTCCCCTGCAGCAAATACAGGGAAATTTGTTGGGGCAACAAATGAAACACAAACCTGAAGGCAAATCCTTTGTCACCTGCAGAGAAAATGAAAATACTGGGGTGAACCTGGACCAAAACAACAAATCTTCGGCGCAGGAATTAAGAGCAAATATTTCATCTCTGGGAGGATTTCTCAGGAATGACAAGAAGGGTCTCCAAAATGTACTGGATACAGGTAAAAACCTAAAAGTTAGAATGAAAGATACTGGCTGTGCTCTGAAAAATCACAGAAAAAGGGCAAATAACCACAAATGTTTATTTTTTCATGGAAAGCATCGTTTGAAACAAGACAAATACAGCAAAGGTGTCTTCTTAAACTCACAGAGGATTCAACCACGGACATTGAAAGGATTTTTTTTAAAGAAAGAAAAGAAGAGCTGCATTAATTATTAACCCTTGACTTCCAATGGCACAAATCATGATTTAATTAAAGTAATGGCAGGCACCACCTTGTTTCCTGCACATTAAAGCAGCTGTGGTTGTGTAAGAGTGAAATGTCTAAATCACTCATGTCATACAACACCGAACATTAGCTGGGTTGAACAGCAGATAATGAATGTTTGTGAAATCATTACAAAGTATTTTTCTCAAGAAGGCCCAGAACACCCTTGATAAGAGATTACACCCATGACATTAAAGAAAAACCTTGATCTGCCTCTTTGATTTTTCCTCAGACTTGGATCTTTGTGAACCACAGGACTTGATATGGGAACATTCAGCACCCTTTTAAAACCGAATTTCATTTCCCACTGAAACTTTTTTGGTTAAACAAAGTGATTTTTATGTGGGATTGATTCCAAACCTTCCTCTCAATGGAAAACTATTGGGGAATTGCTGAGCGTCCTGGATGATCTCAGCAGATATTCATGACCCCTTAAATCCATCACAGACCAACAAGGTCTCTTTAATTAGGGCTGGAAAAGACATTTATTCCTGGGTAGCTCTGGAATAAGCTGTTTTCTGCTTCTAATTAATTTATCAGATAATTTTAAAGGGCTGTTAAGGAAAAATGTCCATGTCAGCCAAAGAAGAGTCTTACAAAATCTCGGCGTGGACAAGCTCATGACAAGGTTGTAAAGGAAGAAGCAACATGTGGAGTCAGCTTAATGAAGATGGTAATTCCAGTGAGGTCACTCTAATGATGCCAGGAGTCGCCAGCACCAATTAAGACCCAAGATTAAAGAAATCAGGGTGGTGAAACCCCGACATCACACGATAGGAGAATGTGAATGAAATCAGAACTGCCACAAACTCCAAACTTTTGTGACTCAAAGCTGGTAAACAATTTATTTTAGGCAGAACCCCCAGCCCAAGCGAGATTCCAGCCCCTCAGGAATGTTGGGATCCTCTATATAAGCTGCAGTGCCTGGGTTCATCCAGACACTTCTCGCAGCTCGTTCGCCGTGCGAAGCTTGGTGAGTATGAATTTTTAATTTCTTTCTATTTATTTAATCAGAGCCTGTACCAGAGCAGTTGTAGAAGATTCCTTTAGGAATGCTGAGATTTAGAACAACTTTATACCGTTTTTGTCTGGAATTACTCTTAATGAATCCAGTGGGAAATGTAGGATTTGGAAGTCTGGGTATGAGCACAGAAATGGTGAGAAATTTGAGTGTTCCAAGCCAATTAGCAGCTTTAAAAAGGCACAGATTAAAATACTTATTTCAGATGACTATTTTAGTATTTTATAAAATTCAAGACAAGAATCGAGACCCTCTTCAGATGGGTTCAGTGGCATTCCGAGCCACATCTAGATCAGGGCTCTTTCCCCACTTTGGGGAAGTCTGTGGGAGATGGGACTGAGGTTTGTATATTCTTCAGGGAGTGCACTTCCAGGAGCTGAAAGACACAATCATGTGGGGCCAGAACAAAGATCAGTCTGTGAGCTCTGGTCATTCTGGGGATGGTTTTACACAGGCAGGAATTTTTGATCAAGGTGCTCAGTGGGTGATTACCAGGTTGATCAAGGCTGAACATAAAACACAACACAGTGATTTCACCCATTTCAAAAATTTCTCTCATAAACTTTCTGCTTTTTACAGCTTTTACTTCTCCGCCTGTGGCAAACCAACCTTCACCCCTGCAAGATGTCCTGCTACGACCTGTGCCCACCCAAAACCAGCGTGGCTGTGCCCCAGCCCATCGCTGAGAGCTGCAACGAGCTGTGCGCCCGCCAGTGCCCCGACTCCTCCGCCTTCATCCAGCCGCCGCCCGTGGTGGTCACCTTCCCTGGCCCCATCCTCAGCTCCTTCCCCCAGCAAGCCGTGGTGGGCTCCTCCGGAGCACCGGCCTTTGGCGGCTCCCTGGGGCTGGGCGGCCTCTACGGCGCCGGCGCCACCCAGGCCTCGGGGGGGCCTCTGCACCTTTGGCAGAGCCTACGCTGCTCCCGCCTGCAGCCCTTACGTCTTGCCCCGCTACAGCAAGAAGCTCTGGGACACCTGCGGGCCCTGCTAGACCCACCTCAGCCCGGCACCCCAAACACCCACGGCGGCCTCAGCCCGGCATGGAGAAGTTGAGCTCTGCACAAGCCGTCCTGGCCTCCTGCAGCCCGTGACACCCAGCCTGGCTGGGGCCTGCTCGCCGTCTCTATCCCAGCCTCTCCTGCCCCTTTGTTCACAATAAAGTTTTCCTGCATCCAACTCCTGTTTCTTTGCCTCTTTTTCCCAAATCACAAAGACCCAAGGGCCTTGGCCAACTGAGGAACTCCAGGCACTTCTTCCCTGCGCAAGAGTGAATATTCCCCCCAGAGGAAAATAAAGAACAAATGAAAGCCAGAGAGGCTTTTGTGCAACACAAACAGGGGTTTATTGTCAGAGAGAAGAGCAACAGTCGAGTGCAGGGAATCCAGGCAATCCCAGGGGCAGCAGGGGATGCAGGACTCGTGCTCTGGGAGCAGGGTCTCTCTCAGGACCAGGATACAGCAAGGGGATGGAGGGTTCAGGGCATTCCCGAGGGGATCGAGGGCTCAGGGCACACCTGGGGCTGCTGGGCACACACAGAGCTGCCACTACCCGTGGCTCCTGCCCGGTGTCCCCATGGCCCGGGCTGGGCTCCAGGGCTGCCACTGCCTCTGGGGGCTGGCGCTGACAGGGGGGCTTTAGAAAACCCCACAGCTCCCGCGGCGGGACCTGCCCCATCTCTGGAAGCCAGGCAGGGAATAGCCCAGGCCCCGGGAGGAGAAGCCGGAGCTGTAGGACCTCCCGCCATTGCCAAAGGAGCCACCATAGCCCCCGAAGGAGCCCCCGTAGCCCCCGAGGGAGCCCCCATAGCCAATGTCACCCCCATAACCCAGGGAACGGCCGTAGCCAAGGGAGTCCCCATATCCGAGGGAGTCCCCATAGCACTGGGAGCCCCCATAGCCCCCATAGCCTCCCAGGCCAAAGGAGCCCCCGTAGCCCCGTGAGCCCCCATATCCAAGGGAGCCCCCATAGCCTTGGGAGCCCTCATAGCCCTGGGAGCCCCCATAGCCTGAGAAGCCCCCATAGCCCAGGGAGCCCCCATAACCTCCAGACCCAAAGGAGCCTCCATAGCCTGAGGAGCCCAAATAGCCCCGGGAGCCCCCATAACCTCCCAGCCCAAAGGAACCCCCATAGCCCTGGGAGCTCCGGGAGCTGAAGGAACGCCCCAACCAGGCTGGGCCTGACGATGCCACAACGCTCTCCTGAGGGCAGGTGCTGAGCACGGGGCCCGGGATGGTCACCACCACTGGCGGGGGCAGGATCAGGGCTCTGGAGTCGGGGCACTGCTGCACACACGGCTGGTTGACGCTCTCGGCGATGGGCCGGGGGCAGCTCGCCCCACAGGACTCGCTGGAGCAGGACATCCTTCTGTGCTGGGAGGCTGCACAAACCAGGAAACAGATTTCAGATCCAGAAATTTCCACCTGACTCCGCCTGTGCTTTCTGATGGAAATTTTGAGAGCTCAGAGTCCATTGCCTTCCAAATCTGACCTTTATCTGACCACAAAAATCACATTCTAGACTCTGTCTGCTGTCCAGATCCCTGAGATGTCACTCACAGATGAAGACATCTGGTGTCATCTCTGGTGATTCCCACACTTCTTATACCGTGACAAATCTACTTTTATCTCTTTATAAATTTATTAGGAGCAGCTGAAATCTAGCAATGTATCTATAGGAAGTTAAGAAGTTTCAGATACAATCCAATAGTTTTTATAGTTTCATATTCCTTCCCAAGTAGCCCTCAGCTTCCAAACCAGAAAATTTACCCTTACGGAAGAAATATTCCCACAAGGTGGGAATGATCACTCAAATACTTTTGAATTTTATAGTCACGCATTGGAACTAAAATGCCTGGGAAATGGTTATCCCAAGTGGCATGGTAAAAATTTACATTTTATTCTCTAACAGCTTTCTGAGACCCACAGTTTTTAAATCTACCAATCTGTAATATCAATGAATTAGATGGGGAAAAAGGATAGAGAAGGATAGAGGAGTTCAAATTGGACTTACCGTGTTCACCAAGGCGAATAACTCCGGAGATGTGGATGGGGAGGCTCGGAGTCGTGGCAGCTTTTATACATTTCCCAAAGTGCTTACAGGGACAAAACACCCTCCGTGCCTCAGGTCCCACACGGCAGCAAAACAACCCTCACATGGAGGGATTTAATTCTGCTGGCTTTGCACTGCCACTCCCCACGCACAAAAATGGGCGTGAGACGATGTCAGAACAGACTTGAGGGCATCGAGCTGGTGAATGATGAGATAATAATCCCCATCATGAGCATTGTCTTTAGGTTCAATGAGTTCAAATTAATTAATTTATCTGTCTTTTTTAAATGGTTGTTTTTGAGTGAATCCTGTGAAAATCCACGGAAGCTGCACAAAAAGAGGGAAATGGGTATCAAAAAGAAAGAGAATATCAATTATCTCCAAATGCTTTAGAAACATGAGGGGTTTTAAGATCTGTTTGCAGCTCAAACACCACTAATTACTTGTGAATTCCAAGGTGGGTTCCCTTGTGCCATTCCCTTTGGAATGGCTTTGCAGTGTCATGGAGGCGGTGACACTTCAGGGATGTTCCAGATCCTTCCAGGACAAAGAGAGGCTTTATGAACACCCTTCTGGAAACTCGTATTTGGTGTGTTAGACACAAACACAGAAATGTCAGCACCCAAATCTTGGGCAGGAGCGCCAATTGAGAGATGTGTGAGCTGAGGGCTCTGTGTCATGAGGTACAATTTCATGGACAAAATATTTGCAGGTGAGAGCCCAAGAGTAGAGATTTTAGAACATCAGTTTGACACCACTTTTTGCGGAACATTGATAGTTAAGCCTGAAAATACAGATAATTTGCAATCGGGTTCTTATTTCTCCCCTAAAATTTAAGGCATTTCAGCAAAACGCTGCCTCATAAATTAAGAAGAAGCTGCCAGACCATGGACTTGTCATAATCATCCACAACACATCAATACTTAATAAAATAAAGAATTTGATATCATGAATGAAAATCAAATAATTGCCAGCATGGAAATTATTAATTAGAGGCTGATCAGGGAATCAAGAGGAGTGACATTGGTTGGCGCATTTTTAAATTATGCTGTTTCATAACAAGAGAGCTCCTAACTCAGGAAAAATCCTCATAACTCTTGGCCCTCATTTAATAGGATAATAACAGAAATTGCAAGCACTGACTATTAATGAGTATTTGTGAGGCAGCTTGAAGTCATTATCCTCCAGGTACCTCTCATTATTATCAGCAAATCCTGATGACACTTCACAAGCAGAGCTATTTTACAATTTAGAAGTAATTTATTGCCTCTCTTTTGCAATACCATAAAATTAGAAAACAATTGCAAGAGGAAAGAAAAGAAGTAACTGGAGGATGTCCCAGACTCATCCTAATAAAATTTATTTTTATTTTAATACTACTTTATTAAATTCTCTCTTTTTCTATCGTGGTCAGTACTTCGGGGGTGGGGGGAAAGACAATAATGATTTTTAATGTATTTCTAACTGAACTTCTGGAAGTAGAGATTTCAAATGAAATCGTGAAATGTTTGGAATTAGCTTCAGGCCAAGGCCTATTCTGGCTGTACCAATTTCTGCCTCTTTTGGGGGCAGCTTTTATAGATCCCTACTCAGCTACAAGGAAAATTTGTGTCCTCTCAGATCCAAAATTTTAGGTCCAGTTGGGTGGCCTTCACCTGGTGAAGGTGGGACCACAAAGGGTTCTACACCACGGAAGTACTTCCTTGACCATTAAAATGTCCCACTAAAATGGGACTAAAGCAGGACTGGCTTTAATCGATGACTCCATGGCCACCCTTCAGCTGCAAGTTCCCCAGATGCCCTCAAGTCACCCTCAGAGGGAGCTGATTGCCATCAGCTCTTGCGTCATGCCCGCACGAGTTTGGGAGGGACAGTGCTGAGGTGACAGAATCGAAGCACCCACTATCGCGTTGGTTTTGTAATAAACGGGGATGAGAGGCACAAAGGGTGGCTTTGAGGAGGATATAAAAGCTCAGGTCACCCACAGCCCTTCATCCACTGCTCTTGTTCCCATCCCTGCAGCGAACAAGGTAAGTGGTGTCACTCATCCTCGGAAAATCTGAATTACTACATAAGGTCTTTTTTCCTGTTCCTCTTGGCTTCTTTCTTGCCGGTCTTACACTTTTGAGTGAGTCTTTGCCACAGGTTGCTACAGATTTGTTTCGTTTATCCAGCACAGAATTTCTGCTCACAAGGATGATCGTGGTGAGAGGAAGGTTAAAAGTGGAGTTGATATGGGAATGAGATTTCTTTGACAGCATCTTTGAATTTATCTGTTTCCCTCTGATATTTCAGACACAGAGTCAATGCTTAATAATTTTAGTTCATCTCTTCTCAGCCAATTAATCTTAAGAGTCCATTCTGGTGTCTGTTGCAGCCTCCCAGCACAGAAGGATGTCCTGCTCCAGTGAGTCCTGTGGGGTGAGCTGCCCCCGGCCCATCGCCGAGAGCGTCAACCAGCCGTGTGTGCAGCAGTGCCCCGACTCCAGAGCCCTGATCCTGCCCCCGCCGGTGGTGGTGACCATCCCGGGCCCCGTGCTCAGCACCTGCCCTCAGGAGAGCGTTGTGGCATCGTCAGGCCCAGCCTGGTTGGGGCGTTCCTTCAGCTCCAGGAGCTCCCAGGGCTATGGGGGTTCCTTTGGGCTGGGAGGTTATGGGGGTTACGGGGGCTCCCTGGGCTATGATGGCTCCTCAGGCTATGGGGGCTCCTTTGGGTCTGGAGGTTATGGGGGCTCCCGGAGCAACTGGGGCTCCTTTGGGTGGGGACCTTATGGAGATTCCCAGGGCTATGGGGGCTCCTTTGGGTGGGGACCTTATGGAGGTTCCCAGGGCTATGGGGGCTCCTTTGGGTTGGGGGGGTCCCGTGGTTATAGGGGCTACTTTGGGTTAGGCGGTTATGGGGGCTATGGGGGTTATGGGAGCTCCCTTGGATATGGGGGCTCCCGGGGCTACGGGGGCTCCTTTGGCCTGGGAAGCTATGGGGGCTATGGGGGCTCCCAGGGCTATGGAGACTCCCTCGGATATGGGGGCTCCCTTGGCTATGGCCGTTCCCTGGGTTATGGGGGTGACATTGGCTATGGGGGCTCCCTCGGGGGCTACGGGGGCTCCTTCGGGGGCTATGGTGGCTCCTTTGGCAATGGCGGGAGGTCCTACAGCTCTGGCTTCTCCTCCCGGGGCCTGGGCTATTCCCTGCCTGGCTTCCAGAGATGGAGCAGGTCCCGCCGCGGGAGCTGTGGGGTTTTCTAAAGCCCCCCTGTCAGCGCCAGCCCCCAGAGGCAGTGGCAGCCCTGGAGCCCAGCCCGGGCCATGGGGACACCGGGCAGGAGCCCCTGTGCCAGGTGTGCCCTGAGCTCCCCATCCCCTCGGGAGTGCCCTGGACCCTCCATCCCCTTGCTGTATCCTGCTCCTGAGCGAGACCCTGCTCCCAGAGCACGAGTCCTGCATCCCCTGCTGCCCCTGGGATTGCCTGGATTCCCTGCACTCGACTGTCGCTCTTCTCTCTGACAATAAACCCCTGTTTGTGTTGCACAAAAGCCTCTCTGGTTTTCATTTGTTCTTTAATTTCCTCCGGGAGCAAAACTCCCCAGGGTACTGAGGGAGCCTTATCAAAGGATCTGCCCTTGCTCCATGTCTTTAAAATGTGGAATGGGAGTTTAATTGGGGTACTTAACACGATGTTGAGGAATGTTTGTTTAGCAATTTAGCCGTCATTACCTTCCCCGAGGTTCTGAGTAATTGTTCTTGCTCTGAGGATTTCTGGTGGCACCCGAAAGGCCCCTCAATCACCTCATCATTTAGCGAGCAATTAAAACATAATTGCAGCCTTTCTGAACTAGCAAGACAACAAAGGAAGAACCAGGCCTAAGTTTTTATTTTATTTGTTGGGTTTTAAATGTTCCGCCTGGGTTTGTTCAGCCTGAAGAGGAGAAGACTTAGGGTGACCTGATTTCACCTTCCAGTGTCTGAAGGAGCCGGCAAGAAATGTGGGGAGAAGCTATTTCCAAGGCCCTGGAGTGACAGGACAAGGGGGAATGGATTCAAATTATTGGAGAGGATGTTTAGATGGGATATTGGGAATAAATTCCTCCCTGTTTTGTCTGTAAAGCAGCTTTAGCTTTCCCACATCTTTCCCACCATTTGTCGTTAGCCAGGGGTGATTATTTCAAATTGTTCTTCCAGAAATGAGACAAAGAGAAAATATTCTCTACCAAAAAAAAAAAAAAAAGGATATTATTCATTGCTTGTATTTATCTGTGATTAACTCCTCAGTAATTAGCGTGGTATAACTTAAATGCAGATCTGTCTGGTACTCACAATTTATGCACAGGCAAATTTCTCCCAGAGAAGGCTCCAAAGAGGAAGAGAGAGAAGGAACATTACAAACCACAAATTGTGATGCATCATCTATTTAATGAGCAAGAAGTGGAATTTAAAAAACAAAAAAAATGGACAGCGTAACAAAGCAGAAGGGCTGAATACGGATTAAAATTGATCACCCATTTCAAGGCAGTGCGTTACAGCTGGACACCCAGCAACAATCAAGTGACATTTTTCACCTCCCTGATACCACAGAAAGGCATCGAATCAGAAATGCCAAGCTCCTGCAGCCCCATGAGCTCGGGGCAAAGCTGCGGGGGATCAGCAAGCGAGTGGGCACGGGCTCAGTCCTGCATCCGGATCGCGCTTTCCATCTCCTGGTTGTTCCTTCCCGGCTGTCCCAAGGCTTCCTCAGGGCCCGCAGCGGTTGGAGCGCCGGTAGGACCTCCCATAAAGGCCCCCCAGACCAGAATATCCCAAGCTCCCGAGCCCTGAGGAGCTGCCCGAGTTGATGGGGACCCCGCCGGCGCTCAGAGCATCCCCGACAGCCGCGGACGCCGAGGATCCCACGGTGGTGTTCTGGGGGAAGGAGCTGAGGATGGGCCCGGGCAGGGTGACCACCACGGGAGAGGGTTGGATCACGTAGGTGGAGTCCTGGCACTGCCGGACGCAGGGCTCGTTGCAGCTGTTGGCCAGCGGGGTGGGGCCACAGGAGGCTGGGGCGCAGAGGTCGTAGCAGGACATGGCTGTGGGGTGTGAGTCTGGAACACGGGGGAGAAGGGAATACGAGGAACAGCTTGTAATTAGTCACGTAATTAACTTGCTACGGTGATGGAGAGCACGAGGACTACGTGGAGAATGGAATAAAGGGGTGTTCTTGGCTTGAAAGGAGATTTCAGTAAAGCCCAAACCTCTCCACGCTACAAAGGGCAGCTCCATCTCCTCCTGAGCAGCTCTGAGAGCTCCTTTCCCACCACACTCCTCCTGCGGCTCTGAAATAAGTGGGGAAGTGAGGACCAGGCTGTCAGAAAAGCAAGGAAAAGCTTTGCCCCGAAAGAGAGGGAAAAGTAAAAAATTCCTCGGCAAGTAAAAGTGAGGAGCAGAAATTTCACCGTGAGGGTGGTGACGCCCTGGCACAGGTTCGCTCTGAGCAAGGGAGTTCAGGGAATTTCCCTCTGGAGACACTCAGACCCTCCTGCCCGTGAGTCTTTCTCTCCGGAGTCGTTCCAAACTCACTTGGAGTCTTTCCTGTGTCACCTACTCCGGCTGTCCCCGGGGGTGGACCGGGAGATCTCCAGAGGTCCCTTCCAACCCCAAATATTTTGTGATTCCATTCTGAGAGCCGAAACCCCTGCAGGGATTCCCCACATCCACTCCCAGCTGCTGAGCAATGCCCAGGCAGAGCTTGGAACCCCTTGGAACCGAAAGATTTGGGTGATGCAAATGACAAACGAGGCTGAATCCGGGATCAGCGCATGAAAAACCTCCACCCTTCACAGAATGTTCCTCCCTGGAAAAAAAGCTGCTTCGAGGCCTCCCCCACAATTTTAAAGAGCACAAACCTCGGACTGCTACAGACAAACAGCGGAAAAATAAAATACAAAACCAACAAAAACCCAGGATATGGAAAAATAGAAAACAGATCAAGACTTACCCTTTTCTCCAAGGAGAACAAAGCAGGAGTGGTTTTAGCTCCTCTGACCGGGCTGGTTTTATACCCTGGCCCAGAGAGCCCGAGGACCTGAGACACAAATTGCGCTTGTAGCTCATTACCAGCCAATTGCTAACGATGCCTCGTATGCAAAGCACCCCTGGCAGGGGATTTACTTTTCCCCTCTGTGTTTCTTGCCTGGATTTCGTTTCCTGCCTGTAATGTATGCATTCCTCTGGAGAGATTTCTTTTATCCTCAAATCTTACGAGCCTGGTTAATTCCTGGTCAGAAGCTGAATCATCTGGGTTACTCAGGAGATTACTTTGCATCCTAAGGAACCATGACACAGATGAATAAAACCATCAGGAAGGATGCAGTGAGCTTCCCTGTGAAATCCCTTTGCCTTTGCATGGAGGGCATAAGTTTTTGGCACATTTCGCTCTGAAAAGGGCACAAATTCCTATTCCTGCCTCAGAATTTTGCCAAATTCCTCTCAAACAGAGGGAGAGACACAAAAATAAAGGAAATAAATTTGTTACCGAAAGCATTTAGAGCTGATCAATCTCCACCACTCTCAAAGGTACTGGGAAATGGATGATTTGAGGGAACAGATTTTATTTTCTTGACTCAGCAGAGATGATGAAAGAGCATCAGCAGCCTGATCTATTCCTTTAATATCAAACCACCACACTTCCATGATGGAATCTGAGACACAATTTGGGAACTGAGTGTCCAAGTCCTTCATCTCAGGAGCCTCCAGGTTGAGCTTTCTCCCCACATCAAACTCCAGGACAACAATTGAGGTCAGATGGAGGATGCCTGGGAATTTGAGGCTGCTCAGAGACACTCAAAGCCTTGCCCAAGCTCATCTTTGGGGTCATCAAAGGCACCAAACCCTTTTACATCTGCCACTAAATTATTACTTTCCCCTGCTGGGCCTTGCACCATTATGCAAAATTGTTCCCCAAATTAATAGCAGTTACTTAGAGATGTTTATAATGTTCTTGTTCCTTTTTTTTCCTCTTTGAAAGCCAATCCTGGCTTTCGCTTTGCACGTCTCAAAGAGCACCTCAATGTGCGGCAATTCCAGTTCCTTTTCAAAGGCAATTTCCAGATTAAAAAGTAATTGCAGACAATGCAGGAGCAGACTGGAGGGCAGGGCTGAGCATTCCAGTCTCTCCTCATGTTTAATCTCCGAGGCAGAGACAGGCAAATCAGCCCTGAACTGGGAGTATCTTCCCCAACATCTCCTGGGAAAGAAACACCGGGTTGGAGACTTTTGAAGAACAAAAGTGTTCCAAGTTCCCAAAACATTTCCCTCGACCACTCAGACATGCAAATGGGGAGTGATCAGCAAATGGGCAGGGATGGACTCTTTGAACATTACCAGGGGCTCAAACGTGTGGCCAAGATTCCTGATGGATGTCACGAACTTCCTCACCAGCTCCAGTTCTTCTGGCTTGTCCTGGAAATACAAATCAGAATTCGCACAATTCCAGCCGTGAGTCACTGGATGTCTCCAGTTTGGGATGACCCCCACCAGTGACACGATGGGTGGAAACTCTCCTGTCCTTTAAGCTTGACCAGACTTCCCCAATGTTCTCACTGCACACAGAAATGGTAAAAAATTGGTTGTCCAGAGCAGCTGTGGCTGCCCCGTCCCTGGAAGTGTCCAAGGCCAGGCTGGACAGGGCTTGGAGCAACCTGGGACAGTGGAAGGTGTCCCTGCCCGTGGTTTAGATGATTTTTAAGGCCCCTTCCCACCCAAACCATTCCATGATTCCCTGACATTCCTTTATAACAAAAATTATCTATTGACTCTAAGAGTGTGGTTTGAAAGGCAACTTATCAAAAGCCACAGAGAAGACAAAAAGAGCCCCAGTTCCACTTCTGAAGGTGATCCTAAGTCCAACTCGTCTGTCTGGCTCCATCTTCTCCTCCCAGGAGCCGAAAGCTTTGGGATGTTGCTCATTGGAATATTACAAGGAGCAGCAATCCGAAACCTCCTGGGCGCTTATCAAGGCTGAAATTGCACGCTCATGACTCCGATTAAAACTCTCGCTGCCACGGCAGGGACTGCTCCCAGGTGTGCGCCCAAAATGCCAGAGAGAAGAGCCAACTCCTAAACAAATCGGATTTTGACTCATCCCCACTTTGGAAGGTGGAGTCGGCGTAATGGAGTCGGAAATATTTAATGGATGCAAACCGAGGAGATGAAAGCGGCCTCGTGGATCGTGGGTTTCATCCGTGGCCAGGACAAATCCATAATAAACATAAACAGTAAACAAACCAATTTCCCTGCTGGGAACCCGGCCAAATGCAAAGCAAACCAACAATTCCTGCAGGGACTGGTTAGTAAAGGTGCAGGAATGGCTCAGATCCTCCAGGCAGCCCCAGAAAGCCATAAAAGCTCTCCAGAGCCTTTCTGCCTCTTCCCTTCTCCCTGTAAACCCAGGAGATGCTGCAGCTCTGGCTTCAGCTTTGCAGAATTCGGTGTTGAAACGGATTTTCACTGGCAGCAAATATTTCAGGGGATCTGCTAAAGCACCTCGTGGTATTTTTTATTTCTATGGGACCAAGTTGTTCCAGCTCTTCAGAAGAAATTCTTCCCAGTGAAAAACATTCTGTCTAACACAACAATCCCACTCATTTTCTGCAGCACTGAATATATCACTTTCCAATTGACTGCAAACCCGCCCATATTTCCCTTTTTTCCTCAGAATTGTGCTTTACTTGTTGCCACACCACTTTTTAACCAAAAAAGAATGTTTGGGGCAGGAATGAAGGGGGGAAATGACGCTTGGGGATTGTCTTTTATTTTGTTTTGTAAAGCTTTCTGCACATCAGACCCTTGTGATGTGATTTCCGAATACTTGGAGGAAACACTCCAACTTTGAGGGGAGTTTTTTTGCAATCTGGGGAGGGGTTTGGTTCAATTAATGAGAAGGGAATTGAAAGGGTAAGGAAATTAATATTGTCATGAGGAATATCCACCTGAACACGTCCAAGGCACCTTCTCAGCAGTGCCTCAGTCACAACCTTTTGGAGCCATTGACTTTTTGGAATTCATCACCTTTGATCAGGGAACAGCTTTGGCTGAGATGGCAAAAAATATTAAATTAAACATTTAATCCAGGCCAAGCTCCTCCTGTAATAGAACATCAAACTGCCAACTTTCCACTGTCTTCTGTTGTTTATTAAGAAAACCTGTTCCTTAAAATTATTCATTCTTTCATTTACCTCCTTTAATTTCGTTCCACTAATGACTGCAGTCAGTACAACCTCATCAACATCTTTAATTACAGTTCAGCCTCAGTCTGGACAGGCAGACAAAGACTCCAAGCAAGACTTTTCAGAGATATCAGGAGTTTTATGGGCTGACAGGAGATTGAGTCATCCAGAGGCTTCAGGGGAAGCTTTCCAAACCTTCTTCCTTCAGGGAGCAAAGCTCCGGTGTCTAAACAGCACCTTCATCCCAGCACAGACAGTCCAGGAGGAACAAAGCAGTGCCTGATAGAGCTCAGCTCTGCCAGACACAACAGCTTAACAAAACACGCTAAGAAATGGCTCGAACTAAAAATTCTTTCAGTTTTAGTCCTTTAATCTCTCTGTCCCGGACTTGCTTCCCATCTCCTGTCCCAGACTTGTTTCCCAACCCAGCAAATTCCAGAGGCTCATTCCCCTACAAGAAGGACTTCCCATCCTTCTGTGCCTCCCCTCCCAGACTCACCAGGGGCTGAGCTCAGCTGCCAGGAGATGCTGCACCCAAACAGCTCCAGGCTGCGCCCAAAGGGGTGCCCCAGTTGTGCCTCTCCCTCCACTTTTTTTCCTGAGGAATCTCAGCTGAGCTCCCTTTTTTTAAAAGGCTTTTCCCAAGTATCACACCTCTAAATATTCCCTGTTTATGTCCCAGCAGGAGACACCCATTGCAGGTGAAGGTCATCCCTTTCTCCCTTTGATAAGGGGTCTCAGGCTTGATCTTAAACATTTTTCCACCACTGGAATCTGACTCATTCTCCTTTGAAATTGGAACGAATTATTTGCATCGTGTCTTCTGGAAGTGGGGACTTCCAAAGGCACTGGAAAAGGGGCTGGGAGAGCAAAGAAGGTCAGGCAGACTCGGGGTGTGATGCAGCACCAATTTAATGGGTTGAGGAAGGGAAGGAAGCAGTGTAAAAGTCAGGAATACATTTCCATGGTCCAGTAAGGACAGAACCCACTCATCCCTCTCGCAGTGGCACACTCAGCAAGTGGAAATCTTCCTTCTTCATTGATGAATGACCTGTGCTAATCCAGCCATGCAGAACAATTGCTAACAATTAATATTTTGCCTATTATCAAATACAAAAACAAACAAAAAAAAAAGCAGGAAAAGACATTCGATCAGAAATACGAAGTAAAGCACAACAAAAGACAAGCAAAGGCCTGGTTTGGGGAGATGCCAAACTCCCGCAGCTCCTTTAACTCCAGGCTGGGGGTGCCTCATGTGGCATCCAAGAACCGAGGCCATGAGCTCAGTCCTGCTCCGGGGACGGGTCGGGATTCAGCATTCCTGGTCTTTTCCTCCCGCTTTCCCTCCCGCCTTAGCAGGGCCCGTAGAAGCCGCTGCGGGAGGGGTTGTAGCGCCGGTAGGACCGGCTGTAGCCACTGCCCAGCCCGGGGTAGCCAAAGCCCCCAAGCCCCAAGGAGCTGCCCGAGTTGATGGGGACCCCCCCGGCGCTCAGAGCGCTCCCGACGGCCGCGGACGCCGAGGATCCCACGGTGGTGTTCTGGGGGAAGGAGCTGAGGATGGGCCCGGGCAGGGTGACCACCACGGGAGAGGGCTGGATGACCACGGTGGAGTCCTGGCACTGCCGGATGCAGGGCTCGTTGCAGCTGTTGGCCAGCGGGGTGGGGCCGCAGGAGGTGGGGGCACAGAGGTCGTAGCAGGACATGGCTGTGGCTGGAGGGAATTCTGGAATACAGGATCTGTGTTACACCCACATTTATCAGGAAAACAGCAGCTTCCCAAGGATCCGTTTAGGAGTCGATCAAGGAGCAAATTGAGAAGGGAATTGAATTTTTAATGCTCTTCGTGCTCTGGCCTTAGGTGAATTCTCTGCTTGGGTTGTGGTGGGACGTGGTCACACCACTCTGAACAGGCCCAAGAATTCACTGCTGATATTTAAGTGCAGCTGCACAACCTTAAAACTTGCTTGGATCCCAAAACTGAACAAATAACCCTAAAAGGCCAGCATGGATAATTAATGATTTTTATAACTCGCCACCAACAGAAAACCCCCTCCTTGGTATAAAACCCCTTCTTCCCTCTGAGAAAAAAACTGCGAAAAAAGGAGTGAGGGAAAACTACAAAATCAAGGTAAAAGTTCGTTGTATAAGGAGAATAAATAGGTTCAAACTCACCTTATTCACGATGGCAAAGGAGGGAAGAGAAATGGCTGGGACAGCCTGGAGTTGCTGGGGTTTTTATACCGAGTTTTGAGTTGCCCAACAACTTGGGCCACTCTTTGTGCAAGAAGTGATTTATGGGCCACGACTGATTACAGGTTTTTTTGCCTCAGCATTTGTGTTTTTTACTGCTTCACTTCCTTATCTTGTGGTTTGTCTATCTGACCACAAGATGCTTTCATCTTAAATATTCCGGGCCAGGTTAATTCCTGGGAACACTACAGTGATTAATTCAGCAGGATTTATTCAGCCTTCAAACCCCTCTGGGATCTGCTTGGTGTCATTACAGGAGATTAAGCCTCATTTGCGTAATGCAGTCCCTTGTGCGCTCCTCTGCAAGGTAAATCCTGGGGGAATTAATGGAGAATTGCAGATTTTGGAAGTCAAGCCATGAGTATTTGGAGGTTCGAGCTGCTTTTCACAGAATCCCAGGATCCCTGAGGTTGGAAAAGAGCTCCAGGATCATTGAGTCCAACCCGTTCCCAATCCCAACCTTGTCACCAGCCCAACACCCAGTCATTCCTTGGACACCGCCAGGCATGGAGAGGCTCTCTAGGGAATGAAGAAGGAATTTTTCCATGGAAAGGGTGGTCAGGCCTTGGAAGGGACCGCCCAGGGAAATTTGGAGTCTCCATCCCTGGAGGTGTCCCAGGAATGAGGGGACATGGAGGGTGACCAGGTAGGGATCAATCACAGGGTTGGGATTGGTGATCCCGGGGCTCTTTTCCAACCCCAAATCCACGAGCAATCCTGGATACAGGGATTAACTCCGAGGTTCCTGCTCTCCTTGCACATCCACTCCTGAGACATGTAAATCACCCCTAAATTAGGGCTGCCTTTGTGGGGATCCCCTGGGAACAGAAACTTGTTTGGCTTGGGCAGAGCTTCCTGAGAACTTCAAAGTTTATCAGTGGCTTTATTCAAGTGCCACCATGCAAATGTCCCATCCTGGGCACATTTCAGATCGCTGACCTAGATCTGAATTCTTGTACCTTACTTAATAATATGTTATGAAGATTTGGGGGTGCAGGGCAGTAATTGGGCTGTGAAATTGACGGCATTGTTTCTATCTGCAGGAATTACAGATGCTTCATTTTAAATCAAAAAGAAAAGTTCAAGGTTTGGTTTGAGCCATCTCATATTTCAAGGGGATTCTCAAAAAAATTTCCTTGGCTGTTTTTGGATGTGCGTTCCTCCGTATTTCTCCATGTTGTAAGGAATTAGCAGCTGTTTTCAGAAATTATTTCCTATCTCGGAGTTAGCTGAGGAATCAATTTGCATAACACCATCCACAGTTCATTTTCTAAATAAATTTATTTTATAATTTTTTTTTATTTTCCGCAATTTTTTTTTTATTCCTCCTTCGTGCAAGCTTTGCTTGATAACACAAAACACATTTAAAATCCAGCTGGGAATTTAAAAACAGATCTGGCAACATTTTCAGAGCTGTTTGGAGCCTTTCTTGTAAATAATTACAATAAATATTGTTCTAACTCCAGCCTTTATTTGATTGTACACTCAGAATGACTTAATGCCCTGATTTTGAGATGCACTGGAGTGAATTAAGAATTCACAGATTTTTGTCATCAAGGCCAGACCTAAATATTCAGATTATAATTAACACTTCTTGCATAATGTGAGAACATCCTCCTAAGACACCTGTGAGTGACAGAACGTCTGAAAAAAAGAGATTTTTAATCAAAATGGGACTGGGAGGTTACTCCCAGTCATCCCTGGGTAAAGTCTCCAGGCAAAGAAGTGACCCCAAAATCCACAGAGAAGCAGAGGGAATTTCCCTGGCAAGAGTGGAATCTGCAATTCATTTCAAATTGTAATTAATTAGCTCGTTATGGAGAATTAGTTCCTCAAAGGCTTGGAGCCTCTGTAAAACCCTTGCAACTCCCGAGTTCCCTTCTCTGCTGAGTTTTGCTTTTGTCTCTGCCCTGATTCTGGACTGAGCTCATGTGGACCTTACGGAGCCATTTGAGATTCCCACAATAATCCAGGCCAGATTCTAGAACTGGACACAATTCTGGGCGGGATGTCCCCAGAGCAGAGCAGAGCAGAGCCAAGGGGGAGAATCCCCTCTCCGGATTCCTGGGATTGCCCTGACCTTGGTTTGGGACTTTGCCCTTGGGGTTGGCCCAGTCCCGCCTCTCCAGCCTGTCCAGATCCCCCTGGATGGGGAATTGTTTCGCAGCCACCCCTTGTTCCTGGCTGGAATTTGCTGCCCAGCCCAGGCAGATGAAGCTGTGGACGTGTGATCTGAGATGGTTTTTGGGGTAGGCAGAGCCTGAGATCTCACTCCTCCTCAAACAGCCGCCCTGAAGGCACAGGGAGATCTGAAATCCTCCAGGTTCACACCTGACTGGAGCTCATTTCTTTGTTAATTTTATTCAAATTCTGTCACGGGCAATGTTAAAATCACCCAGGTTCGAGGTTTGCTTTGTCGTCTTCCTGTGCGCGAATAAACTTAAATGATTTCTGTTACGATTTCTGGTTTTGTCCAAAAATAAATGTCACTCACTCCTGGATGGATCTGCAGAGAATTCCTGCAAGGAGCTGGGATAGTGTGGAATTCTCATCTGGAATTCTGCTGGGAACAGCAGAAAACAACGCCAAAAATTAATTCACACTCGAGGGGAGAAATTATTTACTCACCAGAAGCTCTGCAAAACAACACACCCAAAACGGGAGGGTTTTGTTTATTTTTCAGACCTGTTTGCGCGAGCTTTCAAATGCAGATTTTAATTATGTTTCAAATTGAATGAGTGCAATTAGCGCTGCCCTGGGTGTCAGCTCCACCTTCCTTGCAGAACAACCTTTGGTGCCACCAAGGCTGGTGGATGTGGGATTCTAATCCATCCCCCTCGGAGCAAGGATTTGCCTGGAATATTCGGGATAAACCCTGTGCACAAGGCATTGTTTCTTTTCCATGATTTATCCCTCACCTGCCTTTTGCTGCAGTCACATCCCAGATCCCCGATTTTCCGTTTATTTCCTTTGCTCATTCAGGAAGGAAAAGATCGTGGCTGGCTTGTTCGGAGCTGCAAAGCCGGGACTGACGGATTCCTGGGACACTTTTCCATCCCAGGAAAATGAGGAAGGATTTCGGGTGAAAATTCAGCCTCTCCTTTAACTCTGGGGATCATGGAATCATGGAAGGGACATTAAATATCAACTGGACCACGGGCAGGGACACCTTCTACTGCCCCATTTTGCTCCAAGACCTGTGCAACCTGGCCTTGGGCACTTCCAGGAATGGAGAATCCATGGAATCACCTGTGCCAGGGCCTCCACACCCTCACAGGGGAGAATTCCTCCCCAATATCCCATCTAAACCCCCTCTCTGTCATTCCAAACCCATCCGCCCTCATCCTGTCACTCCCTGCCCTTGCCCAAAGTCCCTGTCCATGTTTTATCCAGGACCCTTAGGTCCTGGAAGGTCACAATTAGGCCACCCCAAAGCTTCTCTTCTCTAGGCTGAATTCCTGCAACCTCTTCTGCCCCCTTTCACTGTATAAAACAGAGGAACAATAAGAAAATTTTGCAATAAATGAGCTTTTTGCTAAAAGTTTTCCAAGTTTTTCCAATAGACAGCAGGAGACTCGGAGTGTGATACAGCGGGACTTTAATGAGAGCAAAACAGCAGAATAAAAAAGTACAAAGTGTAAGTAAATATTTCTAGGATTCAACAAGGACTCTTATGGCTTTTCATCCTGGGATTCTTCTCTCGGAGCTGCCGCGGACTGAGACAACAAAGCGACAGGAAATAAAAATACTTCATCAGAAATACGAAATACCAAAGAATAAGACAAGCAAAGGCCTGGTCTGAGGAGCTCCGACAACTCCGTGAACCTCGGGTGGAGCTGTGGCTGTCTCCCATCACATCCGGAGCGGGAGCTCAGTCCCGCATCGGGTCATGCTCCAGCATTCCCGCGTGTTTCATCCCACTTTTCCCTTAGCACGGCTCCCCGAAGCGGGAGCTGTAGCGGCGGGAGGGCCGGCTGTACCCAAAGCCCCCAAATCCCCCAAATCCCGAGGAACTCCCCGAGTTGATGGGGACCCCCTCGGAGCTGAGAGTGCTCCCGACGGCCGCGGACGCCGAGGATCCCACGGTGGTGTTCTGGGGGAAGGAGCTGAGGATGGGCCCGGGCAGGGTGACCACCACGGGAGAGGGTTGGATCACGTAGGTGGAGTCCTGGCACTGGCGGACACAGGGCTCGTTGCAGCTGTTGGCCAGCGGGGTGGGGCCGCAGGGCGTGGGACAGCACAAATCGTAGGAGGACATTTCTCGGGATGGAGGGAGGTCTGGAACGCAGGGAAGAAACCAAACCCGCTTTCAAAGCTGTATCGATTTTCTAGAACTCATCCAGGAGGGTGAGAGGTGTCCAAGCACACACAGAAGGTGGGGGGAGAGGTCGTCACTCATCAGATCAAACCCCCCAGGATCCCCTGCTAGCCATGAAAAGCCTTCATTTGGGGGTGGATGTGGATTATTGCCGGTGCTCTCCTTCCCTCTGCTCCCCCTCAGCATTCTTTCCCAGGATTTGGGCTTTGTTTCCCCCTGGACGAGGCATTAAACTCATTTTTGCCCTTTTTTCCTGCCCCCAGGAGCAGTGATTAAACATTCCCTGCCTCCCTGCAGACTCTGAGCGCTCCCAGGGCTCCGGGAACCTTAAACCTGACCTAAATCCTCCTCTTTTGGGAAAGGATTGTTTATATCCCTCCAAACTAAGAGGCGGGCAGGATGCTGGTCCAGGTTTCCCTGCTGCCAGCTTCCTCCAGGGTCAGTTTTGAGCCATCCCGGCTGGAAAAGGGGCTGGTGACACCCTCCCCTCCCAGGAACTGGGGTGTTTGGAGGCTGGAAAAGGATGCTTGGAGCATTTATTTAGGATTTCTCTTCAGAGCAGCTGCTGATTGCCATAAAACTGGACTTTTAAATCCATCGCCAGCCTGGAAATCCAGGTGGGTCTGAGTTCCTGGAGCAGATGTTGCTGCGGGATAAAGCTGCTTGTTTGCAGAGACAACATTCCCAGCATCCTCCAAGTCCCGTCTTGTCACCCCCTGCTTCAAGAGTAAATAAAGCCGTTCTTTTTGGTGGAAAGAAATATTTCTAATTTCCCTTCAAGGTAAAAAAAAACCCAAAAAACCACCAACCTAGAAATATTTATAAAGGACTAAGAACACTCAACAACAACAAAAAAAATACAATAAAAGCAGCCATCAAAGTGGCACTTTAGCATTTAAAAAGGCACCAGGGAGGTTCAGACTCACCTCTTCCCGGGGTGAATGAGGCAGGAGAAGTGGATGGAAAAGGCTTCTGTCCTGCAGGCTTTTATACCGTGCTCCCGAGCCACCTCCTATGCATGGAATTCCTTAATGATCCATCCTTTTGCATGCAAAGTCCCCCCCAAACTGATCGGCTCCTGTTGTTGTTTGTTTCGAAATCTCCCCTTGGGATTGCTCCCTTTTCCTGCTCCCCTCATTGCCTTCCCACTCCCAAGCTTTCATCTTCATTCCTGTGCTCCCAATTAATTGCTTGGGAGGCTGTGGCGACTCTGGTGAATTATAGCATTAATTAAGTCGCGTCCTGAGGCCAGCGGACGATTTAGGCTCGGTTTTAGTCATTAAGACACTGCTTCAGGGGCGTGTTGTGATGTTTAGTCCTCATTCAAGACTTCACTCCTTTAGGTGAATAATCCTTTTTTTTTTTTTCGGAGGTGGAGCCTCAGCTTTTCATTCCAAGCTTCACCGCAAGATGCAGGGTAGATATTCCCAAATTTCCCACTTCCCACACAAACACACGGCTGAGAGCAGCAGCACTTTTCCCTGAGGACTGCAAAGCTGGAAGAAAATGAAACCCAGGATTGCTGAGCAACAAAACACGTTCTGAAATTGCTTGGGCCGAGCCACAGCTCTCCCAGTTTTTATGGACTCAGCCAATCCAAACACCCACAAACCTGCATTTCTTTACCCAAACACGAATTTTAATATCATTTCCATGCCCGAGTCACCACCATTCCTGCCCAACATCCCGGGAAGTCGCCAAGACGTGCAGCAATTTTCGCGACAAATTAAATGTGAAGGTGGATGTTCGAGATTCATTCAAATTTTGGGGTTTAGAGGCTGTGCGGTGTCTGAACCAAACGACAGCGCCAGGAGAATCTGCACCCGGCTCTTCGTCCCATTTTTCATGGCTCGATTTGTCCCTGCTGGAAATTCCTGCATGGAAAGGATGCAAAAAGCCGGGATCAGGGGCACTCAGCAAAAGATAGGAATTAACTCCAAATGAAGAGGCTTCGTACAAAGACCGGACTCGGTCTTCAGAGGAACAAAGGACTTCAAAGTTCCCGACACTTCTCGCTAATGGCTCAAATATGCAAAGTTTTGGCTCCCCGAGGTTCAAGGGACGTGAGGCGATCTCAGCGCCCGCATCCCCTGGGTAAGAACTTCAATCGAAGTGGGTGAGTCAGGAGCACTCAAAGGGCTTCACCTAATTCAAGGTAAACGCCTTCAGAAACTTTAATTATTTTGTTAAACCTTTCTATAATTTATCTTTAGAAAAAATTAAGCCAAATCTTCATGTCCTCTAAAACCCTTTAACTCTTCCTATTTTCTCCACAAGAAAATTCTGTTCTTTTCTATCAGTGCCTTTTCTACAAAAGGTTTTTCTACAAAAGGTTTTTCTACAAAAGGTTTTTCTCTAAAAGGAATTTTTCTCCTCCCTTTCCTCAAAATCTCTACGATCCAACATCCTGTAATCTTTTTAGATATTTTAAAAAATTCATTCCTTCTAGTAGGAATCACTCCCAAGAAAAATTCACTCCCTTTCATCCGTAAAACTGAGATAACCCAGGAATGCTTCCTCCTCCTGATCCTTCCCTCCAGGCACAGAAACTGCTGCTCTTGGAGGGGAGATCACATTTTGGGAAAAGCCTCATTAACAGCCTGGCAACGATACTCTGCCAGTTCCGTAATTAACACCCGGAGTTCATCCAAGAGATTGGGAGCCTTTGGTTGCGGAACCAGGACACAACAACTCCCGTTCGTGGATCGGCAATGGAGTTTCACCCTCTCCACACTCAGTTAAAACCTCTGTGCGACAACGCGGAGCTCCCAGGACAGGCGAGGCACCGAAGAGTTGACAAATTACTGCGTGAATTGAAATTTGTAGCCTTGTGTTGACTCCGGAGTCCTGGGTGTGATGGAACAAAGGACTGAAATGAACCCCAGGTCCTGGAGATGAAAGAAGCTTTGAGGGAGGTTTTTCATCTGATGCCAGACTGGTGCATAAGCCATGAGCAATTTAACTCCTGGGGACAACCTGCTGCAAACATTATTTATGTAACTGGAGTTATTGGAATGACCCAAACCTTCCCAACATGAGAGTTTCTACGTTTTTTTCCTCAGAATTGACTGGTTTAGTGCCTTCGGTAGCTGTTGCAAATCTAAATCAGATCTTGGAGGTGCCCTGAGTTCTCCACACTCCAGGCTGAACATTCCCAACATTCCCAACTCCCTCAGACTATTGATGATCCACTCAATGATAAACTTCACCCTGAGAAAATTTCAAAGGAAAACAGGAGGGGAAGGAAAAAACCAGCAGGAGACTGGAGTTACAATAAAAGCATCACTTTATTAATCCCAATGAGAGGATTAAAGCTCTGCAAAGCATCAGGGGTCGGTGTGGGGGGAAAGGCTCAGTTCAGGGGGATGTGTTCCACAGGCAGAGCTCTTCTTCCAGTGCACCCTGAGAACTAAGCCCCACCTACTTCCTAAATTTAAAATTTTATACCGGGTAGTACCAAATACACCGAGCAGCAGAGCTACAAAATGGATTAGAAACACAAAGGAGTAAAACAGGAGTAGTGGCCTCATTCCAGGGGCTGATTGACTCCGTTCAGGTGGAGCTGTGGGGATCTGAAATCGCTTTTGCAAATCGTGAGCTCAGTCCTGCTCTGGGGACGGGTCGGGATTCAGCATTCCTGGTCTTTTCCTCCCGCTTTCCCTCCCGCCTTAGCAGGGCCCGTAGAAGCCGCTGCGGGAGGGGTTGTAGCGCCGGTAGGACCGGCTGTAGCCACTGCCCAGCCCGGGGTAGCCAAAGCCCCCAAGCCCCAAGGAGCTGCCCGAGTTGATGGGGACCCCCTCGGCACTCAGAGCGCTCCCGACGGCCGCGGACGCCGAGGATCCCACGGTGGTGTTCTGGGGGAAGGAGCTGAGGATGGGCCCGGGCAGGGTGACCACCACGGGAGAGGGCTGGATGACCACGGTGGAGTCCTGGCACTGCCGGATGCAGGGCTCGTTGCAGCTGTTGGCCAGCGGGGTGGGGCCGCAGGAGGTGGACGGACATCGCTCGTAGCAGGACATGGCTCGGGATGAGGTCTGGAATACAGGACCACACCTGAGTGCAAGGTAGGAGTTGTGTTGCACCGACATTTACTCACTTCAGTTATCAGGACAGCCAACTTTCTAAGGAGCCTTTTAGGAGCTGAGCCAGGAGCTGAGAAGGAAACCAAACCCTTAAATATGTTACAAGGAGACAGAGGCTGAAGCATCCTCTGGGCTGTCGCTGATCCAGGGAAGAGCTGGCAGCAGAACAAAAGAATCAGAACCTGTATCATTAATTTAATTGTAGGATTTTGATTGCATGTCTGGAGAGATCCAGCTCCGTGCACCCAGAGCGTTGTAGGAGCAGCAATTAGGAGTAAAACCCAACCACAAGTGTACCCGTGGAAAGTGTTCCATGGGCAGCTGGAAAAATGAAAGGGAGAATTCATTTCAAGGCTCCAACTTTGCCTACAAAGAGGTACAAATTTCAATGTCATTAAGCAGCCTTGAAGAGGAGGTCTTTGAAATCTTTCCCAGACAACTCGTCCACGGTTGTGAGAAAAGGCAGGAATCCCCTGCATGCTCCCTGGGTCTGGTCCCACCACGGCAGTAAAAACAAAATTCTGATTCCTACACCCATCACAGTCTGGTGGGTGCTCAGCTCTGCTCTGGTTTTCCCCTTCTTTCCCTTCATCCCCACAATCCCTGATCCCATTTCTCAACATTCCAGGAGATGTCACTGCACTCTGGAACAAAATTTCCACACTTGGTGACCCAGCTGACATTCCAGGATGGAAAAGACCCTCAAAGATATAAAATGCTGCTGAAATATAACTGAGCTCCTGGATTTTCTGTTCTAATAAATAGTTGGAGTTGAAAGGGATCTTTAAAGATCCCTTTAAGTCTCAACCCCTTGTGTCTTCATTCCACCCATTCAATTTGTTAATCTTTATTGTTTCTAATATTTTCTATGTCACTTAACTTGTCTGAAATCCCATGTTTGAATAAATTCCTATCATCAATTCAAGGATCTCTATAACCAAGTCAGGACTCCTGAAATTCCACGATTCCAACAGCAATCCCCAACTTTTTAAACAGAAAAAATCTCCCCCGCAACGAATCCAGCAACCAGCAGAACACTGTGGGGAAAAAACCAGATTATTAAAAGGCAAGAACTCAGCAAACAGAGAAAGAGAAGTGGATTTGAACTAACCTTGCTCACAAAAGAGGAAAGAGGGAACAGAAGTGGTAGGAAGGAGCTGGGTTGAGTTGGTTTTTATACCTCAGCCCTGATGGCCTGGGGACCACAGACAGCCTTTGTACCTGGAATTAATTCCCAGTGAGTATGTCCTGAATGTCAAATGTTCCACCTGATTAAATGTCTTTTCCTCAGTGCTTATTTACTTTGTTTTTACTTCCTTATCTTCTGACAGACAGATTCCGTCCCGCAGGTTCCTCTCATCTCGGGAATTAGAGACCAAATTTATTTCAGGGCCACCTTTCAGTCACAACAAAATCTAGACTCTGGCGTATGTTTGACTTTAGTCATAAAGAAAAATACCAAGAATGTCTATAATACATAATTCATCATTCCAAGGTGTTCCTTTATTAAGGGTATGAGTGTAAATCCTTAATAAATTCCTGTCTCCACCGATGCTCACCAGGCTCTGCCTCCAGCCGAGCGTCGGAACAATCTCGGTTCTGGGGTTGGGGAAGGCCCTGCCAAAAAATCCCACAGAACCCAGGGAGGAAGTGCCAGAATTGTGGACTTCAGAGACAAATTACCACTTTATCACATCAAATGTAGATGGTTTTATTGTATTAAATTTGGGTAACAGAGTCTGAGGCACAGCTGCAAGAGCAAAGGGACATTTAATCCTGATTTATCAGCTCTTTTAGAAAGGGAATCTATAAACCCCTTCTGTGTCATCTCAGCTCACAAATATCAATCAGAATCATGGAATGGTTTGGGTGGGAAGGGATCTTAAAGCTCACCCTGTTCCAATCCACGGGCAGGGACACCTCCCCCTACCCCAGGTTGCTCCAAGCCCCATCCAGCCTGGCCTTGGACGCTTCCAGAGATGGGGAATCCATGGAATCACCTCTGCCAGGGCCTCACCACCCCCACGGAGAAGAATTCCTCCCCTATACCCAACCTAAATTTCCCCTCTTTCAGTTTTACCCCTTTCCCCCTTGTCCTGTAACTCCAGGCCCTTGGAAATTCTCTCCTCATGTTTCTTGTTGGCTCCTTCAGGTCCTGGAAGGCCACAATTAGGTCACACCAAAGCTTCTCTTCTCCAGGCTTGGAAAGGTCGTCAGAGGTTTTTTTGGAGATCTGAACATTTTAATTGACAATTGTTTGTAACTGAGTCAGGCTGGGAATGGCACACAAAGAGTTTTGGCACCTCTTGGATTTGCTCTTGGATCCCAAGGCAGCCACAAGTGAACAAATTGCTGAGGAGCTGGAAAAAAAATTTCTTTATTAGACTGTGCTTGGAGTAATTTCACACTGACATTATTAGAGCTGGTATAAAAGTACCAGAAATTAAAGGTACCCATAAATTGGGAAGATGAAAGAATTTTTAATGGGTGGATGATGCTTCTCATCATTAGGCAATGCCAGCCTAAACCTAGACTGGAAAACAAAAGCAGGACAATTTCTTTATCAGGAAAAGGTTCCACCTGCAAAAATATGCATGGGAACTAATTAATGCAAAAACAAAGGATGCTTCAATAACCTGATAAATTAATAAATATCTCTCTGGGGTTATTGCACCCATTTCTCCACCTGAACATCCAAAGGGGACGTGGTTTCCGAATCATCTTCACATTCTTCAGGAATTGCCTCTCCAGGCATTCCAGGAGATGGATAAGACCCTTGAAGGTGTAAAATTCTACCCAAAATATAAATGAGCACCTCTGCTTAATAAAAACTTCAACATCCTGCACAGCCCCCTGCGATGCTGGGCTGGGAAGGCTCCAGGACCTGGCTCCCTTTTTTCCCTTTAGATCAGCAAGGGTAAATTTCGGGGTTTATTTCCCCTTACCCAGACTCTTCACCCTCCCAAATTCCACTCCTCCACCCCTTGAGCTCCGTGTCCATTTGCATCGCGGGACGGCGCCTTCCTGCCCTTTGATGTCCCTTCGCGGAGCACTCGGCGATCCCTCACGGATCCCAGGGAATAACTCATCCCGCCAGTCCCGTCAGCAGGGCTCGTGGAGGCATTCCAGCCCCTCCAATTAATTGTTTGGAAAGTTCACCCACCTCTATTCAAGCCCAGACTCCTCTAAGCCTGGGACGTTTTCATTTGCCATCTTTCATTCTTTGGTTTTGCTGCCTTCAAGCCACAGATGGAAAAGGGGACCCAGTGGAGGGGCAGCTCCGATCTCTGTCCTGTGTGACCAAGGACAGGAGCCAGGGAACGGCTGGAGCTGTGCCAGGGAGTTTTGGGCTGGATATTTGTGGAAAATTCTTCCCCCGAGGGTGGTGGGGCACTGACCAGGCTCCCCAGGGCTGCCAGAACTCCAGGGGGGTTTGGACAACGCCCTCGGGGGCGTTTTGGGATTCTTGTGGGTCTGTGCAGGACCTGGAGCTGGATTAGATGATCCTTGAGGGTCCCTTCCCATGAGGATATTCCCAGATTCTATGCAATCTTTTTGTTAAACTCTTCTCCCCCCAGATTTGTAAATTTGCAAGTAAATCATTCTTAATAAACTTTAAACATAAGTGTAAAACATTTGAGAAGAAGAACCCCACCTATTTTCCTCTTCTGTGGACACTTGGGCTGGCTCCACGCTGAACCTGAATGCCTTCCTTTGAGCTCCTCAAATATTTATATCTCAGCTCTAGGATAATTTAATTTTCAAATAGAATTTACTTCACAGTTGTATTATTCTTGGATGTCTTTTGGTTGCCACAATGGCAAGTGTTGCTTCTGCCATATTAATATTCACATTCAGATTCTCAGGAGTTTCAAAGATACCAAAAAAGGGACACACAGAGGTGGGATTAAAAAAATCAGGGAAAAAAATCCTGGAAAGAGAAATATATTTGTGAACCTGTTCAGTGCTTCTCGAGAGTGTAAATAATGAGGAAATTATCTTTATCAAGGGGGTTGTGATGACTTTTGGATTCACATTTTCCTCTGTGAAATCCTTGCACAGATTTTCACATAATTCTGCCCCAAGGCGAGGTAAAAAGGAGGGAAAAACCACAAGGCAACTCAAAATCAGATGCAACATCAGTTTAATGATAAAAAGTCAAGTAGCATTCAGCAAAAACAAAAGGAAAAAATATATATTTATGAAGGGAAAAGAAGCCACTGAAACCATTCCAGCTGAGAGACAGCAAGCAAGACTCCACCTTTCCTTAATTTCGGGGCAAAACCCCTCCACTCACTGTTGGCAATTACAGCATTAAACGACATCGGTGTGAAATGCAAAATCACAGAGACAAGGAAACTCTTCAAAAGCAGGATTTTCAAGGCTGAGACAGGCTGGCCACGTGTCCAGACAGCACCTCCCTTCCCTCCCTCCTTGCCAGGAGGGCTCGAGGGGGCCCAAGGCCTCAGGAAACGCTGGCCAGCAGCTCCATGGGAAACTTGGCTTGGGGCTTCCTGGGGGAGGCACTCGCTGGACGTCCAGCCCGGCTCTAGCAGGGCAGGCACCTCCGGCCACAGTAGCGGCCACCAAGGCCAGAGAGCCCAGACAGCCCAAAGCCCCCCGAGTTGATGGGCACTCCCTCCTCACTCAGGATGCTGCCCACGGCAGCGGAGGTGGAGGATCCCACGGCGGTGTTCTGGGGGAAGGAGCTGAGGATGGGCCCGGGCAGGGTGACCACCACGGGAGAGGGCTGGATGACCACGCGGGAGTCCTGGCACTGGCGGACGCAGGGCTCGTTGCAGCTGTTGGCCAGCGGGGTGGGGCCGCAGGGCCGGCACAGGTCGTAGCAGGACATGGCTGTGGCTGGAGGAGCACCTGGAGAGAGGGCAGGGAAAGAGCCGGGAGCAGAATGTGAGGCACAGCTGGAGATGCTGCTGGGCAGGAGGAAACAAAGGCTGGAGAGAAGGGGCAGCCTGGGTACGGAGGAAGGGAGGAATTCAACAGCCTCAGCCCCAAAGTGTTCCCAGCAAAGAAAGCCCAAGACCTTCTCCCACCTCCCACGGAGGTTACCTGGAGCCAGGACTCAGGAACTATCAAAGAGCAAGAATCTCACTGAAAGCTGTAGCAAGGCCAGAAGAGAAAGAGAAGAGTGAGGCAAAGACCCTTCCTACTCACCTGTTTCACCAAGGAGGAGAAGGCAGGAGAAGTGGATGAGGGATCCTGCACTTGGAGTGGGTTTTATACCGTCCCACTCAGCCCCAGGGCCCACAGGCACCCTCTGCACATGGAATGTGTTTACCAAGCTCATCTTGCATGCAAAACATCCCAATTAGAGAAATGGGGACACTGCAACGCTGCTTTTTCATTTCCCTGTGCAGGACATGCCCAGTCAGCCTCCCAGGCTCCTTTCAAGTGCCAGGATCAGAGGCCAAAATGTGTCCGGGGGCAACGCCACGTCAGCAGGGACGGGTGATGCAGCCGGTGCTGAGGAGCGTCCAACATCCCAAATAATTCCAGCCCTGGCCCTCCAGGGCATGACTTTAAAGTGTTTCCTGATGATGGGGCCGGGCTGCTCAGGGCCCTGAGGCCCCAGCCTGGTCATCTCCCTGCAAGGGTCGGCTCTGCCTCTCCAGGCTGGGCACCGATGCTCTGGCCTTGGAAGGGGCTGCCCAGGGAGGTTTGGACTCCCCATCCCCGCAGGTGTCCGAGGAAAAGCTGGACGTGGCACTCAGTGCTCTGGGCTGGGTGACAAATTGGGGATCAGGTTGGATTTGATGGTCTGGGAGATCTTTTCCGATCTAATGCTTCAGGGATCCCTTCAGATGAGGGACCATCCTCAGTTCCGTCCCGTGGGGCCAGTATCCAGCAGGGGACATGGGTCTGCCTCTGCACCTGAAAGTCATGCCCTGAAGGGCCGGGGACTGGCACCAGATGGTCAGTGGGACACTTCTCAGCTCTGTCTGCATCACCCATCCCTGCTGACGGATCATTTTCCCTGGAAATGTTTTGGCCTCTAATCCTGGCACTTGAAAGGAGCCTGGGAGGCTGACTGGGCATGTCCTGCATAGGGAAATGAAAAGGCAGCGTTGCAGGGCAAAAATAAAAACACTAATTTTTGTAATTGGGATGTTTTGCATGCAAGATGAGCTTGGTAAACACATTCCCTGTGCAAAGGCTGTCCCTGGGCCCAGGGCGGTGTGGGACAGTATAAAAGGCAGAGCAAGCTCAGGATCCCTCATCCACTTCTCCTGCCTTCTCCTCCTTGGTGAAACAGGTGAGTGCCTTCCTCGGTTTCTATTTTCTTTCCTCTGTCTCTTCTGGCTTCCACTGGGGCTTTGCCTCAGTTATGTTTTTCTGGGACAGTTGGTGATCGTCTCCATTCTCTTTGCCACTCTGGAGGGAGGTGGGAGGAAGCCTTGTCTGTGTTGGTAGGGTCCTATTGGGAATTGCAATTCCTTGTCCTTTCTATCTCCCTATCCAGGCTGCCCCTTCTCCCCAGCCTTTGCTTCTTCCTGCCCAGCAGCATCTCCATCTGAGCCTCACGTTCCGTGGGTGCTTTCCCTGCCCTCTCTCCAGGTGCTCCTCCAGCCACAGCCATGTCCTGCTACGACCTGTGCCGGCCCTGCGGCCCCACCCCGCTGGCCAACAGCTGCAACGAGCCCTGCGTCCGGCAGTGCCAGGACTCCCGCGTGGTCATCCAGCCTTCTCCCGTGGTGGTCACCCTGCCCGGGCCCATCCTCAGCTCCTTCCCCCAGAACACCGCCGTGGGATCCTCCACCTCTGCTGCCGTGGGAAGCATCCTGAGCGAGTCCGGGGTACCCATCAACTCGGGGGGCTTTGGGCTGTCTGGGCTCTCTGGCCTTGGTGGCCGCTACTCTGGCCGGAGGTGCCTGCCCTGCTAGAGCCGGGCCAGACGTCCAGCGAGTGCCTCCCCCAGGAAGCCCCAAGCCAGGTGCTGGACTGAGGCTGGAGCTGCTGGCCAGCGTTTCCTGAGGCCTTGGGCCCCCTCGTGCCCTCCTGCCAAGGAGGGAGGGAAACATGGCCAGCTGAGACTCCTGCTTGTCCTGCTTTCTTCTGCGCCTCCCGAGGCCCTGTTGTCCCCTGCTCTCGTGGCCCAGGGGCTCAGCCCCAAGCCAGCGCAGTGGGTCCTGCTGCTCCCGCTGTCCCCGTGCCTGTGGGAGGCAGATGTGTGTCCCACTGCTGCCCAGGGCAGCCTGGCCCGGGGCCCTGCCCACCCCCTGCTTTGTTTCTGTCTTTACACTCAATAAAGTTGACTCTGCATTGAAACTGGAGTCTCCTGCAGTTCCTTCCATTTTGGGATACCCAGCTAAAGCTGCTCCATGGGAAGTCACAAAATCACAGTTATTGGGGTTGGAATACACTTACAGAGGTCATGTGGCCCAACCCTCCACTCAGGTCGGACAACCTTGAGCCAGATGCCAATGGCTTCTCAATCTGTCCACGAATGGACACACCATAACCCCCCTGGTCCATGTGTTTCATTGCTCAGTCAAAAAACTTTTCCTGGAACACCTTCCATGGCTCGTGTCCTGCACGTGACAGAACCCCGAGGAGTTGCCACCCTTCACTTCTGCCACCACACCATCCCCCGTGCCCTCCTGTCCCTTCTGCAGCGGTCAGCAGCGCTGGCAGAGATGCAGGCACAGCTCGGGAGTTCACAGCGGCTCATGGCATCGGAGGAGGGAGAACATCGCTCAGGTGTTGGGCTGTCGTGTGGTTGGTGATGCAGAAGAGGACAAGGTGCCTCCTGCTTCCTCCCATGTCTTCCAGTCCCTGCCATGCAGGGAATAAAAGAATGGTGGAATATCCAGATTGGAAGGGACACACAAATCATCAAATCCAACTCCTGGCCCTGCACAGACACCCCAAAATCCAACCTTGTGACTGAGAGTGTTGTCCAAACACAAGAAGTGACCCTCGCTCTGCCTGGAGCAGGAGAATGGAGGGGCTCAAAGCCCATTCCAGGGAGGGAAGGCAGGGAATGGAGGGCTCAAAGCCCATTCCAGGGAGGGAAGGCAGGGAATGGAGGGCTCAAAGACCATTAAAGAGCAGCCCCTCAGTGCTGACTGTGGGACGAGGCCAGGCCAGCTGGACCCTGCATGTCTGAGTGCTGAGATGATGGGAAGAGGAACCAGTGATCTTGCTGTCTGCTTGCCTCCAGTGTTTTCCTGCTGACATTCCCAGGCCATGAGTCCTTCTGATGTGTTTTGATGTCTCCTGGAGAGCTCTGCAGGCTTTTTTCCACTGCCTGCTACTGAGTTTGGGTGTAGGATCCAAGAAGGGTTTTGGAGATTTGAGGATGGAGAAGGAACAGTGGGAAAGGCCCAACACGGGCACTTGGTGCTGGGTGGAGGTGGTGGGAGCAGAATTAGGGTGTGTTGGAGAGGACTCTCTCTGCTTTTCAAGCATCCTTCTGTTGACTGGAGGATGCTGTGGGCTCTCCACCAAGGCATGGAAGGGCAAAGAGCACATGGATTTGTCTGGACGTGAAATTCCTGATTCTACAAACTTAGAGTGCCCAAGGTGACAGGGAAGTTTACAGCCAGCTCTGATGGAGTCGAGTGTTTGATTATGCAGTGGACGAGGTGACTCCTGTCACAGAAAACACATTTTAAAATCTGGCTTGTTATTTTAGGGCTGCCAGAAGAAATGCACCGATCATTCTGAGGATCCTAAAGTGAGGCCCTGGGGGGCAAAGGGCGTCACCTGGTGAAATAGGACAGTCCCCAACACCAGCTGCATCACCCGTCCCTGCTGACGTGGCGTTGCCCCCGGACACATTTTGGCCTCTGATCCTGGCACTTGAAAGGAGCCTGGGAGGCTGACTGGGCATGTCCTGCACAGGGAAATGAAAAAGCAGCGTTGCAGTGTCCCCATTTCTCTAATTGGGATGTTTTGCATGCAAGATGAGCTTGGTAAACACATTCCATGTGCAGAGGGCGCCTGTGGGCCCAGGGCTGAGTGGGACGGTATAAAAGTCACTCCAAGTGCAGGAGCCCTCATCCACTTCTCCTGCCTTCTCCTCCTCGGTGAGACAGGTGAGCTGCAACCACCTTTGCCTTCCCTCTTGTCCTTCTCCTTCTCTTTGTCTTTGCCTTCAGCTCTGGCCTCGGTGCTCTGGAGCTTTTGCTGAGAACTTTGCTCCTTGATCCTGCTCCCAACCTCTGCTCGCTGGCAAGAGGTGGGAGAAGCTGTTGGGCTCTTTGCAGGGAAACTGTGGGGATGGGTTCCTGATCCTTCCTTCCTCCCAATTCCCTGTCCCTTCTCCCCAGACTCTGCTCCTTCTCCTGCTGAGGCCGTGCCTCACATTCTGCCTGTGCCTCTCTCCAGGTGCTCCTCCCGCCACAGCCATGTCCTGCTACGACCTGTGCCGGCCCTGCGGCCCCACCCCGCTGGCCAACAGCTGCAACGAGCCCTGCGTCCGCCAGTGCCAGGACTCCCGGGTCATCATCGAGCCGTCCCCCGTGGTGGTCACCCTGCCCGGGCCCATCCTCAGCTCCTTCCCCCAGAACACCGCCGTGGGATCCTCCACCTCCGCTGCTGTTGGGAGCATCCTGAGCGAGTCCGGGGTCCCCATCAACTCGGGGGGCTTTGGGCTGTCTGGGCTCTCTGGCCTTGGTGGCCGCTACTGTGGCCGGAGGTGCCTGCCCTGCTAGAGCCGGGCCGGACGTCCAGCGAGTGCCTCCCCCAGGAAGCCCCAAGCCAGGTGCTGGACTGAGGCTGGAGCTGCTGGCCAGCGTTTCCTGAGGCCTTGGGCCCCCTCGAGCCCTCCTGCCAAGGAGGGAGGGAAACGTGGCCAGCTGAGGCTTCTGCTTGTCCTGCTTTCTTCTGCACCTCCCGAGGCCCTGTTGTCCCCTGCTCTCGTGGCCCAGGGGCTCAGCCCCAAGCCAGCGCAGCGGGTCCTGCTGCTCCCGCTGTCCCCGTGCCTGTGGGAGGCAGACGTGTGTCCCACTGCTGCCCAGGGCAGCCTGGCCCGGGGCCCTGCCCACCCCCTGCTTTGTTTCTGTCTTTACACTCAATAAAGTTGACTCTGCATTGAAACTGCAGTCTCCTGGAGTTCCTTCCATTTTGGGATACCCAGCTAAAGCTGCTCCATGGGGGGTGTGGTGCCCTGGGGAGGAATTGGGTGGGTGGTGAACATTTTATGTGCCTGGGTGAGTTGAGAACCTCCAAGGGCCACAGTCACTGGAAGTGCCATGGGGCAGTGGAGGGAGTGGGGTGTGGTGTGAGTGTGCACAGGGTGACCAGGAGGTGCCCCAGGGGACAGGCGGGCCAGGACAGAGGTTGGACAACTTGCAGCTGATGAGTCAAGCCAGTGACCTGATGGTTTCTGTGCAAGTTCCACCCACCTGCCCAAGGCCATGGTTGTGTTTTACGACCTGCAGTTGGACTTTCCTTCCTTCCTCCAAGCACTTTACCCAAACCCTGGATGCAGAGGGAGCCCGAACGAGTTGAAGGGACATGTGCCAGCCAGTGCAACTGTCAAAGTCAATATGATGTTCAATTTTCTCTTCCTGCTTTCTGTGGAGTGGCACAATGGGTTGTACCCAGCCCTGCAGTCGTCTTGCGACATTCAAAGGCTGCTCTTCTGCCCTACTTTGGGACTCAATATCTGAAATAAAGCGATCCTTTCAAGTTCTCCTGTCTCTTCATCTGCTGGGAGACGCCGTGGAAATGCCCTCCCATCCCTGTCTGAGCCAGGAGGGGACATTGGCAGCAACAAGGTCAAAATGAAACCAGGGAAGGGAGGCGACCCCTCCCAGGACACGCTCTGAGAGAATGAGGCTTTATGGAGACCCTCGGTGGGGAGGGCTGGGTCAGGGAGAAGGAGACAGGGCTGGAAATGCCTTTGTTGCCTTTAACGTTTTGCCTGTGGAAGGGATTTAAGTGGAAATGCCATGGATGGAAACCTGGTGCGTGTTTTGAAGGAAATCTTGCTTTTAGATCTGCCCTGTTTCAGTCAGGGGTTTTCTTCTGAATGTGTTCGTTTGGAAAAACATCTCCTGCCAACCTGAGAGCCCCCCTTCATCCTCCTGAATGAGGAATATGGCTTGGACCTCTGGGATTAAAGAGTTTCCAGTCTCTGATGGAGTCCCAGCCTTGCTGGGACAGGAGTTTTGCCCCCTTTGCCATGAGGGGTGTCACAGTCGTGCAGGTGGTGCCCGAGCAGGGCTGTCACTGCTCCTGGGGACATCAGCTCTTGTCTTGCCCCAGGAAATGCAGCTCAGAGCACAGAATCCTTCCCTTGCCAGGCATCTCTGGGGGCATCCTGACCCCTGGTGCTCCCCAGGCTGGGTTTGCTGGCACTGCCAGCCCTCAGGTGCTCCCGGTGACAGTTGTGTCCTGCTTGGAAATATTCCTGAGTGTTTGGGACCGTGCGTAGGGTCTGGTCAGAGGTGGGGGGGGAAAAGAAGTGGAGGGATGGCCATGAGGAATGGAAGAAGGAAGAGTTTTGAAGTCAGATGTTCTCATTAGGGAGTGTTTTCTGCAAGATAACGACCCTGACTAATATTTGCTGTTGGGAAAGCAGCGTCCTTCCTTCTGGAACATTCTTGTTCTGCTGATTGGAGAACTCCAGGCAATGCTGAAAGAGGTGAAAGGCAGAAGAAAAGAGATAATTTCTTCCAAAGGCAATATGAGATCCCAAAGAGAGTTCAAAACCAACCCATGCAGTCTCTCTGATGAATAAATGATGTCTAAAAAGGCTTGAAAGGCCTTGGAATCACAGAGAGCAACGTCTACGGCCAGTCCCCGCCAAAGCCAGCCCTTTAATCCTGGGTTTATAATAAAAAAACTGCATTTATTACTCCAAAGGCTCGGAGGCTGCCTCGGGAGAGGAAGGTGCTGACATCACCTGGAAATACGGCACCACTCCACCCAGCTGGCTGAAACATCAGCCTGGTTCTGGCTGAAAAACACCCTAAAAACATTTTGGCCTCTAATGCTGTCACTTGAAAGGAGCCAGTTTGGCTGAATGGGCATGTCCTGCACAGGGAAATGAAAAGGCAGCATTGCAGGGAACATAAACAACCTCCAGTTTACTTAATTGGGATGCTTTGCATAAAATATGAGCTTGTTGGTAAACACGTTCCGTGGGCAAAGGCGCGTCGGGGCCCGGGGCGGTGTGGGACGGTATAAAAGTCACTCCAGCTGCAGGATCCCTCATCCACTTCTCCTGCCTTCGCCTCCTCGGTGAAACAGGTGAGTAGCAAGGGCCTTTGCCTCACTCTTCTCTTTCTCTTGGTCTCCTCTTTTTCTTTGGATATCAACCAAATCTTTGCCTCCATGTAGACCTGAGAGCCTGGATCTTTCTGCCACCATCTCTGCTGTCTTCGTTCTTCACTGGGGAGAACTGGGAGGTGTTGGGATTTCTTTGCTGGGAACACTTTGGGGTTCAGGCTGTCATTCCTCCCCAGTCTCTGCTCCTTCTCCCGAGAGAAGCATCTCCAGCTGTGCCTCACATTCCGTGGATTCTTTCCCTGCCCTCTCTCCAGGTGCTCCTCCAGCCACAGCCATGTCCTGCTACGACCTGTGCCGGCCCTGCGGCCCCACCCCGCTGGCCAACAGCTGCAACGAGCCCTGCGTCCGCCAGTGCCAGGACTCCCGCGTGGTCATCCAGCCCTCTCCCGTGGTGGTCACCCTGCCCGGGCCCATCCTCAGCTCCTTCCCCCAGAACACCGCCGTGGGATCCTCCACCTCCGCTGCTGTTGGGAGCATCCTGAGCGAGGAGGGAGTGCCCATCAACTCGGGGGGCTTTGGGCTGTCTGGGCTCTCTGGCCTTGGTGGCCGCTACTGTGGCCGGAGGTGCCTGCCCTGCTAGAGCCGGGCCGGACGTCCAGCGAGTGCCTCCCCCAGGAAGCCCCAAGCCAGGTGCTGGACTGAGGCTGGAGCTGCTGGCCAGCGTTTCCTGAGGCCTTGGGCCCCCTCGAGCCCTTCTGCCAAGGAGGGAGGGAAACGTGGCCAGCTGAGGCTCCTGCTTGTCCTGCTTTCTTCTGCGCCTCCCGAGGCCCTGTTGTCCCCTGCTCTCGTGGCCCAGGGGCTCAGCCCCAAGCCAGCGCAGTGGGTCCTGCTGCTCCCGCTGTCCCCGTGCCTGTGGGAGGCAGATGTGTGTCCCACTGCTGCCCAGGGCAGCCTGGCCCGGGGCCCTGCCCACCCCCTGCTTTGTTTCTGTCTTTACACTCAATAAAGTTGACTCTGCATTGAAACTGGAGTCTCCTGCAGTTCCTTCCATTTTGGGATACCCAGCTAAAGCTGCTCCATGGGGGGTGTGGTGCCCTGGGGGGTAATTGGGTGGGATCAGAGGGAGTGTGGCGTTGTGTGTGTGTGCACAGGGTGACCAGGAGGTGCCCCAGGGGACATTTGAGTCAGGAGGGAGGTTGGACCCTGAGTTCCAGTTGATGACGCCAAACAGTGACCTTCCAGAAGGTATTTCTGTGCAGATTTACATGCACCTTCCCAAGGCCTTTATTGAGCATTTCCACCTACAAATGGTTGTTTTCCTTGCCTGCATCCAAGCACAGCATCCAAACCCTGGAGCACAGGGACAGCCCAAGGTCCTGCGGTGACACGTGGCACCCAGGTCAGCTGTGCAGAGAGAGATGCGAGTCCTCTGCCAGATATTGGAACTGTGGGGATGGACTGAGGATGGGTCCCTCATCTGGGGGAATCACAGAATTCTCGATGTTGGAAAAAAGCTCGAGAGGAGAGTCTGCCCAGATTTCTGCAGGTCTGCTCCAGACTCCCGTGCCTTCAGGACACGGTGACACACACGGCATGACTCCACAGCAATTAACGCCTCTGACCACAGGGCAGTCGTGGTGAGGGATCAGATGCTTTTCCTGCCCTCTGCTAGGCCTGGGTACAGTCCCAGGCCATGTCACTGTCACTGCTCCTCTCTTTCAGATGAGGGATCATGGCCCTTGTGTCTCCATCCCTCTCCCATTTCCATGTTACACACTCACCCTCAGCACATCTCCAACCTCTGTCCTGGCCTGCCTGTCCCCTGGGGCACGTCCTGGTCACCCTGTGCACACTCACACAACGCCACACTCCCTCCACTGCCCCACGGCACTTCCAGTGACTGTGGCCCTTGGAGGTTCTCAACTCACCCAGGCACATAAAATGTTCACCACCCACCCAATTCCCCCCCAGGGCACCACATCCCCCATGGAGCAGCTTTAGCTGTGTATCCCAAAATGGAAGGAACTGCAGGAGACTCCAGTTTCAATGCAGAGTCAACTTTATTGAGTGTAAAGACAGAAACAAAGCAGGGGGTGGGCAGGGCCCCGGGCCAGGCTGCCCTGGGCAGCAGTGGGACACACGTCTGCCTCCCACAGGCACGGGGACAGCGGGAGCAGCAGGACCCACTGCGCTGGCTTGGGGCTGAGTCCCTGGGCCACGAGAGCAGGGGACAACAGGGCCTCGGGAGGTGCAGAAGAAAGCAGGACAAGCAGAAGCCTCAGCTGGCCACGTTTCCCTCCCTCCTTGGCAGAAGGGCACGAGGGGGCCCAAGGCCTCAGGAAACGCTGGCCAGCAGCTCCAGCCTCAGTCCAGCACCTGGCTTGGGGCTTCCTGGGGGAGGCACTCGCTGGACGTCTGGCCCGGCTCTAGCAGGGCAGGCACCTCCGGCCACAGTAGCGGCCACCAAGGCCAGAGAGCCCAGACAGCCCAAAGCCCCCCGAGTTGATGGGGACCCCGGACTCTCTCAGGATGCTTCCCACAGCAGCGGAGGTGGAGGATCCCACGGCGGTGTTCTGGGGGAAGGAGCTGAGGATGGGCCCGGGCAGGGTGACCACCACGGGGGACGGCTCGATGATGACCCGGGAGTCCTGGCACTGGCGGACGCAGGGCTCGTTGCAGCTGTTGGCCAGCGGGGTGGGGCCGCAGGGCCGGCACAGATCGTAGCAGGACATGGCTGTGGCTGGAGGAGCACCTGGAGAGAGGCACAGGCAGAACGTGAGGCACGGCCTCAGCAGGAGAAGGAGCAGAGTCTGGGGAGAAGGGACAGGGAATTGGGAGGGAGGAAGGAAGGATCAGGAACCCATCCCCACAGTTTCCCAGCAAAGAGCCCAACAGCTTCTCCCACCTCTTGCCGGCGAGCAGAGGTTGGGAGCAGGATCAAGGAGCAAAGTTCTCAGCAAAAGCTCCAGAGCACCGAGGCCAGAGCTGAAGGCAAAGACAAAGAGAAGGAGAAGGACAAGAGGGAAGGCAAAGGAGGTTGCAGCTCACCTGTTTCACCGAGGAGGAGAAGGCAGGAGAAGTGGATGAGGGATCCTGCACTTGGAGTGGGTTTTATACTGTCGTGGACAGCCCCAGGGCCAGCCTTTGCTCATGGGACGTGTCTCCCAAGCTCATCCTGCATGGAAAAGACTCCCTTCTCCTGCACCAACCTTTGATTTGGTGCTGCAACGCTCCTTCCCCGTTTCCTTGCTGGTGGCATCCCCATTCCACACTGGAACCTCATTTTATGTGACTTAATTACAGATCAAATGCTCCTCATGCCCAGCACTGTTGATTCAGGTAATTTAGACCTTTATGGTGATCTCCTTGGAAAGCAACGTGTTTTTCCTCCTCTGTCTGGCAGTTTAGTCACTGCCTTGTCTGTCTCACAGCCATTTCCCAATTAAAACGATGCCAGACTCATCCCAGATAGCTCTGGATTCACAAAGCATTTGCATGTTTTGCATAAATGTAATTGCAGCTATTTTTCCCTGTGTTTTCAGATTGTGCCACATGTCTGGTTTGAATCTCTCGCTGAGAATGAAACTCTGCTTTAGACGAGAGCCTAACTAGGTCACAAACCCTGTGTGGCACCAGGTTTTTCAGTTTTTCAGTCAACATTCAGCATTTTATTCCAGAAGCACATCCTGGTTTATAGTTTATTGTGACACTACCTTCAACTTCTGTAGAATCTCCAAGTACATTTAATAACCAAAATCAGAGTTTTTAAAAATGTGGGGTTTTTTCCAAGTCAGCTTCACACTTGAAGCCCTTTTTGGGAATAATTCCCCCTTGACCCTCAGAGCAACTTCTGTAAAGTCTCAAGGAGAGGTTTTTCCTTCTCTTTTTCTAACAAGGAGCTGAACTCTGTTTCTCCGTGGAAATAAAACGTTCAGCAGCCGATGGTGGATCCGGGCCACTGGGCAAGTTGCTTCCCTGGCCTAATTGGGGCTGGAATGTGCTCAGGCTTTATGTCCTGGCACGGCAACTGGGAGGCCAGAATGACCACTGGTAATATCCAGACAACCCTGCTGTAGGAAAGGAATGGAAGCAATTGGGAGCACAGGAGTTGGTGGCGTCCCTGCAATTGCTTGGACGCCTAATTTCAGTTTATTTATGGCCATACCCAAACCCAGAACCCCAAATGCTTCTTTCAGGTGGTGCAGCCAACAATCATTTCTGCTCAACTGGGATAATTTGAGCGAGTAATTTTGGCTAACCAAGGGGAGGAAGTCTCCAGCTTCAGTTTTTCCACCCCAAAACATTTCTGAGGAGAGAAATGTTTCATTTTATTCATTAAAGCAGAGCTTAGCACTTCGTGACTGCAGCAAAACAAGAATTAAACTGACCATGAAGGGATAAAATGATTCAAGCAATAATTCAGTCCCCAGACTGGGGATTTTTTTTTTAGAATTATTTTGGGATTTCAATTCGGAGAAGAACAAAATTAATTGGGAATGCATCCTGTGATAATTGAGGCAGAAGAAATGATCAGTTCCAGGATGTGATCCATTCCAGGCCAGGCTGGATGGGATATTGAGCAACCTGATCCAGTGGGAGGTGGCCCTGCCCATGAAAGGGGTTGGAACGAGATGATCTTTAAGGTCCCTTCCACCCCAAACCATTCTGCGATTCCACAACTGACGGGAATATTTTTTATAAAGTATTTTTTTAATCAAAAAAGGACATTTCACTTGAAGCTTCCTCCCAGCAGCATCAGAACCTCCATCTCTCATTTACCTTCATCCCATATTCCGAAGCCTCGGAGGTGTCTGTCTGCAGCCCCGTGGGGCTGGAGAACAATTGAAGCTTTGGCTTCTTGAAAGGGAAGAACTTCAAAGCCAGTCCCAAATATTCATTAATGGTTGAGACACACAAAGCACATCAGCCATGGAAATATTGCAGCCACGATGCAAAATTGGGATGGTTTTGTCACTCGGGCAGTAACGTCAGCTGAAATTTGGTTACTCCCTGGGCAGACAACATTTGACAGCGTCGGAACCCAGGGTTATTAATTTTTTCATTAAAAAGTCGTTCTGTGTGTCGTAATAACCTCCCACAAAGCCCCTGGAGCAGATCCAAGGCTGCTTGGGATTCTAACGACGATTTAGCACGGCAGCACTGGGAACAAAACGAGGTGGGAATGGGGGGTTCCAACAGAGCCCCCCTCAGGTGAGACCCCACCTGCAGAGCTGCCCCAGCCCTGGGGCCAGCACAGGGAGCACCCGGAGCTGCTGGAGAGAGCCCAGAGGAGGCTCCAGGATGGGATCCGAGGGATGGAGCAGCTCTGCTGGGAGAGCTGGGATTGTTCAGCCTGGAGAGGAGAAGCTCTGGGGTGACCCAACTGCGGCCTTGCAGGACCTGAAGGGGCTACAAGGAACACGAGGAGAGACAATTCTCAAGGACCTGGAGTGCCAGGATGAGGGGGAATGGGTTCAGACTGACAGAAAGGAAATTTGGATGGGATATTGGGAAGGAATTGTTCCCTGTGAGGGTGGGGAGGCCCTGGCACAGGTTATTCCATGGATTCCCCATCCCTGGAAGTGTCCAAGGCCATGTTGGATCAGCCTGGGACAGTGGAAGGTGTCCCTGCCCATGGCAGGGCTGGAATGAGATGATCTTTAAGGCCCCTTCCGTCCCAAACCATTCCATGATTTCCTGTAATCCCTCCTCGGAGACTGACGGGCAATCGCTGCCACAACACCAGCCCAGGGAATGGATTTGTGACACCCAGGAAATTGAGTTTATTTGCACCTCCCTGCATCCAGGTTATTCCATTCATTTAATGGAATTTATTCCGTTAAATTTATTCCATTTTTGGGATTTAATATGGATGCAGTGTAGGAAACAGAATTTTTTTTAAAAAGCCTTACGAGGCCAAAAATCCTGACCTGATTAGGAGCTGATTACTGGAATGACAGCTGAGCTTTGATCTGTTTATCTTTCAGGGCCTTCATTGCTCAACCCATGGGTGTCTGAAGCCAATTCCAAGCTCGGGATAATGACACAGGGATGTACAAACCATTAATGAGCACCTGGGATGGGACGTTTGGTGCACAGCAGGATGCGCAGCTCCGCGATAAGAGTCGCTGCCTCGGGGCTCTCCCCATCACACCTCATCATTTAGGTGGATTTAAAGAGGAAAAAAAATTACTGCTCTATTAAAGGAGCAAACCAGAAGCAGGTAAACAGCTCCAGGCAAGAAATCTGACTGTAGGGAAGGGCAGAGCTCGGGGGACACCGGGCACTTTCCCTGCCTCGTCCCATGGGCTGAAAGCTGCGGTTTTTGGCGAAACAGCCCCAAAACGAGCTTGGGGGTGAGGTTTTTGTCAGCCTTGGTGCAGCTCTTCGCCCTGGCAGAGCTGTAATTGGGAGTGATGCCCAAAGAAGCATCTCAGGGAGCAACCAAAGCTCGAGGGCGCAGTGAGGGTGGCCAGAAATGGCCTTTTTGAAAGAATGAGAAATAAAACCCCGATTTCTGTGGGGGCAGAACAATTCCCTCAGCCTTTCCTCCATCTCTCTGGTCCTCTCGGGGTTTCCTCTGGACTGGACCCACCAGCTCCAGGTCCTCCCTCCCTCAGGTCCTCCCCCGGGGCTGGAGGGTCGCATCACCCCATAGATACGGAGAAGGAATTGGGGTTCTTCTGCTCCTTAATTTTCGTGCTCCTTCACTCCAAAAAATCAGCAGAGCCTCATTGTTCCTGCTTGGAAAAGGTTCGGAGCAAGGAAAATTCCCTCTCTCCCTCCCCGCCACCTCCCCACTGCTGGGGCACCCCAAAATAAGCTGGAATATTGGGAGATTTCAGTAGGAAAAGGGCTCATGCTCCATCCCCTTTCCCTGAAAATCATTCAATTTCCCCTTTTTTATTCCTATTTCCCCTCCTTTAGCAATTCATCCCATTTTTGGGGCCCCTCCTCGGAATTATTCCTGCAAAAATGGGTGACTCTGCAAAGTTCCCAAGGCAACGCCAGTCCCCGGGAACAGCCCCAGGAAGTTTCAGATTAAAGGATTTCCAAGCCCTTCGCGAACTCTCATTAATGATTTATTCATGTAAAACACTCATTAGCAGCTTTTAGGGATCCAGCAGGATTGCAGGGCTCTGAAAGGGAGTCACAAAGTCACCCTGAAGGACGTGGCAAGGTTGTTAATGGGCATTCTCCTGTCATAAATAGATATTTTCAATATATACATAATAAATAGATAATATTTATGATTAGAAACAACAATAAAATATTATAAAGACAATAAATTATAAATATTAATTATATTTATTATAAATTATATCATGTCATATCATATCATATTATATATAGATTAAATTAATAATAATACATATTATAAATATAATATTAATAATTAAAAATATTTTCTCTGGTTTGATTTTTATTTGAAAACTGGTGGTTTTTTTTACTTCTGCCAGATTTCCCAGAACAGGAAATGCTGGAATTTGTTCCAGAGAAAACCTGGACGTCCTTGGACAACATTGATTTCTCAGGAATTACACAAAGAGGGAATAATTGTTAAATCAAAACGCGGAGATCACTCATGGTTAATTTTGGATTTAGGGAAAGGTCTCAGAGCTGAATTTTTCAGATTGATAAAAAAAATAATAAATAAAACCCCCTTATTAAGACTTAATAAAGATTTTGGGGCTTGTCAGGGGAACGATTTGAGCAAAGAATTTGGCTTTTCAGTTTCATTCTGAGCCTCACAGTCCAGAAAAGACAATTATTCTGGAATTCTGGGACAGAAAACATCCCTGATGAAGGAACATGAGCTGAGTGGGAAGGTCAGAAAATGCAAACGAGGCCGGTGTGACCCACACAGAGAGAATGCACAACTCAGTCCTGAAAAATTAACCTGGAATTAATTAGGACCTCACACACACACGCACACAAAAGGCTTCATTAATATTTCAATCAATTGAAGAAAATTCCCACAGCTTCACCCTCCTGGTTTTATTTTTATTTTTATTTTTATTTTTTATTTTTATTTTTATTTTTATTTTTATTTTTATTTTTATTTTTATTTTTTATTTTTATTTTTATTTTTTATTTTTATTTTTATTTTTATTTTTATTTTTTTGCTTCATTCCCCCCTTCCCTCTTTAACTGTTAAAAAAGCAGATAAATCCACACTGATACGATTATTCCTTGGGAACCAAGGTATTTCCTAAGGGATGATTTTTGAGGCAGGAGTTTCATTTAAAAGGAATTATTTTCTGACTGGGGATCATTACCCCATCGCGAGCAATTTGCAGGCCCCAGTAATTGCAGATTTCTTAAGTGGCAGCTTTAGGTTTCGAAAGACATAAACAAAGCCCTGGATTTTAATTAGGGATTGGGCCTTAAAGGCTTTAAGCAGCTTTGGAAAACTCGGCAGTTTTTTTTCTTTTTGCATGGTGGAGAGGGGAAAATTGAAAGAAATCAAGATTCACTGTTCATTCTGAGGGGGATATTAGGAAAAAAATTGTTCTGTGTGAGGGTGGGGAGGCCCTGGAGCAGGATTTCCAGGGAATTGTGGATTCTCCATCCCTGGAAGTGTCCAAGGCGGGGTTGGAGCCACCTGATGTGGTGGGAGGTGTCCCAGGGGTTGGAATAAAATGATTTTTAAGGTACTTCCCACCCAAACCATTCCGTAATTCCATAAAACAACACGCTGGGAGAACGTGACAGTAAAGGGCGCTTTTAAAAGGGAATAATTTATCAAAACCCAGGGCGGTGTTTACTCCCCGTGCTGGAGATTTCCGCTGCCAAACTGGAAAAGCCATTTCAGGACACGTCCAAAAGCGCTCCCAGCGCCCCTCCCTTAATCCCCGCGTGGCGTTTCCAGGAGGTTGGAACTCCCACTCCTTCACTCCCCAGCTCCAACCCGCTGGTTCCCGGCCGTGGGGACTTCTTCTCTGCCCCACGGATCTGACGGAACCGCGGCCAAGGCTTCAAAGAGCTGCCGGAATCCAAATCGGTGGGAACGAGATAAACGCCAACGAGGAAGGCCCCGGTTCACTCCAGGCTCTTCCAGGCGCTCCCGGGGTGACCTCTTGACAATTCATTTGCCTCCCGTGCTTCCCTGCTAAACCCAGATAATAACTGGAATTAAAATCTGCCAAAGGCAACGGAAAATTCGGCTGCGAGGGAAGGGCGAAGGAGCTTTTTATAGAGGGCCCAAAAATGCACAGAGAGCAGAAATCCCTGGGAGTCCCAAAATGTTCCGCGGCGCAAGGGGCTGGAAAACGGGAATGGGGGAGGGTTCACAGAATCCCAGGATCACTGCGTGAATTTTATATAGATACAATTAATTGTTACCTTTAAAAAGAGTGTTAAGGGGTTAAATGGCAAGAACCGAATCTTAATGTGTGGATTCTGAAAGAAAAAAAAATTATAAAAATATAAAAATATAAAAGCATAAAAATATAAAAATATAAAAATACAGAAATATAGAAATATAAAAATATAAAAATAAAAAATACAAAAAGACAAAAAGACAAAAATACAAAAATACAAAAATACAAAAATACAAAAATACAAAACTATAAAAATACAAAAATACAAAAAGACAAAAAGACAAAAATATAGAAATATGCATTAGTGTCCCTTTATATCTTCATCTATGACATTTCAGCTGAATTAATCCTGTGGAACAGCTTTCATATGGCTTTAATTAGAGGCAGGTTAATTAGAGTTAAATCTTGGGACATTCACCACCTGCCTTGGACACTTCCAGGAATGGGACATCCACAATTCCTATTTCTCTTCCCCAGGATTCGTATTCCAAGTGAAGCCACTGCGAGGTGCCAGGAAGCTGAGCTGCCTCCCTTCTCTGCCTCCCTTTGTTCCTAATTATTATTTACTTTAAATTTTCCCTCCCAGCATAAATTCTCCGCAGCCTGAGAGGGGTCCTAAGGCAAAAGCATTTGTGGGAAGCTGGGAACAGAAGGGTTCGGGCTGATCCCAAGTCATTTATGCAGATTTGGTCATCAAGGATGCAACACAGGGGCTGGAATTGTGCTTTTAAGGGTGTCCCCAAATATTTAAGTGAGCCCCATCCCGGTATTCCAATAGGATTTAAATTAAGGACACCTTTTATGGAGTAAATAAATAAATAAAACTGTCTGGGGGCTGTTATCCCAAAACATTCCTGGCTGCACAACTGGTGGCTCCTTCAGAAATCTCTTTCTGTGGGAATCCTGATTTGTCTATTATGATTTTTCTGCAATTGATTTCCTCTTTAAAGTATTTTTAAAAATATTTTAAACCCATGTCTGCTCACTGAAAAAATATTGGTAAACTGCCCACCCCCGTTTTCTCCAATATTTTCGTGGTTTTATATTAAACTTAAATCTCCAATTTGTGTTCAATTAAGTTTTCATCAGGATAGAACAATTTCATGTCTACTTTTTTCCCCCTTAATTCTGTCCGGGAAAACCTGGACGGAAACCAGTTCCAACCTTCCCTTTCCAACAATTTTATCCTTTACAACCCAAAAAACCGGGGGGAAGAAGGAGGGGGGGAAAAAAACCCGACAAAAAAAACCGTGCGACACTCGGTGACTTCACCTCGAGTCGGGAGCCAGAAGTCGTGGGTGGGATCTGGGTGCCTTTAATTGCACCGGGGTCAAACCCTGCGGAGCCCAGGAGCAAATCCAGCTGCTCCACTTAAACCCCATCCCGGGATTTGTAAGGAGCAGATGGGAGATAAGGCAGAGCTTTCTCCCCGGGGTCAGCCCTGCTCGGAGGTGTTCGGTCCAAGAGCGGCCGACACCGTGAAATCAAAGATTTATTGAGAATTCATTGAGAGTTTATTGAGAATTTATTGAGAATTGTGGGATTATGGATTTATTGTTCTCCTTACCCGCTGTGTAGGGTTACAATTAATGCCCTGGGAGGGTTTTTGGAATAAAACAAATCCCATCCACAGCAGGAAATTAAAAAAACAATGCTGCTCCCTGATAGCAAACGATGCCGCTGCAGCTCCCTGGAATCCCTTCCACAGAATCTTCGAGGGAAAACCCAACGCAAATAAAAGAACCCTTGATCAGGCCCCGAAATAACTGAAATGTGGTTAATTAGGAGCAGATCAAGCCCTTTTTTGGCCCTTGAAAGGGCAAAGCGAATCCTGCCCCGAGGGCGTAGCACGCTCTGGGAAGCTCCGGGAGGGAGCAAACACAAACAGGGAGCAAAACAGTTTCATTACTTGCAGGAGTTATGCAGGCAGCAAAGTTTGTTTTGCAACTAATTAAGACTTCATGCAAAGAGGGTGTCACATCCTCCAGGCGGTTTGGGGACGTGTATAAAAGCATTTGCTACGTAGAAGCCTCCTAATCACTTTTCTTTTACTCTTCTCCTTGGGTGATCCGGGTAAGTCAATTTTGACTCAATTACTGAATTTTAAATCTATTATTATTATTATTGTTATTGCTATCTGAATATCAAATGACAGGGTGAGCTCGTGAAAGGACAAGGGGGGTGTTTTTCCAGAAAGAGCCTTTCTATTATCCTTTAGTTCAGAGTTAATTGAAGTTTTACATTTCAGAGGGGAGAGTTCGGCTCATGGAAACCAGGGAGGGCACAGAAAACTCCCTCTTGAATCCTAAAGGGTCTCAATAATTCCATGCTGCTCTTTTCGTATTCTAAAGACTCGGCGTCATTAAAGAAATGTTCATTAAAAATTTAATTTCTACGATGTTCTCACCCTCAGCTGTCTTCAAGAAGGCTCCGGTGTCTTTTAAGTTGGAGAACCTGTCCTAAATATTTTCCCAATCCTACAGAGAGCAGAACACAGATTTTTCCGTACTCGAAAGTCACTTTACTGCTGGTTTGGGTTAAAATATATTTATAGTGTTGAATTCCAAATGTGGCAGGAACATCCAAGTGCTCCTTTTCCCACCTCCTTTCAGGAGTTCTGGGATGAGCTTTGACAGATTCTCTGTCTGCATTGAACCACTTGAAAATCCCAACCCTCAGACCAATCTTTTCCCAAAGCCAAAATCACCCACTCCAGATCCAGATTTTCAGCTGGAAAAATACTCCGTGGTTGCCTTTTCCTCACCTTCAAGTCTAAGGAGATTGGACTTGAATCCATTGGAAAAAAACCTCAGAATTCCCTGAGGACTGGGAAGGTTAAAACGGGATGTTCAGGTGGAGACGTCAGAAATCCCCCCTGGATTTTGTCCCCCCCGCAGATTCCTGGGGTGAAGTGGGAACTTATTTAGGAAATCACTTCAAGCCCCCGCTTTGACAGGCCTCAATTTCTCCCCCAGCAGCTTCACGGAGGTAAAATGAGGAAAATTATCCCTTCTCCCTCAGTGTTTTCCTTGCCCAATTCGTGTGGGCACAATCCAGGGCAAGCACGGCCTTGAATCTGTAATTAAACAATGCCCAGAAAAAAATCTGGCCTCAGTATCAGGCTCGGTTTAAAGAGCTCTGGGATTTCAAATATCCAGCTGGTCCCTAATGAGACCCATAAAAGATGGGTGGATCTCCAGCCTGGATCTCACTGTTCCACTTGGGACCGGGTGGGAGGAGGCAACGAGCTCCAGCCTCCACATTTGGGATTTAAATGAGGATTAAAATTCAAGTTTAAAGTCCAGGGTTGAGTTGGGAGTTGTGGTTTTCAGTAGGGTTTCCATTGGCTGTAGGAGTGGGAGGGACATAACGAAAATCCTGGGAAGAGAAGCAATGGGATAAAAGCTTTTTGGGGTTAAAATAGTGGTGGTCTAAAAAATATCATTTTATTGACAACAAGGAAGTTCAGAAGGGTTTCTCAGGAAGGACAAGAATTCCTGGTTGGAAAGTTAAACTGGACAAACACCCAACTCCCACCCGAGCTCTGTAATTCCCAATCTGCCAAAAATCCCCGTAGCCACGTCACCGAAACCTTGCTATTTAACACCGAAATCTGCTGCACCGAGGACGGTTTTCCTCAATTCTCCCTCTCTTCCCGCTGTTTCCCAGGTCTGCCTCTACCCCATGTCTCCCTTCCACGAGTGCTGCCTCCCCGCGGGCCTGGCGTGCCCCGAGCCCTTCGCCGTGACCTGCAACGACACCTGCGTGATCAAATACCCCGACACCGTCGTGGACATCGTGGAGCCCGACCTGCCCCCCTACTCCGTGATTTACCCCGGCCCCACCCTCACCACCTTCCCCCAGCAGACCATAGTGGGGTCCACGGCTCTGCTGGACGTCAGGAAGTTCCTGGGCCCCAGGGGATCCCATGGGTTTAGGGGTAGGTGCGGTTTGGGGTCAGGTTTTAACCCCGGGTTCTCGTTTTGGGATCCGGGGAATTTTAATGCTTTTCCTCCTCACTTATCCCAGCTGTTTTGTTGTGGAACTTGCAGGCCAACCTAAACCCTGCCTGGATATCTGTGGATAGACTGAAAAGCACAACTGAGCAGTCAGACAGAGCCCGACTAAGTTTATGGATAACGGATTGTAGAAGTGCCGAGCTCCCGAGGTTCCCATGGAGTCCATAAATCCATGGATTCCTGGCACTAGACCTGCCCGAGGACTAGAATTTCCAAACTACGAGAAAACCGAAATTTCTCTATTGACCTCATTCCAAATTGGGACGAACCAAAGCCCAGAATTTTCCGAGAAACAAGATTTTAAAAAATTTATCTCTATTTTTTTTTTTTTTTTTGGTTTGCCTAAAAGCTGTGTGTCAATAAATTCGTTTTTATGCCAACCCGGACGTTTTATTATCAATTTCTCTCAAAATAAAAAAATTATAAAATCCATCCAAAAAATACGACTGAAAATCTTGGGGTCCAAAATGAAATTTTATCCAAATTCTTCTTCATTTGTAAATTTTGCTGAACCAGCATAAAAAAGGAAATAAATAAATCCACTCCACTTGGCATTTCTGAAAATTAGGAATTTGTAGCTCCTTGCTGTGCTTTATTCCTGCTTAGCCCTGCCATGTAATGCTCTCCCAGTTTCTTTTCCTGCCTTTATCTCATTTAATGCAAGCCAGGGGAAAAAAAAACCAAAATCAAAATATTTACAGTGATTGTAAGAAAAAATCTCTTTGCAAAATCCTTCTGCTAAAATCTATGAAAATCATGGGAGTGGGGATTTGTTGTGGACCCTCCTGAAGTCCTGGAATTCTTTGATTTTATCCTTTCCAGCAAGTTTTGCACTTGTAAATTGAGCTTCTCGTTCCCATTAAATGCTGTCATGCAGATGCACTTTTGGGTTTTGCTTTTTTAGGATGGTTTGGGGTGGAAGGGACCCCAAAGATCATCCAATCCCACCCCAATTCCATGGGCAGGGACATTCCCATTATCCCAGGCAGCTCCAGCCTGGCCTTGGACACTCCCAGGGATGGAGAATCCATGGAATTACCTGTGCCAGAGCCTCCCCACCCTCACAGGGAGCAATTCCTTCCTAAAATCCCACCCAAATTTCCCCTTTTTCAGTCTGAACCCACCCCCATTGTCCTGTCACTCCAGTTCTGACAGAAAACATTTTCCTCTACATTTTGTTTCGGACTCTTGTGAGTCCCAGCAGTGACTCTGGGGCCTTTCCCTGAGGCTCAACACCCCCAAATCAGCGTTAACCAAACCACCGCTCAAAACTGATGCAATTTTGCCTTTTCCAAGAGTTCATCCAGCCTGGATTTCAGTGCAAAATGCTGCTGCCTCCGGATGCTGGGCCCAGCACAAAAATGCAGATTTTTTTTCAATTAATTGAAACCCTGGAATGAATTTTCCAGCCGACTCACGAAGGCTGTTCCCCAAAAATAGGACAAAAACCCTGGGCCAGGCGTGTGCAGGCAGGACCTGGGCACTGTCACCTTCCCTGGGACGAGTTGGGCAAGGACAATCTGCAAAGTGGGGACGTGCAGCTCAAAACGTGAAATAAATAAATATTTTATATATATATATATATATATATAGGCCAATATTTGGTAATAGCTAGAAGTAACGAGTGATTAAGCCGAGAATTAACGAGCTCACGTTCCCCCACTGGAATTTCCAGGGAATCACGTTTCCACCAGCCTCCCTCACCCCCTCCCCGGGGCTTTCTGTCCGCACTAATCCATTTAAGTTCTCGGGATCCACAAACGAAATCTGCAAATCTGCATTTTCCACAAATCGGCCCCAGCTCCTGAACGATCCCTCCCGGAATGACAGAGGGTTGGGAATGCTCCGCAAACATTAATTATCTTTGTACACAAGCGTTGCAACACGAAGACGTTGGATTTGGACATCCAGATGTTGAGCAACAGCTGCACCTCAGAAACACGCGGACGGGGGTTTTGGGAGCAGCGTTTTCCAAGATCATCGTTGTTTTGCATTTTTTTCCTCGGGAGCTGTTCTGATTTTTCAGTGAATCAGCTCCTGCACGAGCCAGTGCTTGGTGAAGGAATTGGCAGAAATTCCAAGGCGGTAGGAGCCAAACTTCTCTTCCCCTCAGGGACGCGGCTGCATCATCCCAGGGTTTCATCGGGCAGGAATCTGGGATGTTTGGGTATTTTGAGTATCTTGGACTGACTCCAGCAATGGTTTGTTAATAAATTAAGTTAATAAATTACGATCCACCCCCCCACAGGAGCATGGAATGGGTTGGGTGGGAAGGGACCTTAAAAATCCTCTCATTCCACCCCGTGCCACGGGCAGGGAACCTCCCACTGTCCCAGGGTGCTCCGACCTGGCCTGAGACACTTCCAGGGATGGGGAATCCATGGAATCACCTGTGCCAGGGCCTCCCCACCCTCACAGGGAACAATTTCTCCCCAATATCCAACCGAAATTCCCCCTCTGTCACTCTGACCCAGTCCCCATGTCCTGTCCCTCCAGTTCCTGAGGAAAAGTCCCTCTCCAGCTTCCCTGGAGCCCCTGCATATCCTGGAAAGTGCTCTGAGGTCTCCACGCAACCTCCTCTTCTCCTCTGCACCACAGATTCACCCCAGGGTCCGTGACAGGAGATTTTTGCTCCCCGGACCAACGAGGGGACGCTGCCTCTCCTTTGTCACCTCCCGTGGGATCTGTGCCACCCCAGTGCCCTGGAATCCGCGTCCCACGTGGAATTTGGCCGTGGATCCCCTCGGCAGCCCCGGGGCCCAGGGCTCTGAAGGAGGGTGGCGCGTGCAGGACGCGGTGGCAGCGCCGGGAAGCTCCACAGGGCTGCAGGAATTGGAATCCCTCAGGCCACAGGCTGTGGATAAAAGTCAGGTTTTCCTCTGGTTTTCCCTCCCCCTCGCAGCTCCCGCAGTGCCCCAGGTTTGATTTAATCAGATTTATAATCGCCGCTACCTCCAGAGAGGGAAGTGCCTCTCCGAGGGTCGGAAGGGGCAAAATTATTCCCTGGGAAATCTCCAAGTGTCCTCAAGGGAAGAGTTTCAGAATATTCACGACTGTTTTGTCTGGATTTCCATAGGCAAAGTGCCTGGTGTAGATTTCCCTCGTGTGACCCGGTTCAGGAGTCCTGGAATCAGACCTTTCCTATCCTGCAGAGATCAGATGCCGCTGGTAAAACCCCGGAATGTGCAAAAGGAATGTTCATCGCCTTCCCGGGAAGCAGAATCTCCATTCCCAATCCCCCCTGACATCCCCGCCTTTCCCCCTCCACTTCCAGAGGAGCTTCCCCCACGCGCAGGACCAGCACAGACCACGCCAATTAATCACATTCTTATTCTTCCCTCGTTTCCTAAATTTGCATCTTCTTTTATTTGCTTCATAACAAGTTTTCGGTTTGCCCTCCCAAGGAACGTCCCGGCAGGAACATTTACAGATATTTTAGAAGAAACAAATCCCAAACCGTCATCTTTGAGCTATTTTTGCTTTTCCTACACTAAGCACCGAAACAAAAGATGGGATGAATCAAACCGTCTCTTATCACACTCCAAATGTTCAAATATCAGGCGATAACATCACTTAATCAGGCACCGACACCTCATTAATGATGCTTTGTTGATACTCCAGCCCGTGAGCATTTGAATTTCCATTAAATTCAGCCCCCCAGGGCAAGCTGGTGGCAACAGAGGCTGGCCAGAATTTGTCACCCTGGAACCACCCCAGCAGATGCAGCTGCCACACCCTCAGCTTGCTAAAAATACCGGGTCCTCCTCCTGCACCGTTTGTTTACATTCCTGTGGTTTGCTCCTGATTAAATAAATCAAACCCCGGCTTTCCCTGCCGCGAATCCTCCTGAAAACTGGAGGAGCTCGTGTGGGATTTCCCCTGGAGGGAGGAATTCGCTGGGTAAATCCGTCCTGCTGGGAGCCGGGTGGGAATAAATTCCAAAGCCGAGTGGGAATAAATTCCAAAGCCGGGTGGGAATAAATTCCAAAACCGAGTGGGAATAAATTCCAAAGCCGGGTGGGAATAAATTCCAAGTCCGAGCAGGAATAAACTCCAAAGCTGAGTGGGAATAAATTCCAAAGCCAAATGGGAATAATTCCAAATTGAAGTGAGAATAAATTCCAAATCCAAGTGGGAATAAATTCCAAAGAGCTTTGGGAAGGCAGCACGACATTTGCAGGCCCCACATCACAAATCAGGGATGTTTGGGCTTTGACAGCTCCGCCTTTTATTTTAGCGCATCCATTTCCGCCCTGATGGTGCCCACAGCTCCTCCAGCTCCTTTTCCCAGGTCGGGTTATCCCAGGAATGCTCAGGGATCACCCCTGGGGTTGTTTTGTCGAAGCCAGCACGGGGCAGGTTTTGTTTTCAGTGTGACACCGCGGACAGGGCAAAGCCGAGGGACACAGAACCCACGCTGGTCTGTGGGGTTTGGAGCAGCCTGGGATCGTGGGAGGTGTCCCTGCCCATGCCAGGGGCTGGAATGGGATGGGATTTGAGGTCTTTCCACCCCAAACCAGTCTGGGATTCATGCTACGCCTAACTCCAGGAAAATAAGCAGCACCTTCAGTGTCCGTACTTGTAAATGCGTTGAAACGGACAGGAATTCACGGCGTCAGAAAGTGGAATTTTGGAATGGGACTCAAAATTCATCTAATTCCAAGGGCAGGGACACCTTCCACTATCCCAGGTGGCTCCAACCTGGCCTGGGACACTCCCAGGGATGGGGGAATCCATGGAATAACCGGGGCCAGGCCCTCCCAGGGAACAATTTCTCCCTAAAATCCCACCCAAGTCTCCCTGCTGTCACTCTGACTCCATTCCCTGTGTCCTGATCCTGCAGTTCCTGAGGAAAAGTCCCTCTCCAGCTTCCCTGGAGCTCCCCCTGGTGCCTTTTCCTAAGTCAAGGTTTTTCATGGGACAGAAGGAAAACAGGCACCCCTTTTGTGCTGTGAAACAAAGAGTTTGGAGTGGCCGAGAGAAGAAAAATCTCGGGATTTGTGGGGAAACTGAGGCAGGTTGTGCAATGCCACCTGGGGCAAGCAGAGGGAGACGGAAAGTCACCGAAGGAACTCGGATCTGGGGCTCTGCCTGGCTCTGGGCTCCACCCAAACACCAAAAGCCAGGATGAATTAAAAAAACCAGGGAATTCAGGTGTGCTCCAAGCAGATTTTATATCATTTAAATAACTGAATTTGCTTTCCTTCCCTGACCAACCTGGCATTTCAGTTTTCTTGTAATTTTACATTAATATACAAATGTATCATATTTATGCATCATATTTATGCGCAATGTTTATACATAATGTGCATAATCTGAATATATTTTTATATTTTTATATAACGTTTGTGTTATATTTACATTATATTTATATATCATATATGTGCGTTTATATATATTTATATATAAACATATAAATGTATTTATATATTTATATATAAATATGTAAAAATAAAATAATATAGCAATATAAAAATGTACTTACATATTTATATATTTATATAAATATCTGTAAGTAAAATAATACAAATATATATAAACATATATGTATAAATAAAATTATAAATATAAATATATATCTATAAATATACATAAATAAAACATCTCAGTTCAGGGCTGGTCAGCACATGTTGAGGGAGAGGTTTTTCTTCTGCCTCCTCCCTTCATTCCCTTTCCCTTTGTGCTCCTCCAACATTTATTTCCCTGAGTTTATCCTGCCACCAGCTCTCAGTCATTGTTCAGGGTTTAAAATCGGGCTTAATCCCAGCTAGAAGCGAACAAAAAGTACAAATCCTGGGTCCTGCTGCTGAATTTTGGGGGTTTGGCTGCTCTGTGAAGCCCTGGAAAGACTAAAAAACCCCAGTGAGCCTCAATCCCCTGCACACACGTCGGGGTCCTGACAAGGCTGGACCATCCTAGAGGAAAAATTCCCTTTTTCACCAACCAGAAAAGGCTCTGCTCTCCCGACCTGGCACATGTTTTCGGAGAAGACCCTCCCTGCCTCGCCCCCACCCCGCGGATGGTTTCATTCAGGAGCTGCAGTTTTGTTCCGTCCCAATCCCAAATTCCTGCTGTGGGAATTTGGGACCGGGGAGGTTTCTCTGGAGACACCCCGCAGGGTGAAGCACCCTGGGCATGCTCTGGGGCCTGGGCAGGTTTCACAGAGCCAGGAATCCCTTGCCTGTGCAGATTTGGGATTCATCCCCACCCTGGGCGACGCCTCCTCTTGGGCAACCGCCTCGGAGCAGTTCAACCGAGGTCACCCCTGCCCTTGTCCTCATCAGGCCGGGGGTCACCGCCTCAGATTTTGGGGATTATTCAACTTTCACTGGCGCTGAGTGAAATCAGAATTCCTGATAGCGCAGAAACGCGTGGATCCCGACGGTGAGTGACGCGTTAATTGCCACTAATTACCTGCTGCCACCTCTCCGGAGCTGCGCCTCGGCTCCTCCTGCCTCACGGGCGGAATTGTTGCTGATCCGATGTTTGTCCCGGTGATGTCAGCGGGCAGAGCCTCTTTGAAGTGAGGGCGGCGAGGGCTGCAAAGCTCCAGCAGCGGAGCACCCACGCCGAAGCCTCGTCCTTTGATTATTCCTTCATGAGGCAGCGCTCCTGACTCAGCTGGACCAGCCAAGCCCCGGGGCTCTGCAGCCCCCACGGAACCGGTTCGGTCACAAAAAAACCACCCTGGCCGTCATTAAAGCCGCCCCTGCCCTGCGCAAAGGGTGTAATTTTCTAAAACAATTTAGGATTAATGAGCCCCGACGACATTAAGGCTCTGTGTTGTGGGGTTTGCAGTCTGCGCTCGTTCTTTATTCCCTTTGTTACTCACGGGATGGTTCGGGCTGGAAGGGACCTTAAAACTCGCCCAGTTCCACCCCTGCCACGATCCCAGCTTGGTCCAAGCCCCATCCAGCCTGGCCTCGGACACTTTCTTCATTTTGGTGGATTTCTCCTTAAAATCGGGGCTGAACCTTGCCTAAATATTCTGGCTCTGAGGGATTTAGGAGCATTTTCCTGCAGGTGCTTTCCGTGCTGGGTAAAGGATGCAAAAATAAAAGCGAGGGCTTTTCCAAGGCTTTTAAAATTATGGGAGAGTGAGGGATTTCAGTCTTTTAATTCTGAAAAATATTCGGAAAAGTTTTGAGAATGGATTTTCCCAGAAATTCCCTGGAAAAGCTGTGCCAGGGCCTCCCCACCCTCACAGCCAGGAATTCCTTCCCAACATCCTGCCTAAATCTCCTCTCTTTCAGTTTGAATCCATCCCCCTCATCCCGGCCCCACAATTCCTGATGAATCAACTGCAGTCACTGGAGCGCAACACAAAAACTGGGTGGAAAAGAGAAAATTCTGCACAAGATTTCTGCATTATGGGGAATTTTGAGAAGGGTTGGTCCTGCTGGATTCCAGGGACTGATTTTGCCAGCCAGGATTTGGTTCCTGGGTTGGGAACTCCCAAATCCTACAGGGATCAACTGAGGAGACTTCACCGGAATCCTTTTGGAGGGGTGAATTCCACACTTGGGATGAATTCCACACTTGCTCCACGTGAGCAATAATTTAATTCTCCTGGTTTGGAACAGGAGTTTTCAGAGGCATCCTTGGAAGGGGGGAGGTCTTGGAGCAAGAAATTCCATAGGGTTATAACAGAGACATGGAAAAATTTCAGGAGAAGAAAATGGACGATTTTTGGCAGGATTCTGAGCTCCTCCTCATAGACAATGTCCATCCAACCTCGTTAGGATTAAATCCTGGAAAATTGAGGATTCCTTTACCGCGGACATGGCCCCGAAAGGCTGAGCAGAATCCCACACAGCCCCAGCTCTTCCCTGTTCGTGAAGAGGCCACTGGGAGGACCTTCCCAAAATCCCGGTGCTCTTTTCCTAGGGATCAGTGCACTCCCTCTTCCCTCCGGAGGGAACCTTTGTGCGTGGAAATGCCCACATCGAAATGAGGCAAAACCATCCCGGGGGGTTTACGACATCACGGGAATTATTCCAGTTTTATGAGGCCCCTCCAGAGATCCCCCAGGGCCTTGGAGCTTATCAGGAATATTCCGGAGACATCAGAAAATGAGATTTCAAAGAGCATCTCAAACCTCCGGGAGTTTGTCATCCAGGGAAATCACTTCATGGTAATCACAATAATGACATCCCAGAGGATCCGGGCTGCTGTGACCTCACAAAGGATAAATTATGGAAAGTGTTTCATCAACTCCTCATTTTAAACTTCACAATTGGCATAATTCATAAACGGCTTCGTTTTTATTCCAAAGATAACCCTGAGCTTTGCTCTTCAGATTTGCACCAGATTCCTGACGGAGGAGCACATCTGTAAATCCCATCAATGTTTTGGAAAGAATCCCTGATTTTCCAGCGTTTAGATGAGGCACGGGCACAAATTCCAGGTGTTTGGTTGTGCTTCCATAAGGAAAATCATCTTGGCACCACCAGCATCTCCAAGATTCCCTGTGCACCCCAGTTTTTAGCCAAGATAAGCTAAAAAGCCTCATTAATTCTCGGTGTGTTTCAACGTCTTAATGAAATCAGGAGGGGAAAAGCAGGAAATTCCGAGATGAAAAGACCTGGCGGGTTCCCATCTGCGTTTTGGGGCTATTGCCTAACGCGGCTTTAGATAATCATAAACAGCGAGCAAAACAATTCCTGCAACTCCAGGAGCAATCCCTGCACCGGGCTTTGCTCCCGGAGTAATTAAAGCGCTTTACACAAAGGGTGTCTCAGCCGCTCCCGGCGATCCGGGGGAGGATATAAAAACTCTCTCCACACCGGGAGTTTCTCCCTGCCTCTCCTGATTTGTTCTCTCCGCCTCTCTGAGTAAGTTTTGATTCCCCGGCTCCAAAAACCTTGAGTTTCCCTCTGCTTTTGCCTGGATTTCTCCTTAAAATCGGGGCTTAACCCTGCCTAAATATTCTGGCTCTGAGGGATTTAGGAGCATTTTCCTGCAGGTGCTTTCCGTGCTGGGTAAAGGATGCAAAAATAAAAGCGGGGGCTTTTCCAAGGCTTTTAAAATTATGGGAGAGTGAGGGATTTCAGTCTTTTAATTCTGAAAAATATTCGGAAAAGTTTTGAGAATGGATTTAAGTTCGGGTTTGGTTGTGTGGCACTATCAGGGAGAGGGTTTTAGGATTGGTTTGGTGTGGAGGGCAAGATCCAGGGATTCAGCGGTTGTTGGGAGGGGGGAATTCATGGAAAACGATGGAAAATCCGGGTTGGAAGTGAGCTCAGTGCAGGTCCAGAAGTGCAGCTCTGCTGCTGTTTGAATCAGCGCATCCTTAATTTAATTGGAGCCACATCGAGCTACACCAAGGGATGATTACAGACTATTAATGTAACTGTGCTAATAACTTTCATTTCTAACTCTTAAAACTGATTTAAAATTCTAAAGTGCTTTTAAAGAGATTAAATTCAGCATTTCTGTAGGTCAAAGCTACGTTCTAACTTGAGGGAATTCGGAGGAAAATGCCCTGCATGGGTTTTTTGCATTTTTTTTTTAATTATCACAATGATAGGTTTGATTTACAAGCTTAAAAAACTATTCTGATGCTACACCAGGCTTTTATGTGAGGACTTAACCTGAAGTAAACACGATTGAATAAATTTCCCCGAGGTGAAACTGTAATTTTCTTTTTTGGGTTGACTATATCAATATAAAAATTTATATATATATAAATTATACATATATATATAATATAAATATTTTAATTATATGTTTCACTTATTAAACGAGCACTTAGCACTCCCACTTATTGGCAGTCTTTCGCTCTTCTCCCTGTGTTTTGGCAGAATATTTTCCTGCCCGAAAACAACAGGAATCTGCAAGGAAAATATTACAAAAATTAAGCAGGGTGCTAAGCAGATTATTCTACACTCAAATACGTGGAAAATCCAGATTTTTTTTTTTTTCCCGGTGTGGGAGGAACAGAGATGCTGTGGGAACGAGTTCGGACGCGTCCTCGGGAATTCCTCCAAAGGGCCGGGAGGGTTTGGGCAGGGCTGGGGTTCGGAGTTGGCACGGAAGGAAAGAGGAGGAGTTCTGCTCCCGGAGGAGGAGGAGGAGAAAAGAGGTAAAGTTTAAGGCAGGAATTCAGAACAAATCGGTGCGGGGAAGTAAAGGGTGAGAGATAAATTAGCTCTGTCTGAGGATGCCTTAGAGACAAATGTCAAGAATCACGAGATCAATTCTTGTCTTTGTCTCAATTATCTCTAACAAGATCTTGAAACGAAATGCCAACAGCCAAGAGCTCGACTCTTGTCTTTATGTCAATTATCTCTAACGAGAAATTAGAACGAAATGTCAATAAACAAGCGATCGACTCTCATTTTTACCCGAATTATCTCTGTCTGACGATCTCTTAGAACCAAACGTCAATAAACAAGTGCTCAACTCTATTCTTTATCTAAATTATCTCTAACGATCCCTATTTATCTAAATTAACGATTTGGAGAGCCAAATGCCAATAGCCGGGAGCCGGGAGGGGTTGCTGCTTTCGTTTTTCGGGTGGTTCGTTTGGGTTTTTCAACTCTGCCAACCAATTGCAGGCTCTCCCCACCACCGCCGGGCGATGGCTTCCACCCAGCTGGCCTGTGCCACCCCCTGCGAGGCCAAGTGTCCCCAGCCCCTGGCCAGCAGCAGCAACGAACCGTGCGTGGTGGCCTGCGGCGACTCGCGGGTCATCATCTACCCGCCCCCGGTGGTGGTCACCTTCCCGGGACCCATCCTCACCACCTACCCCCAGCAAACCGTCGTGGGAGCCTCGGAGCCAGCGGAGGTGGCCGTGGCAGAGCCCCCGGCCGTGGCCCCGCTGCCCGCCGAGGTGGCCGGGAGGTTGGAGGCAGCAGGGGACAAAGTGCCGGCCCCGGTGCTGGCCCGTCCCGAGCCGCGCTGCGCCCCCAAATATTCCTACACCTATTCTTCCCAATGGACTCACCCCTGCAATTCCTACCGCTCCGGGAAGCGCTGGACGCACTGAGCTCGGGGCCGTGGGAAGAAGCAGCAAAGGAAATTCTAGATAAAATTCCAGTTGTCATTCGGGGTGGAGCTGCAGCGCCGGCCCCGGGGCTGCTCCGGCTCCTCCTGAGAGCTGCAGGAGCTCAGCCCCGGGGAAAGGCAGGCTCGTGTGGCCATTCCTCGTTTTTCCTTTAGTTTAGAGCTGTTCTCCCGCAGCTTTCCAGCGTAGTCATCCGCTTTCCGTTGTGCTTTGGCTTATCCCGGATTTTTTACTGGCACTGAGCTTAGAGAGGCGACTTAAAATGCTCGGAATTGCACACGGCGACGCTGCCGAAAGGGAAATTCCCAGTTTTTACAGGCGGCATCACTCGGATGCTGGTGATTTGCCAGAGCCTCACTGAACCCCTGGAACGATGCTCTTTGTATCCTGTACAGATTTGTTCCACAACTGTAGGAAAGCTTCCCTTTCCAAATAAATTTTCTGTACCAAAAAACATTTTCTGGTTTCCTTTATCACAGGAAAAAAGGGGAGGTTTGGGTGGGATGTCAGGGAAATTCTTTCCCCAGAGGGTGGTGGGGCACTGAACAAGCTCCCCAGGGAATGGGCACAGCCCCGAGGCTGTCTGAGCTCCAGGAGAGTTTAGAAAACACCCTCAGGGACATTCTGGGATTTTGGGATGTCTCTGCAGGGCCAGGAACTGGACTTTGATGCTTCTTGTGGGTCCCATCCAGCTCAGGATATTTTATAATTCGATGATAATAAATTCCCTCATTCAATGATAATAATTTCCCCGTTATTCTGTTTTTCAATTGAACCTACGCTATTGTTTATCCTCATTTGTAGGTATTCCATGTTTCTTCTTGGAGTTCAAATGTCACGAAATCCTAGGAATGAGTTTTAAGGTCCCTTCCCACCCAAACCATCCTACGGTTCCACGATTGGGCATTTCACACCATTGCTCAGTCAGAGACTCATTTACTGCCAGGATCAAGAAATCCATAACAAAAGAAATTGTTCATGCAACGCAGATTCTTTATTGTGGATGAAAAAGGCCGTAGGCAGTGTCAGCGAGAGACAAACCAGCACAGCAACAGTGCATCGGAAACACAAAAATCCTAAGGCAGCAGCAAGGCACAACCCAGGGCTCCACCCCAGAGGTTCCCCCTTGCCAGGGCGGGTGGGGAGTCTCGGAGCTGGGCAGAGCAGGGCAGACCCTCACCCGAGGGTCAGCACAGCTTGGTGGGATCGCAGAGAGGGGGGAGCTGTTGGAGGCAGTGCTGGAAACCCCAGAGGCGCCGGCTGAGGGTCTGCAGGGTCACCCTGGCAGGTGATGGGGACCCTGCAGCTCCCGGGGCTGCTGGGCCACCCCTAAGCAGGGGCTGGAGCTTCATCCTGGCTCAGGTGGCAGAAGGCAGGAGGGGCTGGTGGTGGAGCCCACGGGCAGAGGCAGCACTGAACTCCAGGGAGATTTGGGGTTTAGCAGGGCCCACAGCAGCCCCCGAGGGACCTGGAACCGCGGCCCCAGCCCCCATAGCCGCCATAGCCGCCATAGCCGCCACAGCTGCCCCAGCCCCCATAGCCCCCATAACCCCCATAACCCCCATAACCCCCAAAACCTCCATAACCCCCATAACCTCCATAGCCACCATAACCCCCGTAGCCTCCACGGCCTCCAAAGGAGCCACCGGAGCCACCTCCAACGAAGGGAGCTCCTGCCGAGCCCACGGCGCTCTGCTGCGGGAAGGAGCTGAGGATGGGCCCAGGGAAGGTGACCACTGAGGCCGGGGGCTGGATCACCACGGTGGAGTCGGGGCACTGCCGCACGCAGGGCTCGTTGCAGGAGTCAGCCAGGGGGCACGTGGGGGCCACCCCGCAGGAAGGGACACAGCAGGACATCCTTTGGTTCAGCAGGGAAAGCTGCAAGACAAGGCAGAGCCACGGCTCAGGCCAAGGACTCATCCCAGATCCCTGCTGGCTCTCTCCCACCTGGAGCCTGTGTCCCAGGACACGCTCTGGATCATCTCAGGCATTCCGGGCAAAACCCCTTTCACAGCTGAAATGGCTCCTTGAATCCCTTGCTCCCCTCATGATCCCTGGGTCTTGCCTGCCCATGGGAACTAAGAAAAACTCCCACTTCCAAATCACCAGGCTCCCAGAAGACTGAGAGTCCATTGGTATAACCCCAACCATCCTAACTCCGCACTGCGAGAGCTGGTGGAGCACAGAGACAGAGATTCCTTGGGAAATCCACAGCCAAAGACTCCTTGAGAGAGGCACAGACGGTGAAGGAAGGATGGAGGGAAGACTTGGACTTACCACAACGATCAATGAGCAGAGTCAAGTGGAGGAAGCTGGATGGAGACCTGTGCAGCCCTTGGATCTTTTATACACCCCAGAGTGCCTGGGGCATTGTCCAGGGGGTGGTGACAGGAGCCCCAGCTCACCACGGAATCAAGCGGACAAACCTCATGACACAAATTGCAATTTGGGGCAATTACATCCATCCTAATTGGGGCTACGAACGAGTAAACGTGCCCTGGAGAGCCACCAAGCCCTGGGAGGGACAGACAGTGACCAATCGCTGCGTGAAAGATCAATTGTTGCTGCAGCTGAACTCAGAGCCCCAATAAACCCCGACGTGTCCCTAATCCCACGCTTTGCTTATGCACGAGAGTTTTGGGCATCGCTCAGGAGTGCTTTGAAATCCTGGGCACAGCCAGCACATCTGTCATTAATCCCTTTTACACGCTGCTAAATAGGGACGCCGGGAGGGAGAAGCCATCCCACCCACTCGAGGCGCATCCCAAACGCCAAACGTGGCCCCATCCCGGGAACAGCAGGGGTGGTCACGGCACCACAGAGTCCCAGCGTGGGTCAGGCTGGAAGGGACCACAGAGGGTCATCAGCCCCAATGTCCTTCCTCAAGCAGGATCATCCCACGTGGCACAGGGCTGGGAAGAGAGGGTTCTTGGAGGGAGAATCCCTAAGGAATTTTTCTGCCACTGCAAGACTTGCTAAGTCCCTGATTCACTTGATGGCCATGCAAAAAGCAGCAGAAACGGGTCCCATGTCAGATGAAGCTTCAACGATCCATCTTGGCATGGATGTGGGTGGGACATGAATGGGATCAGGAGCTGGATACCTAAGGGGAGACCAACACAGAGGAGCAGGATCGAGAAACAGGATGAAGAAATGCTCAGATCCTCCAGCCCCATGTCTGTGAGCTGGGTCCTGCCCGAGCCCTCCTGGAGGGCCTGCATTGCCCAGCTGGCCCCGAGGGCTGGGACAGGGGGTGTTGGCTGAGCCCCCCAGAGCCAGGCTGTCCCTGCTTGCGGCCCCAGGACAGGCCCTGCTGGGCACTGCTGGCTCATGGGCACGGCCGGGCTGGGGCTCAGGGTGACAGGGCTGGGCAGAGCCATATCCCAAAAGCTGCCCAGGATTCTTTGTAAGCAAAGCGAGGATTAGGGACAAACCAGGGTTTATTGGGGCTGTGATCTGTGCTCCAGCAGAACCGTGTCTGTCATGTAATGATGGGCCATGGCTGTCCCTCCAACCGCCCCTCTCTTGTCCATTTGTTTCCACACCAATGTCCACAATGAGGGGATGACCAAATTGTCCCGCGTCCCTTCACTTTGTGAAGCTGGTCGGCGTGAACTCCTAATTATTGGGGGGTTTGCCCCCACTCCCTGGACAATGCCCCGGGCTCTCCGGGATGTATAAAAGAGCCGAGCTCCTTGCAGAGTCCATCCTGATTCCTCCACTTGACTCTCCTCATCAACCGGGTAAGCCCAGCTCTCCAAAGCCTCTTGGGGATCTCTCTCTGCCTCTCTCAACACAACTCCTTCCTCACACCTTTGCCTCCTCTTCCCGGGGCTGTTTTCCAGAACTCTTTGCCTGTCTGAAGGATGTCCTGCTGCGTCCCTTCCTGCGGGGTGGCCCCCACGTGCCCCCTGGCTGACTCCTGCAACGAGCCCTGCGTGCGGCAGTGCCCCGACTCCACCGTGGTGATCCAGCCCCCGGCCTCAGTGGTCACCTTCCCCGGGCCCATCCTCAGCTCCTTCCCGCAGCAGAGTGCCGTGGGCTCGGCAGGAGCTCCCTTCGTTGGAGCCGGCTCCGGTGGCTCCTTTGGACGCCGTGGGGGCTACGGAGGCTATGGGGGCTATGGGGGTTATGGTGGCTATGGGGGCTATGGGGGTTATGGGGGTTATGGAGGTTATGGGGGCTATGGGGGCAGCTGTGGGGGCTCCAGAGGCGGCGGCTGCGGGCCCTGCTAAGCCCCAGCCCAAGCACAACCTCAGACCCAGGAGAGCTCCAGGAACGCCCCCGGCACATCCCGACACGCCAACGCCTGAAGGACGGACATCCCTTGGGCCCTGCCGGCCGCCAGAGCTGCGACGCCTCGTGCCCGCTCAGGGTCCCGCTCTGCCGCCCTCCTGCCGCCCTTGAATCCCTGCAGGAATTGCTGCCTGCTCCCAGCATGGCCCCAGCCGGGCTCCCGCTCCCGCGGCTCGGCCGATGCTCCACCGGGCTCTGCCCATGGCCAGGAGACACGGGGAGCCCTTGGGCAGGGTCCTCCTCTTCTGCCAACTCCCTCCTGCCCTCCCACGGCAATAAAAGCTGGCTTGCATTGCAATGTTCACCCCGCTCTCGTTTGGTCTTTGCTCCACACCCAATAGCCCGAGCCCAGGGGGGTTTCCAGGAGGGTTCCACTCAGCCCCACTCGCACAAGTCACAGGAGAATGCCGGGGAGCTGCCAGGACTCCTCCTGCCTGTCCTTGGCCACCCTGCCCTGTGCAGCAGAGTACCCCCGAGCCGGGCCCGGCTCAGCTCCTTGCACAAGGCCTCTCCCCCTCTCCCTGCCCGGCTCCTCCCCACTTTCGGCTCCTGCTCTGACGCCCCACAAGAGCCCCGGCCCACACTGCCGGCTCCCTTCCCACTCTGGACATTCCCCAAGGGCTGCCTGGATCTCCGGGGCCGCGGGGATTGGGGTGCAAACGGAGGCCCCCCAGGGGACATGGCCCAGCTCAGGGGCTCCTGGGAGGCTCCAGAGGGGACAGGGAGAACAACCCCCAGCACTGCTCCCGCTCCGTTGCCTCCATCCCCTCAAACATTCCTGCACCCCGGCACCACCTCCTGCTCCCACTTTTCCTGTGGATTCCACTGCTCCTTGGAGCACTTCTGGCACCGCCTGGTCCCCACTGCTGGTGCAGAAGCCCTTCCTGGGCTCCCCAGTGCCACCCACCCCTTGCCTGGGACACGGCTCTGCCCAGGAACAGCAGGAGAACTTCTCACAGCCCCGTGCTCTGGGCCACACCGTGGTGGCCCTTTGTTGCCCTTCCTCACACTGAACTACATCACTAATATTAAAATACTATTTAGTGTACTGTTAATATTGGATATATTGGAACTATTGAGATAATATGAATAGAGTATGAATGAATATTGTCTGAAATTGATCTATATGAACTTAAAAACAAATATAACTTCCCACAGCCCCGTGCTCTGGGCCAGACCATGGTGGCCCTTTGCTGCCCTTCCTCACACTTAATTACACCTCTGCTATTAAAATATTATTTTACATATTGTTAATATTGGATATATTTGAACTATTGGTATAACATGAATAGAATATGAAAGAATATTGTCTAAAATTGATATATCCATATATTTCCCTGGACCTCCAAATGTGACCAGTCACAGCCCAGTCCAAGAGGTGATGTCAGGTTTGCTGCTTTGGCTGGGGATTTGGAAGGGTTTCTGCAAGACCCTTGTGGCACTTTCCCATCATCAAAGGCGGCTTTGGGAATGTCCTGCGTTTCCTGCTGGTGGGAGAACACGGGAAGCTGGGTGGGATGTGCTCCCAGACTCAACAGGGAGGGACATCATCAGTGGGAACACACGGAGCCAACTGCCCCAAGGCTCCAAGGGCACTGCCCAGGGGGATTCCAACAGCCCTCACAGGCACCCAGGAGATTGAGGGGAGTGAGAAAAAGGAAGGATGAAGGAAAACCAGGAGTCAACATTGCAATGCAAAACAGCTTTTATTGCAGGGGGAGGGCAGGAGGGGCTTGGCAGAAGAGCAGGGCCATGGCCAAGGGCTTCCCGCATCCTGGCACTGGGCAGAGCCGGGTGAGCAGGAGCAGGAGCCCAGGGCGAGTCTCTGGGATCAGGGCACCAGGAGCCCTGTGGGGATGCTCAGGCAGGGCAGGGACAAGGCAAAGATGGTTCCCAAGCTGGCACGAGGCTTCCAAGGTGTGGAGCCCGGCGATGCCGAAGGGGCTTTCTTCCGCAGAGTGTCGTGCCGGGATGTGCTGGGGTTTCTCCTGGAGCTCTCCTTGGTCTGAGGTCGCACTTGGGATGGGGCTTAGCAGGGCCCACAGTTGCCATTGAGGTACCGGTGGCCGCTGCTCCAGCCTCCGTATCCGCAGCCCCCATAGCCGCCATAGCCGCCATAGCCCCCATAGCCGCCATAGCCTCCACAACCCCAACCCCCATAGCCCCCACGGCCTCCATAACCCCAACCTCCATAGCCACCACGGCCTCCATAACCCCAACCTCCATAGCCCCCACGGCCTCCATAACCCCAACCTCCATAGCCACCACGGCCTCCATAGCCCCAACCGCCATAACCTCCGTAACCTCCATAGCCCCAGCCTCCATAGCCCCCATAGCCGTAGCCTCCGCGTCCAAAGGAGCCACCGGAGCCAGCTCCAACGTAGGGAGCTCCTGCCGAGCCCACGGCACTCTGCTGCGGGAAGGAGCTGAGGATGGGCCCGGGGAAGGTGACCACTGAGGCCGGGGGCTGGATCACCACCGTGGAGTCGGGGCACTGCCGCACGCAGGGCTCGTTGCAGGTGTCAGCCAGAGGGGCCGGGGTGGCCACCCCGCAGGAAGGGACACACAGGCTGGAGCAGGACATCCTTTGGTTCAGCAGGGAAAGCTGCAAGACAAGGCAGAGCCACGGCTCAGGCCAAGGACTCATCCCAAATCCCTGCTGGCTCTCTCCCACTTGGAGCCTGTGTCCCAGGACATGCTCTGGATCAACTCAGGCATTGTGAACACAACTCTATTCCATTGAAATGCCTGCTTAGATCCTTCACTGCCATCCCCATCCCTGGGTCTTGCTTGCCCATTGGAATTAAGAAAACTTCGACATCCGAAGTGGACGGAAAATCCTCCATCTCCCAAAAGCCTTGAGCCCACTGGTATAACCCCAACCATTCTAACTCTGACTGGGGAGAGCATGAGGAGGACACAGCCAAAGGTTCCTCGAGAAAGCCCCAAAAATTCCTTGAGAAAGCCAAGGACGAAGAAGGAAAGAAGAGGGAAGACTTGGACTTACCAAGGTGATAAGGAGAGTCAAGCAGTGGAAGATGGATAGAGCTCTGTGAAACCCTTGGACCTTTTATACATCTCCGAGAGGGCCTGGGGCATCAGGAAAGGGAGCGGTGGCAAAAAAACAGGTAATTAGGAATTCCACCTGACAAGCTTCATCAGAGAGATAATGATGCAATACAATTATACAGCTCAACATCAGGGAGATTGGTGTGGAAACGTGCCCTGGACCAGAAAGAGGCGATGGGAGGGACAGCCATGGCCCATCATTACATGACAGACACGGTTCTGCTGGAGCACAGATCACAGCCCCAATAAACCCTGATCTGTCCCTAATCCCTTGCTTTGCTTACAAAGAATCCCGGGCAGCCTTTGGGATATGGCTCTGCCCAGCCCTGCCACCCTGAGCCCCAGCCTGGCCGTGTCCATGAGGCAGCAGTGCCCAGCAGGGCCAGTCCTGGGGCCGCAAGCAGGGTCAGTCTGGTTCTGGGGGGCTCGGCCAACACCCCCTGTCCCAGCCCTCGGGGCCAGCTGGGCAATGCAGGCCCTCCAGGAGGGCTTGGGCAGGACCCAGCTCACAGACATGGAGCTGCAGGAGCCACAGTGACCTGGCCCCGCTGCTGCCCTTCTGCTCCTCCCGTTGTGTCCCCTCTGTCAGAGCTGTCCCAGGCTCTGTCCCACTGCTCTCCCCATTCCCAGGGAGTTTGGGGCTTGCCATGAGTGGGATCTGCCCCCTCTCCTCTTTGCATGGCCATCAAGGGTAACAGGGACATGGAAATCTCAATGTCCTCCAGAACCTTGGATTGGGGCAATTCACAGAGATGTTGACCTTGACCTTGGGATGAGCATCTTTGGCTGGCACTGGGAGTTGGTGGGATTTAGGAGACACCCCAAGAGTGGCTTCTCCTTTTGCCCAAGCTGCCGCTGCCTCTGTTTACCAGCCCGTAAAAGGGAGGTAATGACAGGGGTGATGGCTGGGACAGCATTTCAAAGAGCTTCTGCAAGATGCCTGGAATTGTTCTCTGTAAGCAAAGTGAGGGATTAGGGACAAACCAGGATTTATTGGGGCTGTGAGTTCAGCTCCAGCAGAACCGTGTCTGTCATGTAATGATGGGCCATGGCTGTCCCTCCCATCACTTCCTTCATGTCCAGCACACGTTTTCACACCTGTGTCCCCAAGGAGTGGATGCCATGGAATTATCTTGCGACATTATCTCTCTGATGAAGCTTGTCAGCGTGAATTCCTAATTACTTGTGTTTTTTGTCACCGCCCCCTTTCCTGAAGCCCCAGGCTCTCTGGGGTGTATAAAAGAGCTGAGCTCCTTCCACAGCTCCATCCCGATTCCTCCACTTGACTCTCCTCATCAACCGGGTAAGCCCAGCTCTCCAAAGCCTCTTGGGGATCTCTTTCTGTCTCCTTCCATGCAATTCCTTCCTCACACCTTTGCCTCCTCTTCCTGGGGGTGTTTTCCAGAACTCTTTGCCTGTCTGAAGGATGTCCTGCTCCAGCCTGTGTGTCCCTTCCTGCGGGGTGGCCACCCCGGCCCCTCTGGCTGACACCTGCAACGAGCCCTGCGTGCGGCAGTGCCCCGACTCCACGGTGGTGATCCAGCCCCCGGCCTCAGTGGTCACCTTCCCCGGGCCCATCCTCAGCTCCTTCCCGCAGCAGAGTGCCGTGGGCTCGGCAGGAGCTCCCTATGTTGGAGGTGGCTCCGGTGGCTCCTTTGGACGCGGAGGATACGGCGGCTGGGGCTATGGAGGCTATGGTGGCTATGGAGGTTATGGCGGCTATGGGGGCTATGGAGGCTATGGTGGCTATGGGGGTTGGGGTTATGGAGGCCGTGGGGGCTATGGGGGTTGGGGTTGTGGAGGCTATGGTGGCTATGGCGGCTATGGCGGCTATGGCGGCTATGGGGGCTGCGGATACGGAGGCTGGAGCAGCGGCCACCGGTACCTCAATGGCAACTGTGGGCCCTGCTAAGCCCCATCCCGAGTGCGACCTCAGACCAAGGAGAGCTCCAGGAGAAACCCCGGCACATCCCGGCACGACACTCTGCGGAAGAAAGCCCCTTCGGCATCGCCGGGCTCCACACCTTGGAAGCCTCGTGCCAGCTTGGGAACCATCTTTGCCTTGTCCCTGCCCTGCCTGAGCATCCCCACAGGGCTCCTGGTGCCCTGATCCCAGAGACTCGCCCTGGGCTCCTGCTCCTGCTCACCCGGCTCTGCCCAGTGCCAGGATGCGGGAAGCCCTTGGCCATGGCCCTGCTCTTCTGCCAAGCCCCTCCTGCCCTCCCCCTGCAATAAAAGCTGTTTTGCATTGCAATGTTGACTCCTGGTTTTCCTTCATCCTTCCTTTTTCTCACTCCCCTCAATCTCCTGGGTGCCTGTGAGGGCTGTTGGAATCCCCCTGGGCAGTGCCCTTGGAGCTTTGGGACAGTTGGCTCCGTGTGTTCCCACTGATGATGTCCATCCCTGTTGAGTCTGGGAGCACATCCCACCCAGCTTCCCGTGTTCTCCCACCAGCAGGAAACGCAGGACATTCCCAAAGCCGCCTTTGATGATGGGAAAGTGCCACAAGGGTCTTGCAGAAACCCTTCCAAATCCCTAGCCGAAGCAGCGACCTGACATCACCTCTTGGACTGGGCTGTGACTGGTCACATTTGGAGGTCCAGGGAAATATATGGATGACCGCAGCATGTCCCAGGTTTTCTGGCCATGTCCCTGTTCCCAGCTTGAGGTGGTGGCCACTGGGAAGGGGGGAGACAGATCCAGCCAAGTGCTGCCCAGTCTCCTCTCAGAGCCATGAAATAGCCACAGGGTCCAGTCTCTTGGAGCACAAAGCTCTTGGAGCAGGAGCTTGGAGTTCCCACCTCCCTGAGGTCCCCCTTATTTATATGTCTGCAAATTTCTTCTAGATATCAAATTAACACTAACAATTCCCTGCATTTGAGATGTTATATTTGTTTGTAAGTCCATAGAGATCAATTTTAGACAATATTCTTTCATATTCTATTCATGTTATCTCAATAGTTCAAATATATCCAATATTAACAATATGTAAAATAATATTTTAATAGCAGAGGTGTAATAAAGTGTGAGGAAGGGCAGCAAAGGGCGACCATGGTCTGGCCCAGAGCACGGGGCTGTGGGAAGTTATATTTGTTTGCAAGTTCATATAGATCAATTTCAGACAATATTCATTCATACTCTATTCATATTATCTCAATAGTTCCAATATATCCAATATTAACAGTACGCTAAATAGTATTTTAATATCAGAGATGTAATTCAGTGTGAGGAAGGGCAACAAAGGGCCACCACGGTGTGGCCCAGAGCACGGGGCTGTGGGAAGTTCTCCTGCTGTTCCTGGGCAGAGCCGTGTCCCAGGCAAGGGGTGGGTGGCACTGGGGAGCCCAGGAAGGGCTTCTGCACCAGCAGTGGGGACCAGGCGGTGCCAGAAGTGCTCCAAGGAGCAGTGGAATCCACAGGAAAAGTGGGAGCAGGAGGTGGTGCCGGGGTGCAGGAATGTTTGAGGGGATGGAGGCAACGGAGCGGGAGCAGTGCTGGGGGTTGTTCTCCCTGTCCCCTCTGGAGCCTCCCAGGAGCCCCTGAGCTGGGCCATGTCCCTTGGGGGGCCTCCATTTGCACCCCAATCCCCGCGGCCCCGGAGATCCAGGCAGCCCTTGGGGAATGTCCAGAGTGGGAAGGGAGCCGGCAGTGTGGCCCGGGGCTCTTGTGGGGCGTCAGAGCAGGAGCCGAAAGTGGGGAGGAGCCGGGCAGGGAGAGGGGGAGAGGCCTTGTGCAAGGAGCTGAGCAGGGCCCGGCTTGGGGGAACTCTGCTGCACAGGGCGGGGTGGCCAAGGACAGGCAGGAGGAGTCCAGGCAGCTCCCCAGCGTTCTCCTGTGACTTGTGCGAGTGGGGCTGAGTGGAACCCTCCTGGAAACCCCCCTGGGCTCGGGCTATTGGGTGTGGAGCAAAGACCAAACGAGAGCGGGGTGAACATTGCAATGCAAGCCAGCTTTTATTGCCGTGGGAGGGCAGGAGGGAGTTGGCAGAAGAGGAGGACCCTGCCCAAGGGCTCCCCGTGTCTCCTGGCCATGGGCAGAGCCCGGTGGAGCATCGGCCGAGCCGCAGGAGCGGGAGCCCAGCTGGGGCCATGCTGGGAGCAGGCAGCAATTCCTGCAGGGATTCAAGGGCGGCAGGAGGGCGGCAGAGCGGGACCCTGAGCGGGCACGAGGCGTCGCAGCTCTGGCGGCCGGCAGGGCCCAAGGGATGTCCTTCCTTCAGGCGTTGGCGTGTCGGGATGTGCCGGGGGCGTTCCTGGAGCTCTCCTGGGTCTGAGGTCGCGCTTGGGCTGGGGCTTAGCAGGGCCCGCAGCCGCCGCCTCTGGAGCCGCCACAGCTGCCCCAGCCCCCATAACCTCCATAACCCCCATAACCCCCATAACCCCCATAGCCACCATAACCCCCATAGCCTCCGTAGCCCCCACGGCGTCCAAAGGAGCCACCGGAGCCACCTCCAACGTAGGGAGCTCCTGCCGAGCCCACGGCGCTCTGCTGCGGGAAGGAGCTGAGGATGGGCCCGGGGAAGGTGACCACTGAGGCCGGGGGCTGGATCACCACCGTGGAGTCGGGGCACTGCCGCACGCAGGGCTCGTTGCAGGAGTCAGCCAGGGGGCACGTGGGGGCCACCCCGCAGGAAGGGACGCAGCAGGACATCCTTCAGACAGGCAAAGAGTTCTGGAAAACACCCCCAGGAAGAGGAGGCAAAGGTGTGAGGAAGGAGTTGTGTTGAGAGAGGCAGAGAGAGATCCCCAAGAGGCTTTGGAGAGCTGGGCTTACCCGGTTGATGAGGAGAGTCAAGTGGAGGAATCAGGATGGAGCTGTGGAAGGAGCTCAGCTCTTTTATACACCCCAGAGAGCCCGGGGCATTGTCCAGCGAGTGGGGGCAAACCCCCCAATAATTAGGAATTCACGCTGACCAGCTTCACAAAGTGAAGGGACGTGGGACAATTCGGTCATCTCCTCATTGTGGACATTGGTGTGGAAACAAATGGACAAGAGAGGGGCGGTTGGAGGGACAGCCATGGCCCATCATTACATGACAGACACGGTTCTGCTGGAGCTGAACTCACAGCCCCAATAAACCCTGGTTTGTCCCTAATCCCTCACTTTGCTTGCAGAGAACAATTCCAGGCATCTTGCAGAAGCTCTTTGAAATGCTGTCCCAGCCATCACCCCTGTCATTACCTCCCTTTTACGGGCTGGTAAACAGAGGCAGCGGCAGCTTGGGCAAAAGGAGAAGCCACTCTTGGGGTGTCTCCTAAATCCCACCAACTCCCAGTGCCAGCCAAAGATGCTCATCCCAAGGCCTTGGGGTCCCCTGACATCTCTGTGAATTGCCCCAATCCAAGGTTCTGGAGGACATTGAGATTTCCATGTCCCTGTTACCCTTGATGGCCATGCAAAGAGGAGAGGGGGCAGATCCCACTCATGGCAAGCCCCAAACTCCCTGGGAATGGGGAGAGCAGTGGGACAGAGCCCGGGACAGCTCTGACAGAGGGGACACAACGGGAGGAGCAGAAGGGCAGCAGCGGGGCCAGGTCACTGTGGCTCCTGCAGCTCCATGTCTGTGAGCTGGGTCCTGCCCAAGCCCTCCTGCAGGGCCTGCATTGCCCAGCTGGCCCCGAGGGCTGGGACAGGGGGTGTTGGCTGAGCCCCCCAGAGCCAGGCTCACCCTGCCTGCAGCCCCAGGACAGGCCCTGCTGGGCACTGCTGGCTCACGGGCTGGGGCTCAGGGTGGCAGGGCTGGGCACAGCCATATCCCAAAAGCTGCCCAGGATTCTTTGTAAGCAAAGTGAGGATTAGGGACAAACCAGGGTTTATTGGGGCTGTGATCTGTGCTCCAGCAGAACCGTGTCTGTCATGTAATGATGGGCCATGGCTGTCCCTCCCATCGCCTCCTGCTCTTCCTGGGCATGTTCCACTCCAATGTCTCCAACGAGGGAATGACAAAGAATTGTCCCCCATCATTATCTGTGTCATTTAGCTTGTCAGCATGAATTCCTAATTATTGGAGGGGTTTCCTCCCACCCCCTGGACAATGCCCCAGGCACTCTGGGGTGTATAAAAGATCCAAGGGCTGCACAGGTCTCCATCCAGCTTCCTCCACTTGACTCTGCTCATTGATCGTTGTGGTAAGTCCAAGTCTTCCCTCCATCCTTCCTTCACCATCTGTGCCTCTCTCAAGGAGTCTCTGGCTGTGGATTTCCCAAGGAATCTCTGTCTCTGTGCTCCACCAGCTCTCGCAGTGCAGAGTTAGGATGGTTGGGGTTATACCAATGGACTCTCAGTCTTCTGGGAGCCTGGTGATTTGGAAGTGGGAGTTTTTCTTAATTCCCATGGGCAGGCAAGACCCAGGGATCCTGAGGGGAGCAAGGGATTCAAGGAGCCATTTCAGCTGTGAAAGGGGTTTTGCCCGCAATGCCTGAGATGATCCAGAGCGTGTCCTGGGACACAGGCTCCAGGTGGGAGAGAGCCAGCAGGGATTTGGGATGAGTCCTTGGCCTGAGCCGTGGCTCTGCCTTGCCTTGCAGCTTTCTCTGCTGAACCAAAGGATGTCCTGCTGTGTCCCTTCCTGCGGGGTGGCCCCCACGTGCCCCCTGGCTGACTCCTGCAACGAGCCCTGCGTGCGGCAGTGCCCCGACTCCACGGTGGTGATCCAGCCCCCGGCCTCAGTGGTCACCTTCCCTGGGCCCATCCTCAGCTCCTTCCCGCAGCAGAGCGCCGTGGGCTCGGCAGGAGCTCCCTTCGTTGGAGGTGGCTCCGGTGGCTCCTTTGGACGCGGAGGCTACGGGGGTTATGGTGGCTATGGAGGTTATGGGGGTTATGGAGGTTTTGGGGGTTATGGGGGTTATGGGGGTTATGGGGGCTATGGGGGCTGGGGCAGCTGTGGCGGCTATGGGGGCTATGGGGGCTGGGGCCGCGGTTCCAGGTCCCTCGGGGGCTGCTGTGGGCCCTGCTAAACCCCAAATCTCCCTGGAGTTCAGTGCTGCCTCTGCCCGTGGGCTCCACCACCAGCCCCTCCTGCCTTCTGCCACCTGAGCCAGGATGAAGCTCCAGCCCCTGCTTAGGGGTGGCCCAGCAGCCCTGGGAGCTGCAGGGTCCCCATCACCTGCCAGGGTGACCCTGCAGACCCTCAGCCGGCGCCTCTGGGGTTTCCAGCACTGCCTCCAACAGCTCCCCCCTCTCTGCGATCCCACCAAGCTGTGCTGACCCTCGGGTGAGGGTCTGCCCTGCTCTGCCCAGCTCCGAGACTCCCCACCCGCCCTGGCAAGGGGGAACCTCTGGGGTGGAGCCCTGGGTTGTGCCTTGCTGCTGCCTTAGGATTTTTGTGTTTCCAATGCACTGTTGCTGTGCTGGTTTGTCTCTCGCTGACACTGCCTACGGCCTTTTTCATCCACAATAAAGAATCTGCGTTGCATGAACAATTTGGCTTCTGGTTGGTTTTTACGAGTTTGGTGCTCTGGTTTTCTATGTTGAGCTGGGCTACGTTCACAGAACCCCAGGATCATTAAGGTTGGGAAGACCTCCAAGACCATCATCCAATCTTTGACTGATCCCCAATCTGTCACCCCACCCACAGCTCTGGGCACCATGTCCAGTTGTTCCTTGGACATTTCCAGGGATGGGGACTCCAAACCTCCCTGGGCCGTCCCTTCCAGTCCTGACCACCCTTTCCAGGAAGAAATTCTTCCCCAAATGAAGCTCAAGCCGCAAAATTTATCATCAGGTGGCAGATGAATGACCAGGGCTTGTGAGAGGTTCAGCAACTCACACATCTTTGTCTTGTAGCACACAAAGAATGGAAATGAGTCATGATCCCTGTTCCAAGGGACAGGTTTAATTAATTTAATCAATTAATTTATTTATTCCTTCTACAAAAAATTACGTCTTCACTTTTTTCCACAGTCGATAATTTCAGAAGTTCAAAGCACCTCTCAGACGCCCGTAACTATTTTATGTATTTATAGGCTGTTATTAGTCTATTTAAAGCATAATTCTCTTCTCAGATGCTTCATTACTGAAAAAGAGTCACTTCAGAGGTACGAGTTGAGGCAGCTCGATGTTTGCTTTAGTCAGAATTTATTTTATACCTTTCAAACTTTTCATTCAAATGTGGCTCTGCACAAACAGCCACGGGAGACCCAACAATGAACTGCTTTGTCTCCTCATCCTCCAAATTTGGATTTATTTCTAGTCTTATCTGTAGATTTCTTGGAGTGAACAAAACATATGTTAAAATTCCATTAATTTCAACTCTAACTGTTAAAAGTAGCTAAATCAGTCTGTCGAGCTGAGACAGTAGAATTTATTTTAGCCTCACGTGGTTTTACTTGTGCATCCTGAGACACATGAAACTTTCCCAGTTTTACTTAGGAATTTGTCCATAACTCCCCAGATTCTATTGATTAGCTTTAGTTAGAGAAAAGATTGGGATTATGACCAGTTGCAGCTAAATTTAGAGGCCTTAATGTCAAGATACAGCTTGAGCAGCAACTTGAGCTGTGCTTCTGAATGGATAAATTAATCAAAATTCATCAAAAGCCTTGGGAAAGCTCCATCCTGAAATCTGCTGGAAATACAACCCCCAGTTTTACTGGGAAAGGTTTTCGATTAATTTTACGCTCATGTTTTGCGCTGAGCCCAATCCAGCTCTGCTCCCTTGGCGGGACTGTGCCCTGGGAGATCTCCAGAGGTCCTTTCCAACTCACAACTCTGGGATTCTGGGATGCTGGCATTGCCTCTGTGTGTTCAAAGGGCAGCAATTACACTCACAACGAGGGTTCGAGGGTTTAATTGCGCTTTCAAAGCTCCTTTGAGCCCAGACTCTGAGACAGCACGGGGCTATTACGAGGTCGTTGCTGCCGCCGTTCAGGTACCTCGGTCATGAATAATTTGAGTCACTCCGCATCCCAAGGAGGTGGTGGAACAGCCTGGGAACTCCACACTTCCATTGTCATGCCAATGGAGCCTGGGAACAACGCCTGCACTCACCTGCCCTGACCAGCACTTCACGAAGTGAAGGGAAAGTGAAATTTTCTGCTCTGGGATAGATCAGGTCTCTCCATCCAGAAAGATGGGAAAATTCCAGACACTGCCAACGCAGAAGCACGGGAGAAAGAGGGGTTTTCTCCCGACTTCTTGTCTTATCCCCCAAAGTTTAATTAATGTGTAGCCAGTCTGTGCCTTAGTGGTTTACAGATGCTGTCGTGTGCACTGGAGCTGGGACGTGAAAGCAAATTTAAAGGAATATTTCCAAATATTTCCTAGGAAATTCTGGAATTGGAATTAATTTTCTGAGATTCTACTGAGTCATTATTGGTTTGCAAAGTGTGTGCTCGGGTTCAGCTGAGCTTAGAGGGAGTTTCACAAAAGCCACAGGGTGCTGTAGCTCCCTAAAACATCAAGCTGCGGCCAAAAATCTGTGTCCATGCAAGCCAGAAAAAGCAAACCAGGGCCATTTCATGATGCTGTAACGTTTTTAATAAGAGTAAAGCTCACATTCACAACCTAAAAGAGCACAGAGAGCAGAAAGAATGGGCATGACATTAATTTAAATGTGCAGAAAATGTCCCGGTTTCATTGGTACAACTTTTGCTGTCGATTTTCCATTTTCAGTCTTTTCCACTTGCTTCCAGTCCAATGAAATGAAGCTGATTGGATGATTTAGGGTTTCTTTGACACAGTTTCAAAGGCATTTAAGTCAGAAATGCATCCCTAGGACAGGCACACTCCAGGTTTCATTAAATGTAGCTGGGAAATAAATGAGTTATTTGTTAACAAATACTAAACCCTGTTTCCTTTACATCAGCACACCCAGTGAGGGGTAAGAAATACAGCAGAGAAAAAGGAGAACAAAACATTTTGGAAGAACATCGAAGAAGCTTTACAGGAACCCCGAGCTCTCCCGAGTCCTGCATCTTCCCGTCGCAGTCCTGCACTCGGAGCTCCGGCAAAGCCTCCCCGGAACAGCAGCCGTGAATTCCATCGTTAATTCCCAGTCCCGGTTCCCTACGAAATCCCTGTGGATTTAGCAGGGGTAGCAGCTGCCGTAGGAGTATCTCTGGGTGTAGCAGGTGGAGTAGGGGTAGCAGTAGCGGGAGCTGTAGGAGGGGCACCAGTCGCGGTAGCCGCAGACCCGCCCGTAGTAGCCCTGGTAGCCGCAGGGGCTGCCGCAGTCGTAGCTGCGGGAGCTGACCACGGTCCCGTAGCTGCAGGGGGAGTAGCAGGAATCCTCACACTGCCTCTGGTAGTAGAAAGTCATCTCGGAGCTTGGAGGGAGGCGAGTCTGGAAGGCAGGAAGGGAGAAAAAGCCTGTGAGGTGTGTTCCCGACAGCGAGTAAATCCCGAGTGAACGCTGCAGGGAAGGGAGAGACAGGAAACCACTGCCGCTGCCCTCATCCATTGTTCCATCCCTAATTTAGTGCCAGTTCTTCCCCCTAATCCTCCACTCTGAGCAGCCTTCCTGGGCTTTCCCACACAGCCCCACTGAAAAATGGGATTGTGAACCGTGACCCTGCGTCAAAGCAGGGCTGGCAGGGAATGGGCTGGAAAATCCTTCAGAGCTGCGCTGAGACAAAGACTTGAAGGGAAAAGGGGATCCGTGCAGGACTGAGACTGTTTCAAACACTCAAATATTAAAAATCCATGGAGAAAAGACTGTTTTGCACAGGAATAACTCCTAAATCACAATCTTAATTCCCTTTAGAGGCAGCACTTGTAGATTAGCAGGGAAATAAAGGAGGGTGAACAGCATCAAATCCATGCCTTCATCATCCACTCGAATGTCCCAGATCTATCCCGACTTACCCTCGTCTGCAAGGAGGAGAAGGCAGGAGAAGGGAATGATTCCTCCTCAGGGATGCGGGGTTTTTATGGAGCTCCCAGTCCCGCCCCGCACATGGAACACGTGTCTGCTCCCTGGGCCAGCTCCAATTCCCAGCCTGTGAGATGGAAATTTTCCTTCCCTCATTGATACCCAGCTGCTCCCCGGGGTTTCTGATCGTGGGTCCAGCACCGTGACACGGCGGCTCCACCCGCCAGGTCCCTTTCATCCCAAAACCACTCAGGGCAATTAAGCCTTGGTATCATCGTGCTGAATTTGCTCTTTGGGACAGCGGCGACTCCTCGGAATCAGCAAAGACCTGCGGAATTCCAAACACAGCAGGTTTGGAAGAGCAGCCTCGCTGCGAACGTGCTTCGTTGTGCTTTTTTTTCCCCACCCCTGCCTCTGGAATACTCACGGAAGGGAAGCACAACCTCTGCTTTTCGTGGATTTCATAACTATTAATGACACGCGGAGCATTGGCACGTTCCTGCCAATCCCTCCCAACATTTCCGGTCACTTCCAAAGGGGGAACGAGCAGCTCTTTGATTTGGAGCCGCCGTGCAAGGGGATATTGATTCAGCAGGAAAATTGGCCTGTAAGCATTGAAATGGTATGCCCAGGATGTATTTTTAGAGGGGCAAAAAGCTCCCACAGACCCAATTCCGAAGCTATAAATTACAATTTCAATAAAGCCAGGGAACAGGACACCCCAATCCGCGTTTTTAGAGCTGGTGTTACGTAACAGCGGGGCATAACAACGTGGCATTAATATTGAAATAATAAATCTCTTTGTGCCCGAAAATATTTAATAAGTGTTAATGAAGGCTTTGATACTCAAAATTTAGAGAAAGACCCAGAACTCATGACGTGCTGCCTGTCATTATCCTCCCTTGGGATGGGAGTAAACAGCAAAGCAGGGTTTTTGGAGGTGAAGGTCACCAGGGAACCCCAGGCTGGGGCTGCACCTCCACAGGGCTCAGCATTATTCACCTTCATTAGGGTGAATTAAACACCTCAACAACATTGAGAAGAAGTTACATTAAATCTTATTTAGAATTTGGGGGATTTCTTGGGAAAACTGCAGCTGTTACAGAGGTAAATCCCAGGGATTTTTATCTTTGTCCTTGTTGGGAACCCCTGAGCGAATCGTTTTCTGATCGAAGTAAAAACAAACACTGAGCAGATCTTTTTGAACCCAGCAAGATTTGCCTCGCTTGGGCTGGTTCTGCAGAAAATTTTGAGTGGATTTCATAAAACAAGCCTGGAGATTTCAAATACCATAAAATAAACCTGGAGATTTCAAATATCGTTATTTGTGCTTGAAATAATTGAGACTTGTTGGGGATTTCTAGCTGCTTTAAGGTTCTCATAAAGTCATTGATGTCTGGTTTTATTCAAATGTATTTCCAGTCTTACGTGGAAAAGGATCCCCCCTTCTTTCTATGACTTCAGAGTTTGTTGAAGTTTGGTCGAATTAATTAATAATGATTTTTTAAAAATCCAAATAAAAATAATATAAATATTCCGGCCTAAAAATGCGATTTTGAAATAAACCCAAACCATAAATTGTTTCTAGTGATTTTCATTTTGAAAAGTAATTGAAATTCTTCCTTCATCAGATGAACCCAGAGTCATTGCAGGTTTCATATATTGACATTTGTCCATTCATCCCAAATTGGGATTGTGAGCATCCATTAATTCTGCTCTCAATATCCTTCCTTCCTTTTCCAGCTATAACTCAGATTTCGCCACCCTAATTCCCCGAATGTAATTGACCCAGGAAGTCTGAACATGAAAGAAAAGAGCAACGCGAAGTCATCCTTTTGGCAGCCAAGAACTGAGTAACGATCCCAAAGCGAGGAAAACAATTCCATCAGCTGCAGGAATGACGTGCACAGGGTGAGTTTGGGATGTGATGAGAAGGAGTTTAAAGCACCAGCGGCTGGGGCAGATAAATGTATAAAAGGGAGAGAAATCCCAGGCTCTCCATTCGCACCTTCAGCCTCAGCTCTTGCTCAGCGTGGTAAGTCAGGCTTAAGGGGCTTTGCTGCTGGGTTGGCGCTGGGTTTTGCTGTAGCGGGGTAGGGATGGAAGTTAAACTTTAAAATTGCATTTTAGAAGTGATTTCATGGCCATGCAATTCGGGGTTTTTAGTAAAAACAGGGCATTCAGACGCCATGTAGATGTAGAATTTCGGCTTATTTAGACATGCACTGTGAGAAGTGTTTTATTTGATGATATTATGAATTATTTCTGGATTTACTATTAATTAGCAGTGTCAGGGAGGTTTAAGTTGGATATCAGGAAAAGGCTCTTCCCACAGAGGGTGGCCTTGAATGGAGAGGTTCAGCTGGTTCCTGCGTTGTCCCTTCCCTCCTCTCCTCTCCCTGTTTTCCGTGCTCACACGGGGTTTCCTAGAAGCAGCAAATTCCTGCTGGATCTCTGGAACAGACCTGATCTTATCTTTCAAACCGACAGAGGGCAGGTCCAGGTTAGAGTTACTGAAGGAATCGTTCCCTGTGAGGGTGGGGAGGCCCTGGAACAGGACATTCCATGGATTCCCCATCCCTGGAAGTGTCCAAGGCCAGGCTGGAGCCACCTGTGGCAGTGGAAGCTGTCCCTGCCCATGGAATTGGGGTGGAACAAGACGAGTTTTAATTCCCTTCCAACCCAAACCGTTCCGCCATTCTTTGATTCCTCTTTTTCCGCCACCTTCCAGACTCGCCTCCCTCCAAGCTCCAAGATGACTTTCTGCTACCAGAGGCAGTGTGAGGATTCCTGCTACTCCCCCTGCAGCTACGGGACCGTGGTCAGCTCCCGCAGCTACGACTGCGGCAGCCCCTGCGGCTACCAGGGCTACTACGGGCGGGTCTGCGGCTACCGCGACTGGTGCCCCTCCTACAGCTCCCGCTACTGCTACCCCTACTCCACCCGCTACACCCAGAGATACTCCTACGGCAGCTGCTACCCCTGCTACCAGTGCTAAACCCAGCCCAAGGCACAGAAAAACCCCAAAATCTGCGTACAAGGCCCCTGGATGAATTTTGCTCTTCATCAGCTCCGGTGACGGCGGCTGCAGACGGGTCCTGAGCGTTTGGGATCTCCTCGATGACCGCTGTCGCTCTGAATAATTCACTTTTCTCGCTGTTCCTTCTCAGTCTTTCGGGATGAAATTATTGTGTGTTCCGAGGTGTCATTTCACAGCAGGAGACGCAGGAGCCTCGTCCAGCTGCGCTGGCGGCTCTGCTCCTCTCCAACACCGGCTTTACTCGCCAGACCTCTGCTGTGAGGTGTAGCAACTCCTCGGTGTACGATTGTGTGAACCTCTGGCTACTCCTGCGCTACTACGAGCTGTAACTTCTTCTTACTCTCATTAAAAGATCTTGCATCACACTGCTGCCTTCGGTTATATTTTAATGTTCTTTTTAATGTTATTTATTTATTACTTTGCTAACTATTTACTAGACACACAGGAAAAAAAAATATGAAAGAGGCGCTAATTTCAGTCGCAGCAGGGTTTCGGAAAAAAACAGGGAAAAGTGGATCATAGCTCAAGAAATTTAGTAATTAAGTGTTTTTTATGTGCAAACACAAGCACAAATATTCCCTATTTGTGAGTAGTTAGAATTATTTGTTTTATTTCTGCATCATCTTAGTACTGACAGGATAGAAGATGAAAAGCCTCTGCACTGATAAAATAAAAGTTAAAGACAAAATAGAAACCTGCATCTGGAGAGAAAAAGCACCTTTCGTTCAGTTTTTTAGAAGGACTTTTTAACACAAAATTTTGAAATATTTGTGTTAGCGCTGGCCTAAATCCCACCCCAGGACAGCTGGAAAAATCCATCAAATGAAGGAATAAAATAGAAAAAATCCTTTAGCAAATGAAGATGGAGAAAAGCGCTGAAGTTTCCTGGGGGTGAACAGGTTTTAACCTGTTCCCATAAATCAGAGCCCTTCATTAAAAGCCTCAATTTATTATTCTCTGGGAATTTGACTCCATCTTTCTCTAATTAATAAGAAGTTCTATAAATTAGATTTCCACCTAATGACCAAACCCTGTCTTGAGTTCTTCCCTGTGTTTGTAGGCACAGAAGTGAATTCCCATTTCTCCAGCTCCATTTCGGATTTTCAGCATTTGGGACATCCAAATTTTGCATTAATTTGGAGCAGGGAAGGAACTTTGGAAAATGTCCTTCACTTGCTGAACTTCCCAGGACAATTCCTGGCCTTTCAGTGCCCCTCGCCTCTTTGGGAGGTGCTTTGGTCACTCAGAAATGATCTGACCAATGTAAACAGCAACAAAATTAAATTTATTTGCCCACGTCACAACTTCAATTAAAATAATTGGTTCCCTCTCCATCAGGGATCATTAATCTGTTCTCAGCTCAACCCGACAACACAAAAAACCCCATAATTTTTTTTCTGCCTTAAAAAACTTTTTGTCTCCTCCTCAGCTTTAGTGATGGAATCCAGACATCAGAATGGAGAAGGGAATTAATAGGAGTTTTAATTATAAAATTATTTTACAGCAAATCTTATTAATGCTGATTTTCAGCCTCACCTGTGGCTTCCCAGCACAAATCAAGAGGCTTTTTTCAAATTCAGCAAATACCTCCGTGTATGACCATCCCGGCAGTGAGCCAAGCCGCATTTGCATATTAAATGAAGATAATAACAGACATTCGGGAAGTGCTGAGCCTCAACAGAATTTATGGTATCAATGTCCTCCCAAAACAGTCATTAAAGGTTCCTTTGGCAATGTTTGGGTTATTTAAATCCTCCTGGTTTGTTGCTGAAAGGTGCCTCGTGTATCACAACCAGAATGGGGAAGGGAACCCCGGGGCTAAGGAAGGTTTTTCTTTATTTAAATTAATTCCTGACATCGCCTGGAGCAGAGTGACAGTGACGGAGATCAGGCTGCACCTCGCTGGAAAATGCCACGACAGCAGATCAGGGAGTGATTCCTGCTTCCCTGCCTCAGGAAAATCCCTCCCGAGGGGGGAATGTCCAACACTTTGTGTTCCTCACCCCGTCAAAGGCAGGGGCTGCACAGCAAAATAATTTTATCATTTTAACTCCTGTGAATCCCCTGTCCATTCTGAGACCTGGATTTCGTCACTGAAGCTGAGGAGGACCCCGAAAGTTTTTTAAGACAAAAAAATCCTTGCCTCATTGTTACGGATATGGAATCATGGAATGGGTTGGGTTGGAAGGACCTCAAAGATCTCCTGATTCCACCCCCTGCCACGGGCAGGGACACCTTCCACTGTCCCAGGCTGCTCCAGCCTGGCCTGGGACACTTCCAGGGATGGGGAATCCATGGAATAAACTGTGCCAGGTCCTCCCCACCCTCACAGAGAATGATTCCTTCCCAATATCCAACTGAAATTCCCCTTCTGTCACTCTGACCCCATTCCCTGTGTCCTGTCCCTGCAGTTCCTGAGGAAAATTCCCTCTCCAGCTTCCCCGGAGCCCCTGCAGATCCTGGAAGGGGTTCTGAGGTCTCCACAGGCTGAACATTCCCAGCTCTCCCAGCCTGGATCCACAAGGAAGGGGCTCCTCTGGACTCGCTCCAACAATTCCATGTCCCTTTAACGCTGGGGACATCAGAACTGGACCCAATATTCCTGGTGGGATCTCACCAGAGAGAGCAGAGGGGGAGAATCCCCTTCCTCACCCACCTGCCCACGTTCCTTCGGATGCAGCCCGGGACAGGGATGGATTCTGGGCTGGGCTCACACCACCAGCTCACGCCCAGGTATCCCATATATAAATCCTATAAACATCGGACACGTGAACACTATCACAGGACACTGACTCAAACAAGTTTTTCCAATAATTTCATCTGGAAAAAAAAAAAGGCAAAAAAAAAAAAACCACACCATAAAAATTAACCGCATTTCTCAGATGCTGCTTTAACTGATCCCATGCCTTGGCCTGCACCTCTCTTAGGACAAATTATAGGCAGGAGAAGAACCTGAAAGAATCAATGGAACGCCTGTCATTAATTGTGACGGAAATCCTGGAGCACTCGGGGTAATTCTCCTCCGCTTCCCCGGTGTTTTACGTCACCCCAAAATGTGCAGTGTCCACCTCCCTTGTGGGGCCACAAGGTAAAGAACCAATCCACGGACTCCCGGCTCACCAGGAATTGTGGCTGGAACTGTTCTGTGTAGCCTCCAGTCCCGTTCCCAGAAATCCCTTTGTCCTGGAAAGTCTCGAGATGAAAGAATCTCCCAGGCTGTAATCACAGTGCCCAGCCCCAGGAATTCCAAAATTGTCCTAAATGCGGAGGAAAACAATTATAGCAATTGGGCTGCTGATGTACTTCCCAAATTTGCCCCGTGATTAAGGGAAGCTCGTGGAGAACTGCTCCGACTTCCACAATGGGAATATAAAAATGCTCCCAGCCCCAGCGCTCCTCACACGGCTCCTCTTGGCTTGCTCTTCCCACTGATCTTGGTAAGTCCAGATCCTGTTCTCGGGGAGAATCCTTTAACTTGGGGGGAAATCCTTTGCTCACAGGTGTTTTCTCCTGGATGCTTTTAATCTGGGGGGCATCGAGGCGTGAACATTCCCATGTCCTTGGAAAGATGGGAAGCCCGGTTAGAAGTTCTGGGTTTCTTTTTTTTCCGTGGTGACATCTGGAATTTTCAGGCCAGGGCAGAATCGTTGTGCAAGGGGGAAATGACTTTTTGTGGCAGGGTGTTGCAATGGGGAATATGGAAAAGTCCCAGGAATTGTTTTTGTCCCTCTGGAGTCCCTGGGGCAGCTCTGAGCTGCAGGATTTAAACCTTCACTGCCCAGCAGAGTGTCCTTGCTAGAACTGGCGCTTACAAAGCCAGAATTACCGAGGAACGGAATCGCTGATGTGCCAAGATTAAAGGCAGACAGAGAGGCTGGAGACTTAATGAACTCCTTGAGCTGTGCGTGAGCACTTCTAAGAACTCCGGAAAACGCTGTGAGGGATTCGAGTCAGACACTGGGACTCCTTCACACCCCTACCCTGAGCTGGGATTTACCTCAGCTGCCCGTGCTGGGAGGCTGGACAGCAAACACCCACAGATTCCTTCTTCGGGAAGCTTTTTTTTCTTGGAAAGGGTTCTCAGGATTTGGGAGGGAGGTTTGGAGTCCCCATCCCTGGAGGTGTCCAAGAAAGGACTGGACGTGGCACTCAGTGCTCTGGGCTGGGTGACAAGGTGGGGATTGGGTGCAGGTTGGACTCAGTCTTGGAGGTCTTTTCCAACCTCAGTGATCCTGGGATTCTGGGATTCTGGAGTTCTGGGATTCCGGGAATCTGTGACATGAAAATCACACCCAAACCTGAGGGATTCACTCAACATTTCCCCCCAGCCCCACCTCACTCACATCACAACCCTGCTCCTACAAACTGAGCTCACCCTTTTCCTCCCGCTCTGTTCCAGGTCTGCCTCCACCCCTCCACCCCTCCATCCCAAGATGTCCTGCTGCTGCTACTCCCCCTGCTACACCCTGTGCTGCTCCCCCTGCTACCGCACCTGCAGCCGCACCTACAGCTGCTGCAGCCCCTGCAGCTCCCTGAGCTACTACCGCCGCTCCTACGGCAGCTGCTGCAACTACAGGACCCGCACCACACGCTACTACTACCCCTCCTGCTGCTCCTACTCCTGCTGCTACCCCTGCTGCTACTCCTGCTGCTAATCCCATGGAAAAAATCCCCACAACCGGACCCGCACCGACGGAAGACCAATGGCTGAGCCCACAGTTGATGCTTGCACAAGTGCTGAGCCCCCACGATGAAGTCACTACAAATGGGGGCTTTGCTGTGCTCTAAAACCTCTTGGAATTTCTGCTTCTGTTGTTCTCTCTCTCTGCCTCTTCCTGTCTTTCTCCACATTCCTGATATTCTGCATTTAAACCCTCCCACAGCCCCTTCAGCAACGGGAGGGACGATCTGCAATTTATGTGAAGCTTCTCAGGGTTGCTGCAATGCGGCTGAAGGACCTCTGTGAAATTAGATTTGGAGTCATCTGCATTTTCAATAAGCACTTCCAGCAGGGCGCTGCAGCCCTGGGTAAGGAAGATTTACAACTGTCTCGCCTTTGATCTGGATTTGCGAGGACCTGAAGGATGAACAACACGGCTTCAACATGTTCTGGAGTGCGGTGACTCATCTCCCGGAGCTGCATCCAGGATCCCAAAACTATAATCTTTCTGTATCTGTGCCAGCTCTTTTTCTTGTTCTATTAAATACTTTCTGCATTTAAAAAACTCTGGAGATCCAGTTGTTTTCTTGCCTCTGTCCTTGGTTTACGTGAATATTCTGGGAGCTGTGGAATTCTGAAGGGACCTTCTGTCCTCGAATCCATGTCCAGCTCTGGGCCCCTCATGGCAAGGGGGGCATTGAGGGGATGGAGCGTGTCCAGAGATGGGAACGGAGCTGGGGAAAGGTCTGGAGAATCCTGAGGGAGCTGGCGGGGCTCAGCCTGGAGAAAAGAAGCTCCAGGGAGGAATTTCTGGCTCTTCCTGGGGACAGCCAGGAGGGATTTGGGATCTGACCCCAGGGAACAGGGACAGGTTGAGAGGGAACAGCCTCAAGCTGTGCTGGGGAGGTTCAGGTTGAATATTTGGGAAAATTCCTCCTGGAAAGGTCACAGGACTGAGGTCCAACCTCTCCAGTGTTACCCTTGACATCCCCAGTCCTTAAGCTCGCAGAGTTCATAATTTTGTCACCCAGTCCTTTTGCTGTGAAGGATTTCAAGATATTTGTGTGACCTCCACCTAATTTCTGGCATTAATTTGAGTTTAAAATAAGCATGATAAAGAGCAAACAGGATGCTGAGGCTTCCTGAGAATTTTTCATGCCAAAGATTTCAAGCTGTTTGAGAAACACCGGTGACAAATAAACCCAGAAATGCTGAATTGATGCAGAAAAAGTCTTTAATAGGAGCGAAAGGCAGATATAATTTTAAAGGGATACAGAATGGAAAGACCACATTCCCAAAGTCACATGACACCCTGCCCACACCATCCAGTCAGAGGGAATGTTTTGTACAGCACTGCCGAAACCGTGGAGATTGGTTTGCTTGGAGAACTGAGGAGAAGATCTGGGTCAAGAGGAGAGCTGGGGCTGAGGGAGCACGAGCCGGATGAAGACAAATCATCGCCAGCCCTTCAGCAGCAGCGCAGAGCGCTCGGAGCACCCCGGGGGTGGCTCTTGTCCCCAAGTGGCCTCTGCACACCAAGGGCCTCTGCTGCCAGACTCTCCATCAGTCCATGCCTGCCAAACCCCGGCTGGGCTTCGGGGTGGCCCCCGCTGGCTTTAGCAGGTGTAGCAGCCCCCGTAGCCGAACCTTTGGCCATAGCGGGAGCCAAAGGGGTACCCATAGCGGCCAGAGTAAAACCCAGGGTATCCATAGCAGTCCCCAGAGCCGTAGAAGCCCCTATAGCCGCCATAGAGCCCGCCGTAGCCGTAGCAGTCCCCGGAGCCGTAGAGGCCACGGTAGCCATACAAGCCGCCGTAGCCATAGCGGTCCCCGAAGCCGTAGAGGCCGCGGTAGCCGTAGAGGCTCCCGTAGCCCCGGTAGCCGCAGGGGCTCCCGCAGTCGTAGCCCCGGTAGCCATAGAGGCCCCCGTAGTTGCAGGGGGAGTAGCAGTCATCCTCACACTGGCCTTGGAGGAAAGTCATCTTTGGGAGATGGAGGTAAAACCTGCAACAGGGAGGAAAGGAAGAGTAGTAAATACTCCAGAGGAGTAGCAACAACCTCAGAGCCCAAAACTTCTTTGCTGGTCCCGTGACACCAAGAGCAGAGGCAAAATTATGACCTCAGCTCCTCATTACACCCCATTTGTATAATCTGCTCATTTACTCACTGTCCTTGAATTATTTTATATTCTATGTTCATATAGATTTAATATAATCATATTAAAGTATTTCTGTATTCCTGGGATTGGTGGAACCACTGACTATGGAATCAGCGGCCACAGATCAAAACCTTGATGCTGCCTCAGGGTTTTTTTCTGAGACAACCTGGTTAGGAATTAGCAACCCTAATTTTCTTTTAGGATATCAGCTCTTCACGGAGCTCTGCATTCCCAACTCCACCAGGAAAGTATTCCCAAAATTTTACTGTGATAACACCCTTCAGTTTTTGGGTCCATCACTGCAAGCCCCATTTCAGTGCTTTCCACCCATTTTAATTTGCACCTGGAAATGCTGAGAGCCCGCAGAAGAAATCATGGAGCGTGGACACACATGAGAACACCTGTGCTGCCAAACAGACCTGAAATCCCACTTAAAACAGAAGATTTAAGGAAAAACCTACCAAGAGTCATGGTGAGGAAACCCTTTCCTACCTCTGCTGTCCTAAAAATCCATTATCAGGGAATCCAGGTACCAACAGGACGAGGAAAGTTCCACTTTAAAACCTGAACCCAGCAAACCCAGATAAAAGGAACAGAGAACCCGGACAGTTCAGAGGAGCCACAATCCTAACAGAAATTCTGAAAAGAAAATTCCCAGTCCAGGGGAAGAAAGGAGGAAAAGCTTACCGAGTTCACCGGGAGGAAGAGGCAGGAGAGCTGATGAGGAGCTTTGAGCTCCGAGCCCTTTTTATACTCCAGCTTCCCCTCCTGGCTTATCTCAGACGCCCTGTGCATTCAAAAGATTTGGAGCCTTATTAGTTGGAAAACAAATTTGCCTGTACATGTCATATCTTCAATTAATATAATCTTCCTCATTGTTTGGGTTTATTAGTGTGTTCCCAGCCTCCCGTATGTCCCATATATTACAGGCTTCTTTCATCTTAACACTTTCTGGGCCAACAACATTCCTGATACCATTTTTTTGCCTCCGTTGTCAAATCTGAAGTTTATTTTTGCGCAATATAAAAGCCACTTCTAATTTCTCAAAGTCATTGGAGAGAGAGAAGTTTTCAGTAAAAAAGGAAAATTTTCCCACATGTTTGAAATTATTTGTGTTCAGTAGAAAGATGCACCACAGGATTTTATTTAAAGAAAATGTAAACGTAGGGATTTTATATTAAACCTCACCAGCTTCACGACAAAGGACCAGAACTATAAATAAATCTTAATTCCATTCCTCCAAAGAACTCCTGAATCAAAGCCATGCTGCTGCAGGAGCAGGAAGAATGTTTTTAACGAAACTACAACTGCATTTTTTGCAGTGCTGTTCACTGGAGGGTTTGACCCAAGTTCAGCAGAGCAAAGTGGAGAATTCAAGGCTGAACTTGATCTGGCAATAAAGAAATTATCAGGATTAGCACTAAAGGAGCATTAAATGAACACTAAAAGAACCCTGTTGGTATGTTTTCCACAGAGAATCACCATGTGCAGACATGACGATAGTGAGGAACGCTGGAGTTTAGGGCAGAAGTCCTTGGGTGACCTTCACCTAATTTCTGGCATTAATTTGAATATAAAATAAGCGTAATAATGAGCAAACAGGATGCAGAGGCTTCATCCGAATTTTGCATACCAAAGCACTTCGTAAATACTCATTAATATTTTCAGTTTGCAAAGTGTTGCAGGATTTAAATATTAATAGTTTGACACCGAAAGACACCTCCAGATTTAATAATATGGTCACTCCTCAAGGTCTCTGGTTCCTGAGCCCTATTAAGGTGATGCTGAAACTGTCCGTGAAAGTCAAAAAGTATCCCAAAAAAATCACTTAAAATAAGAAGGAATACTTGGGAATGCCCAAAAGGCGGTTGGAAAATGTGTTTAGATTGTTCTTGGAGACCCTGGGATACAAATCCGATGGGAGAGCCCCACCAGGATCACCGGGAAGCTTGGGGAGGTCATGGCAATGCCGTGTAGAGGCTCCTCAACCTTCGGCACACCAAAGCAAAACCTCTCCACATAGTCCTCCGTGAGCGGCACCACAGGCGCCAAAACCAAGCCAACGGAGCACCCACAAGTGTACTGCCCAACCCCTAATGATCTGAATATCTCCCCAAATAAATATCTCCCCATCTGGCCGCGAGGAATTCCAGGCAATTTCCCCAGAAACGTGTCCTTCTTTTAAGATTAAAGAAATTGTAAGGAGTTTACGTTGGTGCTGCGACGCCAAACGCGGAAAATATGAAAATGGTTGGCTCCAGTGATGCCAGAGGGAAGAATAGTCCGATGACATACTTTGGATAGTTTCCAAGTTTGGGAAGGTGTAAAAACGGACCCCCTGCTCCGAAAAGTCATTCACTCCTCTCGACTCTTCCTCTCGACTTCTCCTCTCGGTGAAGCAGGTAAGGCAATACTGACTCTACTCTCGTGTGTGTATGTTTGTCCATGTATTTCTGTATAAATATATATAATGAGTACTAATATGAATATATATAAGATATATACTGTTTCTTTATTTTTTTAATAAGTACTGCTGTGTCCGTATGGATTTATATGACGTATATAACCTGTGTCTATGTACAGGTACAGACATTCTGTAAGAAATTTCTTGTCATTTTGGAGCCAATCCGAAATGCAAAATTCCCTGCCATCTCAAGGAATTCCTCCGCTCAAAGCTTTTTGCTCTTCTTTCCTGTGCTTGTTTAATATTAGGCTTTAAAGCACTGAAAACTGGATATTTGCTACCACAACTTTGTAGTCAAAAGTCGTTTTCAGTGCTGGGTTATATTTTTTATATTTTTATTTCATTTATTACATTTCTCTGATTTCTGGGGCAGGAAAGCTCAGCTCTCAGTTGGCAAAACCCTTATGCACCACGTTTAGTCAGCAGTTTCCAAAAGTTGACCGGGAAGAAAACAGCAACTTTGTTTGCGATTGAGGAGATTAGCAAAATAAACGAGTTAATTAAGAGGCTGAAACCGATGCGCAGGAGGCACCGAGTCGGAGCCTTTGCTCTGCCCTCAGCAGCCCATAAAATTTGTTTCGGGGTGTGTGTTCCAGGCTCTCCAAATCAACAAAGGATGGCTTCCTTCAAGAACTGCTGTGACAATGGGTGTTGCTCTCAAGTCGGCAACGTCGGCTTCTGTGGCTTCCGGTCCGGGCGCCCCTTCAGCTTCTACCGGGACCAGTGCCAAATTGTCCCCCGGCCGGCTTCAGGAACATCGGGAGCTTCGTGAACCCCTCTGGGAGCCTCTGTGGGACCATCTATGAGAACCTCAATGGGGGCATAGTTGGGAGGCTCTCTGGGAAGATCGAGGGGCTCTCTGGGCTCATGGGTTGTATGGGTAGCTTGGGTAACTTTGGAAACTGCGGATTAAGTCTCCCCTTCTCCGTTCAGTTTGGGAACAGAACCATCTGAGCTGTTCCCAGCAGGAATAGTGCCCATGGGATGGAATGCAGGACACGGATTCATGGTTTAGGTTACGGCGCTGAGAAATGCCAAGCGCTCATGCCTGTGACTTTGGGGGATGTGTGGGTGCCAGGCAGTGTAGGATACTCCAAGTGTAACCCTCTGTAGGATCTCCTGTCTCTCCAGCTGTCACTCTGAAAGGGCTGAAGCACCTTTAGAGCACTTTGGTGGAGTAGAGAGAGACTTTTGGGTGTGAGGAAAGAGCTTTTTAAGTTCATTCGCAGCCACTGTGTGTTGCCACAGTAGTGGGAGTTTCTGCAACAAAGTCCACGTTGCTCGACTCTGACCAAAAGTGACTTTTAGCAGAGCAGCTCCTGTTCTGCATCCCTGCTGCGCCTCACCTGACACTGAACACGGCGAAGAAACATGTTTGGTCTGGCAAGCTCCACCATTTCCACCAGGAGAAACATCGCTCACCATCGGGAACACTCTACTTGCCAAAGCCCCTTTTGTATCTCTGCCAACTTCTTCTTTCTGTTCCTCTCTGCTTCTCATTTTCATTAAAATTACTCTGTTTAGCAGCATCAAATGTCTGCTCTGCTTTTGTCTTGGCTCATCCGGCACTTTAAAGGGACCCCCAGCCACCCTGAGGAGCCCTGCAATGAGAGGGCAGTCTAGACTCCAGATGTTAGGGACTGTCACCACATCTCCATCTCAAAGGCTCCTGCCCTGACTCATTTCTCCCACTAGAAGGAAAAACCTTGACTAACCCTTGACCTTGGGTTTACCCAAATATTTCACCAGAAAGAGGCATTCCTTGATTGATTTTTCCCCCAGAGAGACTCCCGGAGCAAAGCTGGGGTTGGTGCTTGGGCAATAAATCACAAAAACGAGAGGCTGAGGTGGAGTCTCGTGGTCGTCCAAGGCAGGAGGTCGGTGGCATTCAAGGTTAAAGACACCTAAAAGACCCAAGGCAGCCAAGCCATGACCATCGTCTGGAGGGTTCAGCTCCTCTGCAAACGGAGCAGCCGGTTCTTCAGGGAGTTCCTGTCAGCCCCTGCCGTGTCGCCTCAAGGAGACTGAGCAGCCCTGATGTAGATTTAGAATGCTAAAGATGATTTAGCTTTAGAATACTAAAGATGACGAGAGTTGAAGGCAGGTGACAGGGCTGGGACTGGCAGGAAATCACCACCTGTGTCACATGTCCCCCAGGGGAAGCGGTGGTGCCTCGGGAATGAGCAGAGGTGGAAGTCGGAAGGGAAGGACATCACAAATGATGCCGTCCTGGCAAACTTGGGCAGGGATGGAGGTTAAATTTGAGCCAAAAGACCCTGGGGAGGGCTGAAAATTTTACCCAAATCTTCAGCTTCCTGGGTTTTATTCCATCTCCCCTCCTGTGCATGGCTGTCCAAGCCCTTCCACACTCTCCGTGCAGCTAGGAAAAGCCTTTGGGCGCCAGGGGCATCCAAGGGAGACAAGCTGAGTTTATAGTGTTGGGAGACTCCAGCGTTTCCTAATGTTTTCCCCGGGGAACCCAGCCCATTTTGCTGCTGACAGCAGAAGGGTTGTGAAACCTCTCTTAAAAGCTTTGCCATTTTCTAAGGGCTGCTCTGCTTGGGTGGATGTTCCTCCCTGACGCCTCTTCCTGGGGCATCCTGATCTGGGGCTGTCCTTCTCAAATTGGGCCACTGAGGAATCAGACCAGACCTAACTCTTGGCTGGGGCTGCCCCTTCCCAGAGAAGGAAATGGAGCTGCGGAGCTCATCTCTGCTACCTGGAGCCGGCTCCTGGTCAAAGAGTTTCAGGAAAATCAATGACATGATGGAAAAAAATGGATGTTGGGTTGGAGGGTCAGCATTTCTGCTGACTGGTCCTGGTTTTCTGCCCATGGAATGGCTTCTCCAACCTCCTCCCTTAATTATTTTCTTGAGCCTTTCCTCCACTTGTCTTGGGAAAAGCAGGAAACCTGGGAAAAGCAGAAATGCTTCTGCAAGAGGCCACCATGGCAAGAGGAGGGGTGGCCATGGCTGTCTCTGGGAAATCAGGCCAGAGGTGCCCCCCTCACAGTCACTTCTGCAGTAACATTTGTGACTCCGGCTGATGTCTTTGATGTGGAACTGGGCTCACAGGGGATCCGGGCAGCTCTGTCTGGGCTCTGCTTGTTGAACCACCTCGCTCTGTGCCACATGATCATCTTTAGTGGTCTAAACCTAAATAATCTTTAGTATTCTAAAGCTAAATCATCTTTAGCATTCTAAATCTACATCAGGGCTCCTCGGTCTCCTTGAGGCGACACGGCAGGGGCTGACAGGAACTCCCTGAAGAACCGGCTGCTCCGTTTGCAGAGGAGCTGAACCCTCCAGATGATGGCCATGGCTTGGCTGCCTTGGGTCTTTTAGGTGTCTTTAACCTTGAATGCCACCGACCTCCTGCCTTGGACGACCACGAGACTCCGCCTCAACCTCTCGTTTTTGTGATTTATTGCCCAAGCACCAACCCCAGCTTTGCTCCGGGAGTCTCTCTGGGGGAAAAATCAATCAAGCAACGCCTCTTTCTGGTGAAATATTTGGGTAAACCCAAGGTCAAGGGTTAGTCAAGGTTTTTCCTTCTAGTGGGAGAAATGAGTCAGGGCAGGAGCCTTTGAGATGGAGATGTGGTGACAGTCCCTAACATCTGGAGTCCAGCCTTGCAGGGAATCTTCGTGCTGGCAGCTCCTGTGTCCCACCACTCCAGTTCCTGACCATCAGCCCTTCCCCAGCTTCCTTGTAGACCCCTTTCAGATCCTGAACCTGGAATTCTTTCATGCCCCGAGGCTTAGGAAAAGTTGGATGATGAGAGGAATTTGCGGCCTGACTGCGAAATTATCATAACAGACGACAGCCGGGTAATTTAACTAACAGAAAACCAACTCCTGTGATTCCATTCCAACTCCGGGCTGCCAGCCTCCAGCAGGATGTATTTACTGGGGAATTATCCATTTAAATGTTCCCTTGGGAACCAACCACAGGGGTGATGCCACAGGAGCTGCCAGCACCAAGATTCCCTGCGAGGCTGAGGATCCTCCCTAAAGACTAAAGCTGTCCCAAATGAGAAGCTGGGCCCCTGATTATTGCCCAAACAGGACTAATTTTTCAAATTATTTGTTAAAGAGTGCAACCTTTTAGGAGAAGGGAAAGTGGGACATGATACAGGGGAAAAAAATGGCCTTGTTGGAGGTGCCCAGTCAATTCCTGGACGTTGGTCTGGATGACCACAGGAGGATTGGGCATAGCTCGGACTCCATGATCCTGGAGGGCTTTTCCAATCCTGTGCTCTGCTCGTGTCACTGCCAAGATGGGGAGGCTGAGCCTGAGGACACCAGGAGCAGGTGCCAGAAAAGCCAATATTGAGCAAAAACCTCCACAGAGACTGTGGGAAATGTGGGAAAGGAAGGGACAGCTGTGGCTGTGCAAAAGAGATGCACCCACAGACCTTGGCCAGATCCCTCAGGAATTTCATTATCCTGACGATGGGATCAGGTTGGCACAGCAGGGCAAGGACAGGGAACACACAGAGACACCCACACGCCAATAAACCTGCTGCAATGTCTGGTTTAATGAGGAAGAGGAGGTGAGACACAGCACGGGTTACAAATTGCCCACAAGCCGTGGTTTGGTCCAGGGTGACTCAGGTAATGTGTGGGGTTGCTTCTCCTGTGGTGATACCCAGCCCTGATCACACGGCACAGCAGCAGAGCAGGGGCTGGGGCACTCCAGAACCCTTTTTATCCATCAGTAACCATGGAAAGTGCTAGAAAATGGATCTAAAGTGGATCTCGCACCAGATCCTTGACATTGCCACAGTCACAGAAGCACAGAATGGTTTGGGTGGGAAGGGATTTTAAAGATGATCCAGTTCTGCCCCTGCCATGGGCAGGGAACCTTCCACTATCCCAGGTTGCTCCAAGCTGTGTCCAGTCTGGCCTCGGACACTGCCAGGGATGGGACAGCCACAGCTCCTCTGGGCAACCTGTGCCAGGGCCTCACAGGAAAGAATTTCCTCCTAATTTCTGCCTAAAATCTAATCTAAACCTACTGCCAGTGGGAAGCCACAAAGATCCCTACAAGCCCCCAGGGAATCAGGAACAGTCCATAGCTTTGAGAACAGAGTGCTTGGAAAGAGAGGAACGCTTTAGAGGAAGAAAATCAGGAAGGGTAGGAGAAGGATGGAAATGGATTTTTGAGGCATTCAAACATCCACTGATGCTCCCGATGCTGCCCCAGATGCTCAGCTCTCCCTAAACGCTGTGCCCCGGAGCTCAGCCATGGATCCGCGTCCTGCTGGTCACCACCTTCCAGCAGCCACTCCTTGGCTTTAGCAGCAGGGTCTGCAGCTCCCAACCGGGTACCCCCGGCCCCACCTGGCCCCGCCATAAACTTGGGAAGCTCCAGGGGTTCGGGCAGCAGCAAAACCGCCTCCAACAGCGGCTCCAACAGCGGGTCCGGCACCAGCTCCAACACCGGCTCCAACTTCAGGGACTCCCGCGGATCCCACGACGCTCTGCTGTGGGAAGGTGCTGAGGATGGGCCCGGGGATGGTGACGACCACGGGGGGAGGGTAAATCACCACCGTGGAGTCGGGGCACTGCCGGACGCAGGGCTCGTTGCAGGAGTCGGCCACGGGCTGGGGCACGGCCACCCCACAGGGAGAGGCGCTGCCGTCAGTGCAGGGGCTCAGGGAGTGAACCATGGCTCAGGGGTGGGGATCTGCAGGGCAAGGGAAGAGCAGGAAAATAAAACACAAATTGGTATCGGTTTCATAATCAAACACGAGAATAGAAAGCTATGAAGAGGCTCGAGGGACAGGGAGAATTCTCATAGCTCAGCACCCAAAATACATCCCTAAAGCGTGTATTGAACACAAGGGGAAAGAGTTTTCATGGAATATTAATTAGATCTCACCCAGATCTGCATTTCCCAGTGGCTGAACAGTCACAAATGGATTCATTTACACAATCCCAGAGTCACTGAGGTTGGAAAAGCCCTCCAAGATCACCGAGTCCAACCTGTGACCAATCCCCACCTTCTCAACCAGACCAGAGCACCAAGTGCCACATCCGGTGGTTTCCACCAGGAGAATGTCAGACTGAGCCCAAAACCACACTCAAAGGCTTGGTTGGAGAAGGAATTCAGGAGTTCAGGAATTCAGGAATTCACTTACCTACAGCACAAGGGAAGGGAGAGAAGAGAAATGATCGTGCGAGGTGTGAGGTCAAAGACTTTTATACCCGTCCCCAGAGTGCCCAGCACATGAACCACCCACGTGCAGAACTTCCTAATCAATTACTAACCACGATTCTTTCAAGATCCAACTTCGTTAATGGATGTCAATTGTTTTAGATAAATCACTCTTGCTAATTACTGGTTTGTCCTTCTGTCCCGCATGACCTGTCCTTTACTGCCTTCCCCACTCTGCAATTTCAGCTTTATAGAGAGGGGATTCTTTGTCTCTGCATCTCAAAGGCAAAAGGTTTATGGGGTTTAGGCTTGATCTTCTCCATAGATGGACTCATTCCTGGGCAGGGGGGAACCAGCCACTTTTTTGAATAAAAATATCCTTGACTCAGCCCAGGAAGAGGCGAAAAAGTGAGGGATAAACCGGAGCTCTGGGTTCTTGAATGAAATATTTGACGGAAGAGAGATAATCTGTGTTCCGGGTTCTTCAGACTAATACGAAGTCTGATCAAAGCTCTGGCAACTGCAAAAATCCTGAATTTTATAGTTATAGACCCAAATAAGTCAGGACACCTCTTTCAACCTGATTTCAACGGAGCACACGATTCCTTTACACGTTTTTACAATAAAACAGAAAGAAAGGCAAGACCACGTTTTATATCACGTTAAATACCCCATATTTTCAAAACCATAAATCATGACTGGATTTGGGGAAATGGCAAAAAGGCCGTAAATGGGGTGTGGCCGAGGCAAGACCTTGTCAGGCATTTTTTCCAGGGAGTCACTTCTCCAATCAAAGGGCACCCGAAGCAGTTGGAACAACACCTCACGCGGCACCTCGGGAACAACGAGCGGGAGACGCCTCTGGAATACCAGCTGCTGATGAATCCCAGCTGCTGGCTGGGGTTATCATCCTGCTAAACCTGAGGAGGAGGCTCTGGGACAGCCAGGAGTGGAGTCAGGGATGCCGAGGATGGCACCGGTGTGAGCTGGACGGACACTCCCACCAGCAGCAACCGCTCCATTCTGGTTCCATTTGGTTTAAAAACTAAAGTATTTTCCTACTTCTGCTCTCTTTTATTAAACCTCACCTCAAAGCCTTCTCCCTTGGGTTGGAAGGGACTTCCGAGACCATCCCGTTCCACCTTCCACCATCCTGGCCTTGGACACTTCCAGGGGTGGGACACCACAACTAATAATGGAAGATAACCATGGGAATTGCAACATCTGCCTTCACCTCAGCTTAGATCGGCCAGCAATTTATCCCTAAAGTCAAAAACATTGGAATTAATACCTAATTACTGAGTTTAGCCAGCTAAAGATAAAATTAAATGTTAAATATTATTTTAGGGATTTATTAATAGTTAAAAATGAAGATTTTTACTCCAGCATGGGAGGAATCCTCCACAGTGCTGGGATTTATTCCCTCTGCTCGGGGTTCCTGTCACTGCAGGGTGGATTTCTGTGAACATGAACATTAACCTTGACAAGAGCCATGTCAAGGCTTTCTGGAAGTGTTTCCAAACACATCATAAAAGCTCATTAGTGCCCTGACGTTGTCGCTGTATCGTTGTTAACAGGAGTTTTAACAGCTCAGACACAACCAGGAAATAAAAGTGATGAATCAACAGGTGAAACATGGCCACAACTCAACACCCGAGCAAGGAACACAGCAGAGCAGTGTCAGCTCAATTTACCAGCTCAAACAGGCTGAAGGAGCAAATTCCAGCTCCTCTGAAGGTAAAGATGAAAAGCACAAACATCACCGGCTTTGTAAAGATAAAACCGAAAAGATCGAGCAAGAGTTGAGCTCGGGAGGAGGGAGATCCCTGAGGACACCAGCGTGGGCGAAGTGTTCAAAAAAGCGAGGCCCAGGGATCCAACCCATCCCTGACACCAATGAAACACCAAAAACAGAACCCCAGGATCCCTGAGGTTGGAAAAGAGCGCCAAGGTCATCTAGTCCGAGCTGTGCCCAATCCCCACCTGGTCACCCAGACCAGCGTCCAGGAATTCCTTGGACACCTCCAGGGATGGCCGCTCCAAACCTCCCTGGGCAGCCCCTTCCACGGCCTGGCCGCCCTTTCCAGGAGGGATTTTCCCAAATATCCACCCTGAGCCCTCCCCTGGCACAGCTCGAGGCCGTTCCCTCTCAGTCAGTGGGAGCAGAGCTCCAACCTCCTGTCAGGAGTTTGGAGAGGAAATTCAGCCTCCCACATGCCCATGGAATGAGATGTTCTTTAAGGTCCTTCCCACCCAAACCATTCCACGATTCCCTGATAACTCTACTCCCCTTTCCAATACATAAATATGAAATATATTTAATATATACATAAAATCAGAGCTAAACCACCACATCCATCCAGGCTTTTTTAAAAGGGATGCTCAGAGCTGGAAAGAGGGGAAAAGACCTTCACCAGGGCCTGTTCTCACCCCAAAACTCAGCTTTGCTCCACTGATAAATGAAGACATTTTAGTGATAAATGAAGACACTCTGGTGATAAATAAGGACAATACTGATTAATGAAGACACTCCTGGGGTGCTGAGCTGGCTCACCCCGGTGTTTACCCGCTCATAAAGCAGGAGCAGCACTGACAGGACATTAAACAACACCTTCATAACAGGACCTCATAAACCCCTCACAAATGCTCATTAATGTCTGACACGAGCCAAGCTGTCCCAGCTCAGCCCCATTACCAACAACACCAGCACAGAGTCAATTTCAGGGCCGCGTCTCAGCACATCAAAGGCTGCTAATTACCCTAATGACATCACCCGTCGGCAGCAGGATCCCTTCCGAGGGCCCAGCACAAGGCACAGGGACAGAGCCGAGCTCTGGGTGCAAAGCAGAGCTGTTGGGACGATTCCAGAGCCGTTGGGATCATCGTAGGGTGGGACAATGGGGTCATGAGGAAAGAATTCCCTGTTCTGTTATCGCTGGGGTGAAACGTTTCGCAAGGGCAGGTGGTGACGGGATAATGAGGGATGGGTTCGGATTGACAGAGAGGAGGCTCGGATGGGATATTGGGAAGGAATTCCTTCCTGTGAGGGTGGGGAGGCCCTGGCACGGGCTATTCCATGGATTCCGCATCCTTGGAAGTGTCCAAGGCCAGGCTGGATGGGGCTTGGAGCAAAGTCAGGGAATGACTCTTAACGAAGTTTGAGGAGCACAGGATCAGCCACATGAGGAGCAGCTCAATGCCGGCCTTGGGCACACCTCTCCCAGTCCTGCTCCCCAAAGCTTCACTGCTCAGTGTCCCAGTTGCCTTTCTGCAGGAAAAACAGAGTGAGAACCATCAATTCCCGCTCCCCCACCGCTGCTTCCCGATTGTCGTGCCGACAAAAGGAGCTTTAAGAGGACAGAGATGGATTTCTTTAGGTACCTAACAAGGTCAATGGGATGAAAGGCGGCTTTTCCTTCTCCCCATAAAGCTTTAAAATGGAAAGAACCCGCAGGGTGTGAGGTGTTTTTCACGGGATTTGGGGATAGCAACGCATTAACGAGCCCAAGTGAGTAAAGTAATTACAGCCGGTGAAAAAGTTGCACATGAACAAATTCCCTCCCGTGGTTTATTAGGATTTGATACTCAGTGGCTCAGGTTTTCCATGAAGTCTGAAGGACTATAAAAACTCCATATAAAAACCCCCATTTCCAAGCTTTCCATCCAGTCCTTACTCTCCACCGTGAGCTCGGTAAGTTGTTTCCCTATTTCTATTCCTAAGAAAATACCGTTTTGTTGGGACTTGGAACTGGAATCTGGATCCTGCTGGAATAGCCTGACACTGTGAATTAAGAGGGTTGTTCTTTTAAAGATTCTTTCTTGGGTTTGTTGCTATTTTTTTTAAAGGCAGAGACAGATGAAGGGGTTTAAAGTTGAGCCTGAGATTTACAGAACCTCGCCCAATTTGGGATGTGATGTTTCTCCATCCTCTTCTCTGATCCAGATCTTTTATTTGCTTTGTTAAAATTGAATTCTACACTTCTCCTTTATTACAGGCCACCTATTTTAGCAGTTCAGGTGGTAATTATCCAGGTTTGGATCAGTCTTTGCCAGGCTGGGAATGTTGGGAATGCTCAGCCTGTGGAGACCTCAGAGCCCCTTCCAGGATCTGCAGGGGCTCCGGGGAAGATGGAGAGGGACTTTTCCTCAGGAACTGCAGGGGCAGGACACAGGGAATGAGTTCACACTGGAAGAGGGGAAATTTAGGTTGGAAACTGGGAAGGAATTGTCCGCTGTGAGGGTGGGGAGGCCCTGGCCCAGGTTATTCCATGGATTCCCCATCCCTGGAAGCATCGGAGGCCAGGCTGGGTGGTGCTTGGAGCAACCTGGGGCAGTGGGAGGTGTCCCTGCCATGGGAGTCGGATGGAGAGCTGAGGGCTGAGAGCCGGAGCTCAAATTCCTGTGCCAGAGCCCAGCAGGGAATTCCTTCACCTCCCTCCCGTGTTTCCCAGGATCCTCCGGAGCCATGTCCTACTACGGCTACCAGTACAAGCAGCAGTGCTACATTCCCGGCGGGATGAAGTGCTCCGTGCCCGCCTTCACCCAGCAGTGCCACAGCCCCGGCGTGGTGACCTGCGGGTCCTGCTCTCCCTGCGCCCCCACGGGGACCAAGGTCTGCACCGTGAGGAAAACCCTGGCGAGCCCGCGGTGCCCGGGGCCCTGCCGGCAGGGCTGCGTGGAGACCCACGTGGTGGAGGGCCACCACTCCTCCTCCTCGTCCTGCAGCAGCTCCAGGTGTCTGGACCCCTGCTCCGTGCCCTTCCCACAGCCCCTGGTGCAGAGCAGAGGGCTGTGCGTGCCCCGCTGCGGGCAGGCCATGGTCAGGAGGTGTCCCCAGGTGTGTGCCCCGGCCGCCGTGTGCCAGGACAGCTCCTGCCCCTACTCCTACCAGTGGTCCAACAGTTACCAGTACAACTGTGGGCAGTAAAACCTCACCGGGGTGCCCGGGGGGCAACCAGGGCGTGAAGAGCCCGAGAATATCCAGCACTGAGGGGCAGCTCCCACGAACACGACGCTTCTCCTGCCGAAACCACTCCTGGGCACCTTTAGGAACCATCTGGCACCTTTAGGAACCTGCTGGCACATTTAGGAACCTTCTGGCACCTTTAGGACCCATCTGGCACCTTTAGGAACCGTCTGGCATCTTTAGGAACCAGCTGGCACCTTTAGGAACCTTCTGGCACCTTTAGGAACCAGCCCTTATTTAATCCTCTCCGTGTATTCTCTGTATTAGATTTCGGGGTCTCGTAGCTTCTTATCTCCTTCTCTTATCTCTGCTGGGCTCAGCTCTCCACGGCACGAGGAGACTCCCACGGCTGTGTGAAGGAGATGTGAGTCCGGCCACTCACGTGGATGACACCGCACCCAAGTGGCCTCAGTGCCACCAAAGGGCTCCTCGTGTCAATGCCGCTAAAAAAATAAACACTTTTTTTTTTCCTGCTTCCAACTTTGTTCCAGAGGGAAATTTGTAAAGAAATCTGAGTTTTCTGGACCAGGGAGGTGGTGGAGTCACATCCCCGGAGGTGTCCAAGGGCTCGGTGCCAGATGGGGATTGGGCACAGGTCGGAGCTGATGGTCTGGGAGGGCTTTTCCAACCTCAGGGATTCTGGGATTTTAATTGTATACGAAACTAACAGAAATAAGACCAAGAACACGGAAAATGGTGAAAAGCAGAATTTGGCTTTCAAGTCAAGGGGGTCTCTTGGGTCAAGCAATTCATTCTCAAAGCATTTACTCCTTAAATATAATAATAAAAACTCCTTAAATATAATTAATATATTAAATATCCACCTGTGATGCAGCAGCTGGAAGTCAGAGAGTTTGCTCCATAGTTTGCATTATTTTGTTCTCTCTGGCACATCCCCAACACCCACAATAAAACTTCTACTGCACCAAACTACTTCCTTTCTAATTTGCTTTTTTTCTTCCTCCATCCCTTTTCACTGGACTCAGAGCTGAAAATCCTCATTTTACGTCAATCATGGAAAGACAAACTCTACTCCCACTGGAGCTGATAAAAACCACCCCGATCTCCAGAGTGGGTCTTAAACCAACTCAGGAAAAAGCCGGGGCAGCTCTGGGATGACAAAAACAGGGAATCAATAAGTGCCAGGCACTGGAATCGCCAGGGCAGAGCAGGACATCAAACTGCCAAAAAAACAAAAAAAAAAGGGATATAAACGACCCTGTCCACCACAGAATCCCAGCCAAATTTCCCCTAAATGGTCCCGTGTGCGTTTGGAAACCGCGCCCCGGGAATTCCTTGTGCTCCATCGTGTGGCCAAAGGATTCAGGGAGCACCAGGATGGAGGTGCGACCTCACCTGTGCCAAACCCACGCCAGCAGAGGGACCTTTCCTGCCTCTCCCCGTGGTTTTCTCACCCTCACCTTCATCTCCCGCATCAGGAGGGGAGGTTTGGGAGGTCCCCAGTGTGCGCGTTCACCCGGAGAACGTGTCGTGCCCTCAGTTCGTCCTTTCCTCCCCATTCTCCCTCCCCATTCGCCCAGCCCTGCCGAGCTCCACCGCTTCTGGACAAAAGCACCGCAACAAAACTCCCCGGGATTTGCATTTCAATGCGTCTGAGCCCCTCAGCAGCCCGCTCCTCCAACGAGCCGGGCGGCCGCGTTCTTTGCTATTCCTAATTAAAACCACGGAGGATGAGGAATTAGAGAGGCATCCAGGGAATCTCTGCCATTCGGGAGCCTCCATCGAGAACCGTCTGGAGAGGCAGACAGATGCACCAAGGGGGTTAAACCCAAAATGCTGGGTGGTGAAGTCGTCCCAGCCCAGGGAGACGGGGGGAATTTGGGGTCCAAGGGGGTTAAACCCAAAATGCTGGGTGGTGAAGTCATTCCAGCCCAGGAAGACGGCGGGGGATTTGGGGTCAGAGCTGTGCTGGAAGTGCCACAGGACCAGCAGCAAAGCCAACCTGCCCCGGGGAGCTCAGCCTGGGTTGCCCCGGCCTCTCCCGGGGATGTTCGGAGCTGGAAACAAGCAGCAATTCTGTCACTTAACGCTAAATTTGCCCCTGACGATATTACAGGAGGTCTCTCAGAAAAGCTGCGGCTGCCCCATCCCTGGGAGCGTCCCTGAGGGACAGTGGAAGGTGTCCCTGCCCGTGGCAGCGGCGGGATGAGATCATCTCGAAGGTCCCCTCCCACCCGAACCATTCCACGGTCTCAGAGCCCCATCCCGTGGCTGTGCGGGCGCCGAGCCGCTGGAATGTTCCCTCCTGACTCATTCCTGGAGCGGCGGGAGGCGTACGGGACGAGCCGGTGGGAAGGAGGTGCTTGTAAATTAACTGCTGGGTAACGAGCTCTGCTGGTTGCCAGCCCAGATCCCGCCGTGGGAGCTGCCCAGGGAGGAGCCGGACAGACGCAGGGACAGACAGAGGGACAGAGAGGCTGTGAAAGGCCCTCCAGGGCCCTCAAACTGTCCCTTGTACCCCTGGAAGACACAAATTCCACCCGCATTTCTGCCAGGTTTTGTCCTTCCGACTCCGAGGTGCTGCCCACGGGGACTTGGGGAGTTGGGACCGGCTGTGGGTGGGGAAGGTGGAGCAGGACCGGCGTTCCCGGCTGTTGAAATCCCAAATTGCCGCCCTGCTGACGCTGCTGTGATAAAGGGATGGAGCAGGGCCCATGGGGAGAGGTGGAAAAGCAGGTCCGTGGTCCCTGGGGCTCCTCTGGGGTGGTTCTTGCCTGTGACCGAGTGAAGTGATGGAGAAACGAGGCAGCACTCCAAGGAAAGGAGGGATAAACCTGATAAATATTAATCCCAGACCGGGGCAGGCTGGAAGGGACCGCGGTGGGTCACAGCTGAGTTTCTGGGAGTTTATCCAAGGCTCTCCATCAGTTTATTCCTGCACCTGCCTATGTTTACCCTGCTCACATCCTGTGGGAACATTCCCAGCCACTGGAGGCTTGGAAAGGAGAAAATCCTGTTGGTTGTTCAGATCAAATCTTCACGCTGCAGGAAAGACTCAGATTTGCTGTTTTCTCAGGAGGCGTTCCTCCCTCTCCATCCCAACTTCCTCGAGCTCTCTCTGGGTGGTGCTGATGGGATGAGGAGTGACGAGGGCTGACCTCACCCAGCTGTGCTGGAGGTGCAGTTCCAGCAGGAGAATCTGGGGGGACCCTGCCCCCTGAAATGTGAGTCCTAAGGATCATGGAACCATGGAATGGTTTGGGTAAAAAGGGGCTTGAAGTTCATCCCATTCCACCCCCACCATGGGCAGGGACGCCTTCCACCATCCCAGGTTGCTCCAAACCCTGTCCAGCCTGGCCTTGGACACTTCCAGGGATCCAGGGGCAGCCAAAACTTCTCTGGGCACCCTGTGCCAGGGCCTCCCCACCCTCACAGCCAAGGATTCCTTCCCAATATCCCCTCTAAACCTTCTCTCTGTCCATTTGAAGCCATTCCCCCTTGTCCTGTCACTCCAGGCCCTTGGGAACAGGATAAGGAGACTTTCAGTGCCTCTGCCCCACACAAAACATCACATTTCAGATGTGTCCTACAAAACAGGTCCTGGTTTTCCTGTCCTCTATGGAAATCCTCATGGGAATAGCCAAACATCAGCTGTCAGTGAGGGAGAAATGCTCCAACATCCTAAAAAATCACAGTGGCCCAGAGCCACGAGGCTTCTCCCCGCTCCAGAGTTGGCAGCTGAAAATTGGGGTTGGTTTTGGTGGCCCCAGTGGTGCCAGGAGCTGGGGGCACTGGAGAGGGTCCCCTGTGTTGGTGACATTCCTTCCTCCAACTGTCCTCAGAGCAGCTAATCCTGATTTAGGCCAAAAACCTCGCGAAGCCTTTGGGGAGTTCCCAGGCAAATAAATTAACAGTCGGATATGACTCCCGAGGATAATGAATGGAGCAATTACGACTTTCCATTTGATGACTGTAATTTTCTGAATAACAAGGGGAGGAAGCTGCCTCAGTGTCACAGGGAAAAACTGGGCAGATGACCCAGTAAAGAGCTGGGTGGATCCTCAAAAATAGGAAGCAATGCAGTTAGACTGGCCAGGGCATGAGCAGCTCCCTCTTCCCGAGGAGTTTGTCCTGCCATGTCCCCACGGATCCCTGGTGGATGCTGGAATGGGGTTGGCAGTGACGCAGTCAGGGCCATGCTGGTGTCTGGGTGACAATGACAGGTTTGGCCAACCAGCCCTCCTGGCATCCCGGAAATGCTTCAGTTCCGTGGTGGGGAGGAGAGAGGATGGAAAAATGCCCTGGAGGTGCTCTGGGAACTCCTGCGTGTGAAGATAAAAGGTTTGGAGCAAAGTGGGGTTGCTCCAATGTTTAGAGCTGCAGGGAGTGACCCAAGATAAAACCACAAGGATTTATTTCCCTCCCTTTACGGTGGATGCTGTTCCCTCTTGAAATGTTAAAATTGCAGAATCTCAGAATGGTTTGGGTTAGAAAGAACCTCAAAAACCACCTTGTCCCACCCCCTGCCACGGGCAGGGACCCCTTCTCCCCAGCCCAGGGTACTGGGAGACAGCAGAATTCCCTCCTGGGAGGGGATCCTGCAGTGCAAATAACCTGGGAAAAAAACTCCAGGCAGGCCTGGCTCTCCTCACGCTGCCCCAGCCCAGGAACGGCTTCATTAAAACCGAAAATATTCCTTCCACCCCGTGCCGGTGGCTTGGGCAGGGGCAGCTGCTTCCTGGGAACATCCCGTCACGTGTCCCATCCCCAAACCCGTGGAGGTGCCTGAACCACAGCCCCGAGCCGGACAGATCGGTCACCTCCAGCTGAGTGTCCGTAATTGCAGGCAAACCACGCGTTCCCTTATCAGCACAGGAAGTTCGGCTCTGAGGCCACGCTTGGGTCACCCCACAGGACTCTGGGGTGGGTGTGGGCTGGGGGACCCTCCCGTGGCTCGTTCCCCATCTGGAAGCTGAAGGAAATGGTCTTTTCCCACCCGAGGAGGGGGTGGACGGTGGTCTCGGGGCTCTCTGTGGTCAGAATCATGGTGGGAAGCCCAACACTGGGGATTATTGGACTGGAGCTGGAATGACACAACCAAAGTGGGCCAAAGATTGGTGTGTGGAGGAAGGAAGTGGCCCCAATCTCTGCTGCCATTGCCAAACCCTCCCGTGATGAGGCTGTGGGTGTGATAAGGGATCTGCACCTCTGGTGGAGAGGGGCTCTTGCTCAATTTTGACTTCTCCGCCTTTTTTGTTTCATCTGCCGCCGGTGTCTGCCTCGGTCAGACTCAGCTCCAGCTCCTGGTTTGCCAGAAAGGCTCAGATTTAATTTCTTTTCAAAGTGTTCTTCCACTTTTTGAGAAATTTCAGTTCTTTGAAGCTGATCGTTTCTGTTTGCCCACGCTGGGACACCTCCCATAGACCAGGTGGCTCCAAGCCCCCTCCAGCCTGGCCTTGGACACTTCCAGGGATGGGAAATCCATGGAATATCCTGTGCCAGGGCCTCCCTACCCTCACAGGGAACAATTTCTGCCCAATATCCAACCGGAATTTCCCCTCTGTCAGTTTTACTTCCTTTTCCCCGTGTCCTGTCCCTGCATTTCCCAAGGAAAAGTCCCTCTCCAGCTTCCCTGGAGCCCCTGCAGATCCTGGGAGGGGCTCTGAGGTCTCCACACAACCTTCTCTCCTCCAGGCTGAACATTCCCAGCTCTCCCAGCCTGTCCTGACAGGGAACAGGCTCCGATCCCCTTTATCAACCTCCTGATTGTCCACCCCAACACCACCAAGCTTTGCCAGGAATTAAACGGAGCAGTTGGAAACATTTTGATCTCCATTCCTCTGGGATTTAAAGCCGGGCCAGACTGTGTGAAGCTGAGCTTTGCTTTGGGCTATCCCAGAGCTGCAGTGCTCCCAGCTCCCAAATTCCTTTCCCAACGAGCCTTGAAAGAATGAGGAACCAGGATGGGGGAAAGAAGAAAATGGAAACCAGGGCGTGGCCGTGGCTTGAATGTCTGTGGCAAAGTGCAGGGACCAAATAAAAGTGAAATTAGGGAAGGAAGGCACAGCTGGACAATCGACTGTTCCACTGCCAAAACCACCGACAATTAATTGTTGGGGAAAGTTGCCCTGGTTGGGGTACGCAAACCTCATCGGCTGTGTCGAAATTCCTTGGCAGGGAGACACAAATCACAGCAGGTGTTGAAATCAGGAGAAATGCTCCCAGGATTCAGGAGAAATGCACCCAGAAATCAGGAGAAACACTCCCAATAATAATTAGAAATAACTCCCAGAGAGAGCCCTGGCCGTGATCCCAGAGGGTTTAATATCAAAATAAAGACAAAAGGACAATTTCTCATGGACAGACCTGAGGAGGGAGAGCAAAGGATTGAAACTTTGATCCCTAAAGTAGAAGCAGAACCCAAGGGGTGGAGGCACAAACACTTCCAGATTAAAAATAATCCTTCATTTCCAGTTCCTGTGAATGAAAATCCTTCATTTCCTCCCGTGTGACACCGGGGATTGAGCAGGAGCTGTTCCTGGTGTGGAGAAATGGGCACTGAGGACTGAGACTGGCACTGAAGTTCAGCCCAGTTAATGTGAGCCTTTCACTTTGCTGGGGAATTTCAGGAATAGGATCCCAGGACTGACCCCGCAGCCCCTTCCCAGCTCCGGTCCCTCCTCCAGCCCCTCAGTGTGTCCTTGCAGTGAGATCTGTGCCCACATCTGGCCACGGGATCCAGGTGCCCCTCACCAGCCCCGCGCTCACTGAGAGCCACCAAACCAAGCTTTGTCATTCCCCACGTGGACCTGAAACCCCAGGGTTCATCCTTTCTGTGCCAGAACGTGCTGGAAGCTCTGACAGCGGCATCCTGAGTGCCCTTGGTCCCGAGAGCAGAGATAAACAACCTGCTCTAGATATGCAAAGCATGTGCTGCAACCGCAGCCCTTCATTTGCTTTTCAGACCAACACGGAATCTCTTCGCGTCTCCCTTCCCTGCCCTACTTTCCTCCCAGCCCAGACACCCCGTGGAAGGGCTTGGACATTCCCGTTGGGAGCTGGGTGGTCTCAGCTGGGTGTTCCTGAATTTAAACTTCGTGCTGGTTTTGTGGGAAATGCGGCACCAAACTTCGGGAAAGGCCGGGCAGGAAGGGGAGGTGATTTTTATTTTATTTAACTTTTTTGCTCTATTTTTAAATTTATTTTATTGAACTTTTTTGTGGGTATTTGGCTCTACCCACTTGGCTGCGCATCCTCCAACAGCCAGGTGTGAGCACTCGGGAGTGACGAGGGTGAGAAACTTCCGAAAGTTTTCATAATAAAAAACGTTAATATCATTTTGGGGCTTCTTATAACAAAACCCTGCAGGTATCCCGTGAAATCCCGTTCAGATGAGAGCCTTCAGCGCAGCCCTGTGTGCTGGGGAGGGGGTCCCTTGTCCTGTGCCACTGGTGGTGGTGTCGCCTCCACCCAGATTCCGTGGTGGGGTTTGGGGAGGATGAGATAAAGATGAGATAAGGCTGAGCAGCCTCATGCTCCAGGGCAGGAATTGGGCAGGAAGGTGGCACTTGGGTTGCGCAGCCTCCGGCTCTGTCGCCAAGAACAGCTCTGAAATAATAAATCAAGTTCCCGTTGCCTCAATCAGCTCCATCTGAGCGAAAGATCCTCCCAACTCTGGCGCTTTGGAGCTTGCCTGGAGCTGGAGAGTTTTGCTGGAGGAATTTCCTGCTGCTGCTTGGAACAATTCCAGGTTGGCAGAAGAAAAACAGGAGAAGTGGGAGCAAACCCTATCCAGAGTGGATTCCCCTGCAGTTAAGGGATGAGGGCCTCACCACCCTCACAAGGAACAATTTCTTCCCCATATCCAACGAAAATTTCTCCTCTTTCAGTTTTAACCCATTCCCCCTTCTCTTCTCACTCCAAACCCTTGTAAAAAAGGTTCTCCCCCTGTTCCTTGTAGCCCCTTCAGGTCCTGGAAGGCCACAATAAGGTCACCCCAAAACTTCTCTTCCCCAGGCTGAACAATCCTGGGTCCCTCAGCCTTTCTCCACATCTACCCAACGACCATTTCACTCCTTCTTTGGGTTTCTTCCCTCCACTTCGCTGTAGGTCAAACTCTCCAAAGGCTGTAAATCACCCGGAGCCTCCCAGATTTGCATCACTCCAACCTCTGCCTCTGGAGGCATTTGTTGTGTTTTGAGGAGCTCCAGGTCCTCGGACTCATCGGAGCCCAACATGTCCCTCCAGCCCCTGCCAATAACGTGGGTGTCATTAGGAACATATAATCCACAACCCGGGTTGCATCACACCTTAATGACACGCCAGGGCCACGTCTGGAGGTTCAGAAATATTTTCTAGGATAAGAAATAAATTCCCTGTGTCCATAAAGGCAAAAAACCCCCTCGCGTTTCCTCTCTGGAATGCTGGAATTTTCTAGAGAGGGACAAAGAATTAAATCACTTGTTTAGGCTGAAAATGCGTCTGGTTTTCCCTATTTTCCTCACTTTACCTGGAGTAGGCGGAGCCATCCAATAATTTTAACGCCGCCAACAACAACAAAAGAGGTGGTGGAAGGAAGGGCGATACCGATCTCGGCAATGACGAGCCCGAGATTATGCGAAGTAAGTGGGCAGCTGGGGCTGGGTTTGGCTGTAAATAAATCAATCATTGTTTCTTTCCAAGAGGAGGACCAGGTCCTATATAAAAGTTCTTCCATACCACGTTCCCTCACTCCCGTTCACTCCTTTCCACCGGTTCGTGCCGTGGGACACGGTAAGAGATTTCAGGCGGTTGATGGAAATTAATTTGGCTGATCGGGCTTGGAATGCTGAGATGGAAATGTGGGATTAAATGTGGCTTTTGGGTCTCGCAGTCCGATAATTCCTCTTTATTTGCAGTTATTCTTTGTTTTCCTACCAATTCAGGGATTATGTAACCACACAGGAAAAGGAGGGCGCTGGGACGTGGAAAATAGGGGGCTTGGAGCCCCTTGGATTTCTCTGGGCCCAGCACCATGTGGTGCCATCACACGAACACACAACTCCTGAATATTCCTGGAAAATAAACCTTTCGGGAAAGGGCAGGAAAAAGAGGGTTTGCAGGTACTCAGCAAAGAGTCGGAAACAAAGGAACAGAAATACAAAATGGGGCTCTAGCCTCATTTTCCAGCCTTTTATCTAAACGGGGAAAGGGGTTTCTTTTGAGCACTTTGCTTCTTGTTTTCTCCTCAGGCATTTGGACACCGGATCCTGCTGATCTTTTCCTTTCAGAGCTGTCCCTTCCCTTTCACAGGAGCATCAATTCCTGCTGCCGGCAGACAAGGACGTGGCTGGGGGGGGGATTAAGTGCTCAAACTTCAGAGCATCTCTCGGAGACAGACACATCAAACCCTGCAAGTGCTGCCCTGGAGCTGCTGAAGTTTTGGGCTTTTTTTTTCCCCTTCTTTTGCATCACTGACAACTTTTCCACAGGCTGCTCCTCTTCCTTCTCGTTCTGAAGGAGAAATTAAACACTGAGCTCCTTTGAAATCGGGATTGAAGAATTTGAAAGTACTTTTTTTGTATTGTTATGCAAATGACAAACCGGGTTCTTTCCTGCAGCCAGGGAATATTAATCCCTATCCCTGAGCATCGCAGCCCTTTCAAAATACCCAAACCACACTTGGATGAGGGTAATTCTGGGGTACCATGGCCTCGTGTGCCTCTTGCGGTGACACACCTGCTGCAAGTGGGAATTATTAAGGAATGATTGTTGTCCGAGATAAAAAAAAGAACAGTTACATCTGGATAAGGAGGTTCTGTAGATGGAGCAAGCTGAAAACTTCACGGGCTTTCAGTTTAATTCACTAATTCCTTAGGTTGAAAATTTTTGCATCAGTCAGAAGTGGAGGAAGGAGCAAAACTGGAAGAGAAGACAATTCCACGTTGGAAGGGGACGGGGTGGCCCAGTAACACAACTTTTCCTCCCTCTGGAAGTGCTCAGGCCTGGTTTCTCTCTCTCTCACAGGACTCCCATCACACAGACCATGGGTTCCCACCAGCAGAAGGGAGACGGCCAAGGGATGTCTGAGCAGTCCGGAGGGTGCCACGGCGGCGGCGGCGGCGGCTGCTGCTGCCACGGAGGAGGTGGAGGAGGAGGCTGCCACAGCAGCGGTGGAGGAGGATCTGTGGGATACCAGAGCCAGGGATCGTCCTGCCATGGAGGAGGAGGCGGCTGCGGGGGCTGCGGCGGCGGCGGTGGCGGTGGTGGAGGTGGCGGGATCATTTATCAGACTCACGGGTCATCATCCTCCTGTGGAGGAGGAGGAGGAGGAGGCGGCGGCCAGCAGAGCCAAGGATCCATCTGCATTATTGGAGGAGGAGGAGGAGGAGGAGGGGGCTCAGGGCAACAAAGCCAAGGTCCCATCATTATTGGAGGGGGTGGAGGTGGCGGAGGAGGAAGTTCTGACCACCAGAGCCATGTACCCATCTGTATCGGAGGGGGAGGAGGAGGTGGTGGTGGTCAGCAAAGCCAAGGTCCCATCTGCATTGACGGAGGAAGTGGTGGTGGTGGTGGTGGTGGAGGTTCAGGCCACCAGGGCAAAGGAATCATCATTATTGGTGGAGGTAGCGGTGGTGGTGGTGGTGGTGGTGGAGGTGGATGTGGCTCAGGCCACCAGGGCCAAGGTCCCATCTGCATTGGAGGGGGTAGTGGTGGAGGAGGAGGGGGAGGTGGTGGTGGTCAGCAAAGCCAAGGTCCCATCTGCATTGATGGAGGAAGTGGTGGTGGTGGTGGGGGTTCAGGCCACCAGGGCAAAGGAATCATCATTATTGGTGGAGGCAGCGGTGGTGGTGGTGGTGGTGGTGGTGGTGGAGGTGGATGTGGCTCAGGCCACCAGGGCCAAGGTCCCATCTGCATTGGAGGGGGTAGTGGTGGAGGAGGAGCGGGAGGTGGTGGTGGTCAGCAAAGCCAAGGTCCCATCTGCATTGATGGAGGAAGTGGTGGTGGTGGTGGTGGTGGAGGTTCAGGCCACCAGGGCAAAGGAATCATCATTATTGGTGGAGGCAGCGGTGGTGGTGGTGGTGGTGGTGGTGGTGGAGGTGGATGTGGCTCAGGCCACCAGAGCCAAGGTCCCATCTGCATTGGAGGGGGTAGTGGTGGAGGAGGAGGGGGAGGTGGTGGTGGTGGTCAAAAAAGCCAAGGTCCCATCATTATCGGCGGAGGCGGCGGCGGTGGAGGAGGCTCAGGTCAGCAAAGCCAAGGTCCCATATGTGTTGGTGGGGGCGGCAAGGGAGGAGGAGGAGGAGGTGGAGGTGGTCAAGGCCCCATCATTATTAGTGGAGGAGGTGGTGGTGGAGGAGGAGGTTCAGGGCACCAGGGTCAAGGTCCCATCTGTATTGGAGGTGGCAGTGGAGGAGGAGGAGGTGGTGGTGGTCAACAAAGCCAAGGTCCCATCATTATTAGTGGTGGTGGAGGTGGTGGTGGAGGTGGTGGCTCAGGCCACCAAGGCCAAGGTCCCATCTGCATTGGTGGGGGTGGCATGGGAGGAGGAGGAGGAGGAGGTGGCTCAGGCCACCAGGGCCAAGGTCCCATCGTTATTAGTGGTGGTGGTGGTGGAGGAGGAGGAGGAGGTTCAGGGCACCAGGGCCAAGGTCCCATCTGTATTGGAGGTGGAGGAGGAGGAGGAGGAGGTGGTTCAGGGCACCAGGGTCAAGGTCCCATCATTATTAGCGGCGGTGGTGGTGGTGGAGGAGGAGGTGGCTCAGGGCAGCAAAGCCAAGGCCCTGTGTGCATTGGGGGAGGAGGAGGAGGAGGTGGAGGAGGCTCAGGCCACCAGGGCCAAGGTCCCATCGTCATCATCGGGGGTGGAGGCGGAGGTGGAGGTGGAGGTGGTTCCTCCAGCTCTGGAGGAATGTCCATGCAGCAGCAGACCCAGCCCATCTGCTGGCCACCGCAGACCAAGCGCAAGTAGTGGCTGCCAGAAGGACTCTGACACCAAGGAAGCCCAAGATATGAAGATGCCTCACATTTCCTCCTCTATTAAATTTAAGATTATATGCATTGTTCTCTTCTCCTTTCCCCCGGGAATGTTCTGACCAGAACCTCTGGTGTTGTGTCTCCATAATTCCAGCCAGGGCTGTTCCGTGTGCCTGTTCCTGCCTCAATTTTCTAGTGCTTGCACCAGACAATAAAACTTGCAGTTCTAGAGAGTTCCTGTGGTTGGATTTTCTGGCCCCGGTTGCTTTATTTCCATCCCTGGTTTTATTCCGAGTTGATGCTGTTGCAATAAAGCACCAGAGCAAAACTTCACTGAAACCCCACTGGTAGAAGAGATTTTGGATTCACTAAGTATTCTCAGGTCACTATTTAATGTCTCTTGATGATGATGATCCTGACTTTTGCCTGTCAGAGGAGGTACCACAAAGCTGATCATTGGGGTCTCTCTACCTCACTAAGATTCTGGTGATGCCCAAGAAAGTTCTGAGTGGGTTCAGAGAGAGAAGATGCCAAAATTCTGTTACGAAGGATTTCAAGGTGTAATTACAGGGGTGAGAGAAGTTCAGGCCCTTTGTGAGGTGGTGCAGGAGCTCCTGGTGCTCTCAAAAGCAGCTGTGGAAGAGAAATGAGGGAGTTCTCCAGCACTTTTCCAGCTCTGAACCCCCAGTGCAACCAGAGGCGGAGCCAGGACTTCAGCAAGGCTCTTCCAAGGGCTGGGATGCTCATCCTGGGACACCTGGGGATTTCCTCATTCCCACAGGGCTAAAACGCAGCTCCGGGTGTGAGTCTTCGGAGGGAGTTTCCCTGTGGGAAGTGATCTCTTTGATGTGGTCTCCTCTGGCAATTAGCAGGGAAAGGGAATTAAACCTTGTAACTGTTCTGCGGGAGGCAGGTGACGGACACCTGGAATTGTCCCAGGAGAGACAGGAGTGACCCACGGCTATAACGGCTTCTCCTGTCCCTCCCCGCTCCACCCTCTCCCCCGTGGGGACCTCAGCGATGCAAACCAACCTCAAAGTACGTCCAGATGAGCCCCTCCAGCCAGCGTTGCCACTGGAATAGCTGAGTTCCCTGGGATTTTATTATGGGAAGTCAGAAGGTGCTAAAATGCCTGGGAATTGCACAAACACTGACGTTGCTGGCACAGAGCAAAGCCAGAGTTTGGGGTCCCACATCAGGGAGGTGGGAACGGTGCTGTCAGACATCCCCATTCCCAGAAATGGCCCAGGAGCAAGAAAACCAGGATCCGAATTCCAGAGATTCTCAGGGTGACTGCAGGAGCACAGCACCGCCTCAAGTCTTGTTGCTTCTTCAGAAATGCCAGAGTTATCCCCAAAATGGGCAGGAATTCATCCTTTTGGCCCATATCCATGGAGATGCTGCTGCACAGGGGAGATGTTCATCTCCATCATTGAAGTGGTGGGGCCTGCCTCACCTCTGCTCTCTCCAGAGTGGCGGAATCAAACAAAAATCCCAGTCAATCCTTCACGGCTGTGGTGGGAAATCTCCAGCAGCCATGGGGGATTCTTTTGGTGCCCTAGAAGCACCAGTCCCACCCCTGTTCCCCTGGGAATCTCCACAGTCATAGGATTGTGGAACCACAGAATATCCTGAGGTGGAAGGGACACCCCAATGATCATCAAAGTCCAACTCCTGGCCCTGCACGGGCACCCCACCAATCCCCCCCTGTGCCTCCAGTCTGTAACACTCAATAAAGTGTTACTCCACAGCCCCTTCTGGTGTCGGTCACCAGCGGCATCTCCCGGCTGGAGTGGAGGGTGGCAACCTCCAGAATCTTGCTGGAGCCCCAGAATCCTGCCTTGGAACTCAACCACAGGAGCCGAGCTCACGTGTGGGGCCCGCAGTGGATGGAGGGCAGCCGAGGAAGTGATGCACGGGAGAGGCATCGTCCGCATCCAGTGAGTCAGGACAGGTGGGATGAAGGAGGAGAGGTTGTTTAGTAAATAAACCTACACCATTCCTATGGATGCCTCACTTCCCACTCGGGAAAAACGGTATAAAAGTTGGTGGATCTCGGGCTGCTTCATTAGCTCAGCTTTGCCCTGAGGTGTCCGTGGTCAGAGCCGAGAAGGGTAAGTCCAGGTCTGCCTATGGGAGGGATCCTTCTCTTCCTTTCCTGCTTCCAAAACACAGAAGTTTTGGTAAAAAACATTGGGGGGTGGTAGTGGAAGGCAGGAAAGTCGCTGGGATGAATTCAAATCTCCTGGGGGTGCCTTGGTCCCACCAGACCGAACACAAGCAGGATCAGCCCGTGCTACTGAAAGCTGTCTTTCATCAGTATTGGGATGGAGATGGAATGGCTTTGGGACAAAGATGGGACAACTTTGGGATAAAAGTCTTTAAAAGATGATCCTGGACACTACAAAGTGGTGTTGGGCTGCACAGGGGTCACGGGCCCTGGGAAACTCTTGTCAGGGTGGTGGCTGCCCTGGAGTAAAAAACTGTTCCTTGCAGGGTCACTGTTCCAAGATGTGCTCCAGACAAAGCGGGCGCCACGGCTGCGGCTGCTGCTGCTGCTGCCACGGGAGCAGTTACCAGTCCCAGGGCTCCTCCGGCGGGGGAGGAGGTGGATCCTGCTGCGGTGGAGGATCCTCCGGTGGATCAGCCCAGAAGATCATTATCAGCTCTGGCGGTGGAGGAGGAGGAGGAGGAGGAGGAGGCTCCTCTGGATGCTGCGGTGGAGGATCCGGGGGTGGCTCTTCAGGAGGGAAGATCATCATGGGAGGGGGAGGTGGTGGAGGTTCCTCCGGATGCTGCGGTGGCGGATCCGGCGGTGGATCGTCAAAGAGCATGATGGGAGGTGGAGGTAGTGGTGGATCCTCTGGATGCTGCGGTGGGGGTGGCATGGGAGGAGGATCCGGTGGTGGATCTTCAGGAACCAAGATCATCATTGGAGGTGGAGGCGGTGGAGGATCCTCTGGATGCTGCGGTGGAGGATCTGGTTGTGGCTCTTCAAAGAGCATAATCGGAGGTGGAGGTGGTGGAGGCTCCTCCGGATGCTGCGGTGGAGGATCCAGTGGTGGCTCTTCAAAGATCATAATCGGAGATGGAGGTGGTGGAGGCTCCTCCGGATGCTGCGGTGGAGGATCCGGAGGCGGTTCTTCAGGATCAAAGAGCATAATTGGAGGCTGGGGATCTTCTGGGTGCTGTGGTGGAGGATCCGGTGGTGGCATGGGAGGAGGATCTGGTGGTGGATCTTCAGGAACCAAGATCATCATTGGAGGTGGAGGCGGTGGTGGATCCTCTGGATGCTGCGGTGGAGGATCTGGTGGTGGCTCTTCAAAGAGCATAATCGGAGGTGGAGGTGGTGGAGGCTCCTCCGGATGCTGCGGTGGAGGATCCAGTGGTGGCTCTTCAAAGAGCATAATCGGAGGTGGAGGCGGTGGAGGATCCTCTGGGTGCTGTGGTGGAGGATCCGGTGGTGGCAGTGGGGGATCAGCCCAGAAGATCATTATCAGTTCTGGTGGAGGAGGAGGAGGAGGCTCCTCCGGATGCTGCGGAGGGGGATCTGGTGGTGGCTCTTCAGGAGGGAAGATCATCATGGGCGGGGGAGGTGGTGGTGGATCCTCTGGATGCTGCGGTGGTGGATCCTCTGGATGCTGCGGTGGAGGATCCGGTGGTGGCTCCTCGGGCCAGACCATCATCATCAGCTCTGGAGGTGGCGGTGGAGGCTCCTCCCAGCAGAAACATCCCATTGTCATCCCCAGCGTCGTGTCCCACCAGACCAAGCAGAGCTCCCACTGGCCGTGCAGCCAGAAGTAACAGCCACGGGCAGCTCCGGTTCCCATTGGGAACAGCCGAGTCTCTGCATTCCAAGTTTGCTCCCAGCAGATCCCCTTCCCTTGTGTTCCCTTGGTGCTGCATCCCTGTGCTGTGAATTCCCAGGTGGCTCCTCTGTGCCATAAATGCGAAGGGAAATAAAGATTTCTGTGCACGGACAGAACTGGTTTGTGAGGTTGCTTTTCTCCTTTGTCCTTCCCAAAAAGGAATAAAACATCCAAAACATTCCCCCGGGGAAAAGTTCTCCAGCCTCCAGTTCTGGAGCAGGTGTTCATTAACAGATCTTTCCTATATCCAACCTAAATTTCCCCTCTTTCAGCCTGAACCCTTTCCCTGTGTCCTGCCACTGCAGTTCCTGAGGAAAAGTCCCTCTCCAGATTCCCTGGAGGCCCTGCAGATCCTGGAAGGTGCTCTGAGGCCTCCACACAACCTTGTCTTCTCCCAGCCTGTCTCCACAGGGGAGGGGCTCCAATACCCTTTATCAACTCCATGAACTCCCCTGAATTTGCTCCAACAATTCCATGTCCTTCTTATGTTGGGGATACCAGAACTGGACACAGCATTCCAGGTGGGATCTCACCAGAGCAGAGTAGAGGGAAAAAATCCCCTCCCTCACCATCCTGCCCGCTCTCCTTTGGATGCAGCCCGGAGACAGCTGGCTTTCCTCTCAAAGTGGGAAAATCCTCTCAAAAAGGACTCCCAAAGTCCTCTTTGGGACACGAGGGATTAGTCTTGAGTTCAGTAAACTTTAAGCCCAGAGGTTTTTTGTCCATCTCACAAATACAGCTGGTAGGGAGGAAACAAAATTAGGAATTAGAGGGATCATCAGCCATGAAACTCTTGAGGGATCAGGACTGGCAGGCTCTTGCCTTTTGGAGAAAAACTGGAGAGTTCTTCTCCAGGACCACGTCCCACATTGTCAGCATCACCGTGCATGAGGGAATCTGGTGGGAAAAGGGACCCAGGGTGCTGCAGGATCTGGCCAGGGATTTGTCCTCTCTCATATCAACCACCCTCCCAGGTGTTTGCAGTGAAGAGATGAAGAGGTACCATGACCTGCCAGCTCATCCAAAGAGTTCCAGGACTGCAGGGAAAAGGGCCCAGCAGAGCATCACAAAACTGGGAACGTGGCCCTGAAGCCTTTTACGTCCCCATTTCCCTTTCCCCAACACAGGTATCCAAGTTTCTCCCTAACCCGGGAGAGGCTGTGGTAGTGCCGACCCTTCCGGCAGCTCTGCTTCCAGCCGCACTTCTCCTACACCTCTGGCAAACAAATCCATGTGCTACAGGCCCAGTGCTTCCAGGGGTCCAACCTTGGGCTCTCCACACTCCGTGGTTCGCGGGAGCTCCTCTCACAACCCCTCCAAAAGCCTCCACGGCCTTTCCTCATGCCTGGGTCCAGATGAGCTGATCACCCTGGGTGTTCCTCTGTGCCAATGAGCTGCTAATCCTGGGTGTCCCTCTGGGCGAGTCCCTACAGGTCGAAGGCATGGAAGGGATCCAGGTGTTGAGATCCTCAGGAGTACAACACCCACACGGCAGAGCTGGGAGCCAGAATGGCGGTGACACCTCAGATCTGGAGATGAGAACAAAGATAAGGCCACGGGAGGGACTCCAAAGCCGAACAGAGGAAGCCCCTGCACGTGTGTCCCCAGCGCTGGTGGCCCTGTCCCCATCCTAAGGGCGTCACGGGTGCATGTTCAAAGTCACATTCGTGGTGACAGCTGGGACCTGCTGCTGCTGTCACACGTCCCCACTGCCAAAGCCCTTGATTAGTCCTTCCTCTACTCAGTGTCCCGGGAGGGCGGATGCTGCTGTCAGGCTCCAAACACGCGTGACACAGAGCTGGTGCTGGGACAGCTGTGCTGACAAGCTGTCATCCTCCAGCAGGGAAAATATCCAAGTGACTCCTCAGCTCAGGGGTGGGTGGGGTGGCCAGTGGAGACCCTCAGAAATGGGTCCTGTTGAGGCAGAGGGGGTGTTTAACGTCCTAGAGTTCAAGGGTAAGGTCTTGATGGCCTTCAAGTGCAACCTTGAAAATAGCAGGATTTCATGGCTTTCTCCACTCCAGCCTAGAGATTGAGGCCCCTGGAAGCTGGAGCAGCCAGGACCTCTGGGCTCAAACTCACAGCAGCTAGGACCTTGGGTTCCCAAAAGGTTGAGGAGAAATGTTCTCCTTGTCACTCTCACACCGTTCTCTGACACAGATCTGGGCAGCTCCAAAGCAGGGCACTCCATCGGGGTGGTACCTCTGGCCTTTGTCAGCAGGATGGACATACTCCTGCTCCCCGTCTTGCCAGTCCTTGAGGAAATTCCCCTCAAAATTCTCTGGGATTCCGCTCCAGCACATCCTTTATCCTTGTCCTTCCATCGCTCTCTGGCTCCAACTCACTCCAGTCCCCATCCCTCGGCATCTGCTCAGTCCCCACACTCTCCTGAGCCCCCGAGAAGCTCCAGCCCAGCAGAAACACATTGGGGACCCCCTAAAAGAAGACCCTGAGATGTCGTTTGCCCCAAAAATTCAGAGTGAGGCTCCCGGAAGAGAATCATTAACCGGAATTAGCGACTGCGATACAGAACGGGGCTGATGCGCCTCCTTCGCATCACCTCTGCTGCAAGTGAGTCAAGGAAGGAGGCAGCTGAAGCCAAGCTCCGTAAATAAATCTCTCAGCATTCCTTAGGGTGTCTCACTTCCCTCGGGAGCGCGATGACCCCGGTATAAAAGCTCAGATATCCCAGGGCTCCTCATTCCACCAACACCGAGCATCGCGTCGTTCCCACCAGCACTGAAGGTAAGCCCGTGGATACGGAAGCTGCCGGAACCTCTACGCAGGGAGATCTCTCCACCAATTGGTCTTTGGGCGTTCCTTGAACCGTGGTGGCTCCACCAAAAACCAACTGGAGGTGCCAACGGAACTCCCTCCCTTAGAGAGGGGAGTTGCATCTGGAACTCTGAAAGCTGAACTTTCAGGTGCTGAGTCAGTATGAGACATCCAGAAGGATCCACACAATTTTTTAGGCATGTCAGAGCGTGTGAGCAAACCTCGGGATGCATTCCCAACCTTCTCGCACGCAGAGGTTTCCTGGAACTGTTGCGACCTGCAGAGAGCTCCCTGGGATGTCATGGCAGCTCTCACAGGGGTGAGGGAGGTTAAAGCTGCCATCCTTGTAGGGCTGCAGAAGACGGGACAAACCGGGGTAATTCCTGGGAACACTTCCATCTTTGTCTGCTGGGAAGGCTCAGCTGCATCTCCAAGGCTCTCCTCTCTGACAGCTCTGTTCCTTGCAGGGTCACCGCTCCAAGATGTGCTCCAGACAAAGCTCCGGAGGCTGCCATGGGATGTCCTCCCAGTCCAGCGGATGCCACAGCGAGGGCTCTGGTTGCCATGGGAGCGGCTCCACCAGTTACCAGTCCCAGGGCTCCTCCTGCTGCGGGAGCGGAGGGGGCTCCGGCAAAGTCATCATCAGCTCTGGTGGTGGAGGAGGTGGATCCTGCTGTAGTGGGGGGTCCTCTGGCTATGGGATAGGAGGGGGATACGGTGGTGGATCTTCAGGGACAAAGGTCATCAGTGGAGGATCCTCTGGATGCTGCAGTGGAGGATCTTTGGGTTACGGCATGGGAGGGGGATACGGTGGTGGATCTTCAGGGACAAAGGTCATCATCGGAGGTGGAAGCAGTGGAGGATCCTCTGGATGCTGCAGTGGGGGCTCCAGCTATGGGATGGGGGGAGGATATGGTGGATCTTCAGGATCAAAGGGCATCATTGTAGGTGGTGGCAGCGGAGGTTACTCCGGATGTTACAGTGGGGGCTCCTCCAGCTATGGGATGGGTGGAGGATACGGTGGTGGATCTTCAGGATCAAAGACCATCATTGTAGGTGGAGGTAGCGGAGGATCCTCTGGATGCTGCACTGGAGGATCCAGCTACGGGATGGGAGGGGGATACGGTGGTGGATCTTCAGGATCAAAGACCATCATTGGAGGTGGAAGCAGTGGAGGATCCTCTGGATGCTGCACTGGAGGATCCTCGGGTTACGGCATGGGAGGGGGATACGGTGGTGGATCTTCAGGGACAAAGGTCATCATCGGAGGTGGAAGCAGTGGAGGATCCTCTGGATGCTGCAGTGGGGGCTCCAGCTATGGGATGGGGGGAGGATACGGTGGTGGCTCTTCAGGATCAAAGAGCATCATTGTAGGGGGAGGTAGTGTTGGTTCCTGCGGTGGAGGATCTTCAGGTTATGGTGGAGAATATGGCGGTGTATCTTCAGGAACCAAGATCATAATGGGAGATGGAAGTAGTGGAGGTTGCTCTGGATGTTGCAGTGGAGGATCCAGCTACGGGATGGGTGGAGGGTACGGTGGTGGATCTTCAGGATCAAAGAGCATCATTGTAGGGGGAGGTAGTGGAGGATCCTCTGGATACTGTGGGGGAGGATCCAGCTACGGGGTGGGAGGAGGGTACGGTGGTGGATCTTCAGGATCAAAGAGCATCATTATAGGGGGAGGTAGTGGAGGATCCTCTGGATACTGTGGTGGAGGATCTTCAGGCTACGGGATGGGAGGAGGATACAGCGGCGGCTCCTCAGGCCAGACCATCATCATCAGCTCTGGAGGTGGCGGCGGAGGCTCCTCCCAGCAGAAATGTCCCATTGTCATCCCCAGTGTTGTGTCCCACCAGACCAAGCAGAGCTCCTACTGGCCCTACAGCCAGCAGAAGTAACAGCCACAGGCAGCTCCAGCTCTGAGTCTCTGCCATGGCACCTCTTGGCCTCCAGCCCTGGCCCTGGCTGCCTCGTCCTTCCCAGTGTGTCCTCTCCTCTCCCCTGGATGCTGCACCCCCGTGTGAGAACTCCAGGATTCCCCTGCTGTGCCTCGGTGTTGGGGTGCCTTTGATAATATTCTGTTGCTTTTCCAAAGGCACTTTTTATATCCAATAAATGTTGTAATTGCTCAAAGCTGCCCTTTTTTGGGGAGTTCATTTATTTCTTGCATTATCAACCTGCACTTTGTGGTCTTGGGATGTAGAAATGTCTCTGATGAGATGTTTCACCCCAAAGCCACCCGGTTTATCGTCCCAGAGACTTTGCACTTTCATTTTCCACCTGGGCTCCGTGAGGGAGGAACAGAAGACCCCAGAACTCCAAGGAACCACAGCACCACCACCCCTTTGGTGCCTGGGCATGGTGCAGGCCCTCCTGTGTCCTCCGAGGTGCCAGCACCCAATGACCACATCTGTGGGGCTGATGGGAGACCTGACCAGGCCCAGCAGGCTCGGTTGGGAAGAGCAGGGATTGGGGATGACCCAACAGCAGCCGGTGATGCCCCAGGTGGGCAGTAAAACCACGACAACATCCACGGCCTTGCCATCCTCCCCCTTCCTGCAGCAAACCTGAGGGAACGGCCTCAGGCTGTGCCAGGGGAGGGTCAGGTTGGACATCAGGAGGAATTTCCTCCTAGAAAAGGTGGTCAGGCCTTGGGAGGGGCTGTCCAGGGAGGTTTGGGGTCTCTGTCCCTGGAGGTGTCCAAGGAACACCTGGAGGTGGCACTCAGTGCTCTGGGCTGGCTGACAAAGCGGGGAACAGGCTGGACTCCATGGTCTGGGAGGCTTTCTCCAACCTCAGTGATTCTGGGATTCCATGATCTGTACCCAGAGGGAAGCCTGACCTGCGAACCAGCTAAATCAACCCTGGGCCAGGCAGGAGGGAATAAAACCAGCAGCGAATCCCTCAGGCAGCTCCAAATCTTCCCCCAGGCCTCAAATCCCTCCCTTCCCAGGCTTTGCACGCTGCCCTGGCAGCACCACCACCCCGTACGCGTATTTCTGCCCGGGGGATGGGGCTTTGGCCAAAGCTGGGACTCTCTGTCCCCACAGCAAAATTTCCCGGAGCTGAGCAGAGCCGGTCCAGCCTCCAGGCGCTGCTCTGCAGGGCCGGGCTGGAGCAGCTTGGATCTGCAACCCCCGCCAGACTCCCCCAATCCCTGGCGCCTGGTGCTCTTTCCAAACCAGAGGAAGGATATGAAAAAGAAGGAAGAGAGGGATTTGGAGGCATAATCCTTCATTAAAGCGTAATCCAGCCAGGCTGGGTTTAAGCATCAGGACATTCACACCTCCGCTGTTCTGTCCTTAAGCTCTCTTTACAGCACCCTTGCAAAATTCCAGAGCCGGGCATCAATCACTTTTGACGACCTTCTGGCTCATATGCAAATGTTTTCCTCGGAAAAAAAACTCCCCCTGGAGCCACCGGGGATTTGCGGGAGGGAACAACTTGTCACCAGAGCACTGTGAGCATTTCTTCCGCTGTGCCCCACACTCCCTAATCTCGCTCCGCATCCTCCTACACCCACATCACCACCCACCTCTCCCGGGGCTGGGGGCCGGAGGATTCGTGCCTAGCCCAGGGCAGGGGCACAGGAATAGGCTCATTAAGCAGAAGTAACAATTACGGCAGCGAAATGAGCGGTGTGAAGGGAGATATGGATCGGGAGTCAAAGCAAATACTGAGATGCCAGTTTGGTAAATAAATCCTTCTCATTCCCGAGGGTGTCTCACTTCCCATACGTGTTAAATGCCATATAAACGTTCCTGAGGCTGTTAAAGCTCCTCATTCAGTCGACTTTTACCTTCTAAATGTGTTTCCGATGGCTGAAGAGGGTAAGTCTGCTTTTTTTTCTGGGGTTTCATAATTTCCTAATCGCGGAATGCAGCTCGTTTGAGACCTTGGCTCATGCTGGCAGCAGGACCCCTCTGCCTGAGCCAAGTTCTGGGGATCTGGATGGGTTCTTGCTCCGTTAGGGATCCAATCCCTGGGGAGAAAGGTGAAATCAAGGCACCAGGCTGGGGTGCAGAGGGATGAGCAGGGTTAAAACCCGGAAAAAAAAACGTGTGGCGGGGCCAGCAAGTGGGGACTGCACGATCTCTGTGGGTTTGAATGTGCAGGACACATTTTTGATGCTAATTATTAACAACCCTGTGCTGGACCTCAGAATGGCCACAAACCTCTCTGTCTGGGCCAATCACCTATAAAAGAATTTTGGGGCTGCAATAACAGAGCCAGGGTGGAAAGTTTGATCCATCGCTCTTGCAACAGTTCGGAAACAGAAACGAGGATGATCCTTGGTATTTTTGCAGCTCTGTGGCTGTGAACATGGAAATGAGTGGGGAAAACCATGGCAGTTATTAGATGGGAAAAGAATGTATTTCAGATTTTATATTTCAGGTTTTGGATTCAGAATATTTTTCAGCTTTTGGATTCTCTGGAAATAGAGGTAGAAAGAGGAAGGCTGTCCCAGGAAGAGTCCAGATGTCCTTGGATTTGAAAAACAGGGGCTTGAAGCAACCTGGTCTAGCAGAAGGTGTCGCTGCCCATGGCAGGGGGTGGCATTGGATGAGCTTTAAGATCTTTTCCAACCCAAACCAGTCCATAATTCCATGATCCTCTCACAGCTCAGCAGTACTCAGTTCCAAAGCCTGGAATTGTCCCTGGTCAAGCTTTCCTGGCCACACCACCTGGCCCCTCCCCACCTGCCCCGGTACAAACATGAAGCTAAACGGTGCAAGTTTGGGGGTTTTGCTTTCCTCTTCCAGCTTTACCACTGTCTCCGGCGGAAATGTGCCTGGGGGAACCGGGGCTACAACCGGGAGATCTCCCTGAGCCACCACAGGTTCTGCAGCGGGGCCCTCTCCAACAGCCACGGCCGTGCCTCCTTCTCCTGTGGCAGGGAAGGCTCCATCACCTACGGCCGGAGACCTTCGTCCTGCCCGCCCCTGCCGGCGCCAGCCCCCTACAGCATCTCAGGGGGGCACTCGTGTGACCCTGACAGGTCCATCACAGTCACCGGTGGGGATTGTGGGGCCACATCTGGCTGGGACATCACGGTGGGGACAGTCCCGGTCTATGGCTCCGGAGTGGGAACGGGATACAGCAGCGAGGACTTGGGTCCTGCCACCAGCAGTGCAGGGGGAGGGGGAAGATCTGCCTACAACAGAGGGGATTTGGGAATCTCTGAGGGAGCAGGGGCTGGGTATGGATACACTGCACCCCTCAGTGACACCCTAACCGCGGGGAGGGTCACTGAGGGGTCAGGGTACTACGGGGGAGGGCTGGGATATGGAACTGGGACATTCCCAAGCCCAGAGCTCAGCCCTGAAGGAGGGGGATGCGCCCAGGTGGTGCAGCAGAAATGCCCCGTGGTTGTCCCCCCCATCAAGACCCAGCAGTGCAAGCAGAGCACCCTCTGGCCCCCCGTCCAGAAGAAGTGAGTGGCCCAGAAGCAGTTCCCTCACCCCAGAAGTGCCCCTAGGTGTGCCACAGTGGAATTTTTCCCTGACCGTGTCATTACGGTCACAAAGCTCCGCGTTCCTCACATGAGGCTGTGCTGACAACACTCCCCCAAGAACTGCTGGAAAAAGGGGTTTGTGCTGTGGTGATGGGAAAAGATTCTTTTCTCCGTCTTCTTCGGATCATGGGTTGGAAAATAAAACCTCACAGTCTATGGGTAGTTTCAATATTGGGATGATTTCTTTCATTTCTGGCTCCCTCACTCAAAATGCAAATGGGTCCCCAAGGAGTCTCCACAACACAAAGGGTTTCTTCCAACCTTTTTCACACGTATTTTACACCCGCACTTAAACGTAACATTTGTGTTAATAGAACCAAAATACAGCATTTTCAACAGCAAGAGAAGTTCAGGTGGCAAGGGAATGGTGCCAGACTCTTCCCAGGGGTGACAGCACAAGGAGGATGACCATAAACCAAACACCAAGTTCCACCTCAGCACGAGGAAGAACTTCTTTCCATGGAGGTGGCAGAGCCCTGGAACAGCTGCCCAGGGAGGGAGCGGAGCGTCCCCCTCCGGAGACATCCCAAACCCACCTGGATGTGTCCCTGCGCCACCTGCTCCAGGTGGAGACTGGGAGATCTCCAGAGGTCCTTCCAGCCCCAGCTACTCCAGAATTCTGGGATTCTGTTCTTTACCTGGCTCCTGCTGGAGATGCTGTTCCCACCCCAGGGAGCCCAGGCCCTACAAGCCTTGTTATTAATGAGAGCTGCAGATCTCCCGGGGGATTTCCGACTGATTGTTATTTACATTGTGACCTCGGGAGTGAAAGGTTGTTTACCTGGCAACAATTCCAGGGTCCTGTCCCAGAGATTGCTGGGGATGGCGTAACCCCGAGCACGTAGAACCTCGTGCATGAGGCAACTCCAACGAGCTCCTTGGCTTCCTCCCCATTACCTGCTTATGGCATTTTTTGATAGGATCAGGCCCTAAATTAGGCACAGGGAGAGGACGGTTCCGGTGCTGGTTGGGACATGCGGTTTGCCCAACATTTAATCTTCCAGGACTCTTCTCTGGGGTTGTTTGACTCATCCAAATACTTGTTAGGAAGGAAGAAAACCACCCATAGGTCTGGGCCCATTTAAAAATGAGGCATAAAATCACATTGTTTGGTTTTTACCTTTCTGCTTTCACCCACCTGGGGGGATTTTGACCCTTTTAACTCAATAAAAATCCAGAAAACTTTGCCCTGAAACACCAAAGACCCAAATCCTCTGAGCTCTAAACCAGTGTTTGATGCCACAGTGAGGATCCTTCACACTGTAAAATGTCGTAAGATCATCATGTGGGGAAAATTACGCAAGATTTTGTCACCAGCCCCATTAAATTCCATTCTAAAATTAGGCGGCATTATCATTTATTTCCATCTATTTTTAAAATCGACCACTTCATTGTTGATATTTCTGTGGGTTTCCTTCCTTCATCAAGGGAGCAAGAGAACTCTGAAAGCTCAAATAAATTCCCAGAGACTTCCAGAAAACCAAGTCCGCAGCCTTCAAATTTTTGTGTTCATCCAGCTGACCAAAAACCACCCCAAAATTTCAGTCCCTCCCAAAACAAAGAAAACAGAAAAGACTTGAAAATTCCATTTCTTATTCCCTGGTCCTTGAGGCTCCTGTCAAAGGGCACTCCCCAAGTTTGGATGGTTCAATATTTAAGAGACCCAGGGAGAGCAGGATGGTTTTACACCCAGAGGTTGGACATGAGGAGCCGGAGCTGATCCGCCTTCTCCAGAGCTCAGCTCCAGCCTGAGGCTGGGAGGAGTCCGAGGCTGGGTTTTATCCTTGGCACAGGGAGGTTTCCTCCCCTCTCCTTGTGCAACAGGGCAGGGACGAGTCATCCTCTGCGGCTGAGGAGCTCTGATAACACGGGACTCATCCTGAACTCTGATAACACAGGACTCAACCCAAAGTCTGATAAAACAGGACTCATCCCCAGCTCTGATAACACAGGGCTCATCCCCAGCTCTGATAAGACAGGACTCAGCCCCGAGCCTGTCGGTGCTTGTTAAACCAAGGCCCCTCTCCCGCAGCTGTTGGTAAACAGGCTGAGCAGTAAACACGGATCTGGCTTCTGGATGAAAGTCTCCAACTGGCGCCTCTGGATAGAAACTCCAGAAATTGTTTCAGTGATAGCAAGCGGGAGCCACCCCTCGGCTTCAGGAGGTCCCTGCCCAACAAAACCTCGTGGCTCCATGAGGGAGCTCAGGTGGAAAATGGGTGAAAACACATCGGGAGTCCTGATGGAATTCCATGGTCAGGCCGGGAATGGGAGGGAAAATGAGAAATCGGGGCTGTTGCGAAGACGTGGTTGCATCCATGATTGCACCATCCCGGTGCTCTGCACCCAGGTGCTCCCATCCCGCCCCAGGGAAGAGCCGGCGGAGCTCGGGATGCGTGGGGAGCTCGGATGTGTGGTCTCTGACCCAGCATTTTACTCACAGCTTACTCATGGGTGCAAGGTTTGCACAAGCGGCTTCCGTGAGCACCGATTTCCCATCACTGCTCCAGAGGCCGGCAAATAAAAAAGAGTAAAATATGAGAAAAATGGAAATTTTTGAAGAGAAATTCTGTGTGGGGCATCTTGGGGTTGGCCAGAAAAAATGTCAGCAATGAAAATTGGTGGTGACTGTGTCAGTGATGGTGGAATGGCCATAAAATTAGGTGGGAAGTGGATGGACACAGGCAGGGAATCACAGAACCATGGAATCACAGAACCACAGAATCTCAGAATCCCTGAATCGTAAAATCACAGAATCCCAGAACAGTTGGGGAGCAGGGACACCTGGAGCAGGTGATGCAGGGACATGTCCAGGTGGGTTTGGAATGACTCCAGCGGGGAACACTCCAGACCCTCCCTGGGCAGCTGTTCCGGGGCTCTGCCCCCCTCCATGGGAAGAAGTTCTCCCTCACGTTGAGGAAACCTTGCTACATTTTGGGGGAATTCACAGGTAGAAGCCAACACTTCCGAAAGTGGCCTGTGCCACCACCTGGGTTTGACAGGTCACTTCCCGGCCAGAGCCTCCCACAGCGTCCACGGATTTCATTATCCTGGTTTTGTTCCTTTGGGAAATGAGCCCGTCAGAGAGAGGGGACCCTCAGCTCAGTTCTGGTACCTGCAGGTGTCTCACGGGGTGAAAACGACTTCAAAGAAGTTTTCCAAGGACGTCCAACCAGGACTTTCTAAGAATTTGCCATTTTTCATGGCGAGGACCTGAGAACGGTGGGTTTTCTCCACAAGAGCCCGGTCCTGCAAAGACCAGGTGGGGAGGACTGGGCACTGGGACCTCTCCTTCCTGCCAGACTCCAGGTGAGAGGTTTCGGGCGGACAGGAACCCCAAAACTCACCACCTTTGCCATCCATGTTGCAACCCTAAAACTCATCGTGCCGTGAGGGTGAGACAGCCGAGCCACCCACACGGTTTTCACTCGCAGCCTGTGAGGGGCAGGGTGCAATTAAAGCTGTGTAACACGAGGAAGACAATCCAGAGCCTGACAAGTCAATCAAAGAAATCGGGCTGAAGGAGCTTTTGAAGGTGGTGGGTAATTAGGGGTGTGGCTGTTGTGTAAATACCTTGGTCATTTTTCCCCAGGGGGTTATTGCATTTTCAGGAAGAGACTTGGGAACTGTATAAAAGTCCTCGGAGGGGAGAGCAACTCATTCACTCAGCTCCACTCCTCCTCCAGAGCCTTCACAGCCAAGGTAAGTCCCTGCTCGACCGCTAACCTTTAATTTAATGAAAATTTCCCTGCACTGAGCTGAGCTTTGCTCTGGGGGCATTTCCTGGGGTTATTGAGAGCCAAATCCTTGGCTCTGTGGCTGGGGCCGTTTTATGCTCCCAAAAATTAGGACTGCCTGTGCTGAGAAGCAAAATTTATCACGTGTAGTTATATTTGGATTGCTCCGGTGCTTTGCAGTATCCAAAGGACAAACTGGAAATGAATAAAAGCAAATAATGGGATTTGGGGATGGATGTGAGACAGCAGGCTGATCTTTCATAAGAAACCTTGGGGTTAAGCTGGGAATTTTAATTGCATTTATAAGCCTGACTCCTTTACTAAGCTCCTTTAAAAAAAACGCTTTCAAGAGTTGAAAGTATTAAAATATCCTTGAAGAAATTTAGGAAAGAACAGAGAAGGCGGATTTAAACTGTGAGAGGAAGGAGCAGCAGGATCCTCTTCCAGCTCAGCATCCCCGATGCCTTTTGCCTCCCTGAAGTCCCAGCAATCCTCGGAAGGGGGTTGGGATATGCACAGAGGATTTTCCTTGTGCTCAGGAAATTGTGCCTGGAGGGAGCAGAGGACACGAGGAGGGAGGAGGGCATGGGAATATCTTTATTTTGGGCACCTGCCTTTGGAAGCGGATTTTGCCAGGGCTCTGCCACCAGTCCCGGCTGTGCCAGGGCTCCTCCAGGCTACGAGTTTTTGGGATTCTTGCCAAGATGCCTCTTGGTGGTGTGGAATATCCCGGCATCCCACGGAGAATCTGCTCCTCCGGGATCATCCCAAGATGCAGCCAAGGAATAGCAGGAAAATGGCTCAAGAGAGAGCAGGAAATGGCTCAAGGGAGAGCAGGAAAATGGCTCAAGGAGAGCAAGGAAATGGCTCAAGGAGAGCAGGAAAATGGCTCAAGGGAGAGCAGGAAAATGGCTCAAGGGGAACAAGGAAATGGCTCACGGAGCCCAGTAGAAACAGAGGCCAGGGCTGCTGTGGGGGCTTGTGAGGGTGCTCAGATTGTCCAGGCTAATCCAGCAGTGCAGGAATGAAGCCCCAAACTGGGGAAACTGGACGGGCAGAAAGGCAAATCCTGCTGGGCCCTGGTGGGCTCATGAGCACGGCGAGGGAATCTGACCCCAGAGCAGAGGAGGGAAGGAGATGGGAAAGGTGCCCTCCCTGCTCTAATGCCAAACTTCTCTCCTCCTCAGGTTTTCAACCTTCTCTCCAACCAGCCCAAAAATGTGCTCCCGTGAGAACAGAGGCTGCCACAGCTCCGAGAGCTCCTCCTGCCACGGCGGAAGCTCCTCCTGCCACGACCGTGACCGGTCCTGCCATGGCTCCGAGGGGGTCGTGTGCCATGAGGTGACCCCCGTGCCGGACGTGACCCCCGTGGTGGTGCTGACCCCGCAGTGCCCGGTGGCCACCGGCACGGGGCAGGTGCCCCTGCCCCAGGTTCCGTGCCAGCAGCAGCAGCAGCAGATCAAGCAGCCGGTGCAGTGGCCGCCGCAGCAGCAGCAGAAGTGAAGGGCCCGGAGCTGCTCCTGTCCCCTGTCCCTGAGCTTGGACAGGCCCTGCCTCATCCCTCCAGCCCCTTCCCTCCTCCTGAGACCCCCAAGTGGCATTAGTGCGGTGGAATTGGGATTTCTTCCCCCGCGCGTGCGGGAATTCCGATCTCTTCATTCCCTGCTCCTGTCTCCAGTAGCAAAGGTGTGATATTAAAACCTAAAGCTCATCAAATGTGCTGGCGTCCTGGTGTTTTTCCACTGCTTTTCCTTATCGTTGGCATCGTTCCCAGGCCCGTCTGGGTTAAGGGGAGCTGCTTTTCACAGCTTCCTCCCCTTCCCGTGGCATTCCAGTGGCTGGGGTGGCTCAGCTCTGCAGTCCCCACACCTTGGGCACCTGCCAGGCTGATTTCAAAAGCTGTCTGGGACTGAAGGTGCAGATCAGCATCTCGTTAATCCCAGCCCTTGGCTCGGGGCCTCAGACCCTCACGGGCACGTTGGGAAGGCTTCGCAATTTGTTCACGGCTGGTGAGCACAGAGCAGGCTCCGTGTAGGAAGTCTGGAAATCCCTGATCTCCATAAACAGGAGGATACGAGCAGAGGAAGGACCACGTCATGCTCAGTGTCCCTTCTGACCCCTGTAAATGGAGAATTTGGGGTTAGATTGGTCTTTTGTGCGAGGGAACTCTCCCTGCTTTGAAAATCCCATCAAGAGTCTGTGTTGCCTGGAGAAAATCCCAGAATCCCAGGGCAACTGAGGTTGGAAAAGCCTTCTAAGATCATTGAGTCCAACCTGGGCCTGATCCCCACCTGGTCACCAGCCCAGAGCACTGAGGGCCACGTCCAGTCCTTCCTTGGACACCTCCAGGGATGGCGACTCCAAACCCCCTGGGCAGCCGCTTCCAAAGCCTGACCACCCTTTCCAGGAAGAAATTCCTCCTGATGTCCAACCTGAGCCTCCTGTCTGGGAGTTGGAGAGAGACAGAAGGTCCCCCTGAACCTCTTTTTCTCCAGGCTGAGCCACCCCAGCTCCCTCAGGTGTTCTCCAGACCTTCTCCTGCTGCTCCAGCCCCTTCCCCAGCTCCGTTCCCTTCTCTGGACACGCTCCAGACCCTCAATGTCTCTCTTGAATGAGAAAAAACACTCCCAGTTCCTCCCAAGGTCTAAACTGACTTAAACCATAAAAGTCCTGAGCCCCCCCTTTCTAGATGTGAAAGGAAAAAAAGGAATTTCAGACGAACAGATGTCCATGAAAACCAGCAGTTGGATTTCCCATTGCACCAGACCCATCCCTGGGCTCTCTCCCAGAGCCCACCAGGCCGATTGCTGCGGCACTCGGTGGCTCTGCGGGACGAGAGCAGCGCTGTGTGTAATGCACGAGATATTTAATTAGCCGTGGGTTCGTGCTGAACCTTTGAAAGGAACAAGAAACTTATTATTAGCACTTGTTTTATTATTACTCTTAATTAAAATAGCGAGGAGCCTCAATCCCAGGTGCGAGGCCCATGATTGCAGGAGCAAGGAATGAACGTCGGGGCTGGGAACGTGCGGCTCCAGCCTGGCACAGGGACATCGAGTGGTGCCAGAGCCAGTCCCCATCCCCCAGCACCCCTCGGGCAGTGCCAAACCCACCCTGTGCCAACAGGGGTTGAAATCCAGCCAGGTGAGAGGCTCCAGGTCGGGTTTGAGTCTGACTGAAAACCTTTGTGGGAAGGGGAGATAAAATCTCCGACGCGAATCCTTTCAAAACAATCCAAGGTTTCACCTACGCTCCCGGCTGAGCCAGAGTGATCCAGGTTGTGTCACTCGTGGAAGGGGAGGCTTGGGAAGGGCCTGAGGAGCGGAGACAGGGAATCTCTCCTGAGCTGGAGTTCTGTTATCTCCGCACGTATCTGCAGAGTGAAGCAGGAAAGGCTGCAGGAAAGGTTGCAGAACTCCAGCAGGAAATTGTCCCCACCTTCCTCTGCCACAAAGGCCTCAGCAGCGAAGGGGCTGAATCCCTGCAGAGAAACATTCCAGGGAAAATCTCTCCCTCTCGCACTGCTTACAACAAACACAGATGGGTTCAGGCAGAGCCAAGTCAAGTGCGCAAGCACGGAGCCTGTGGATCATAAATGTTCCAGACCATTGGTGAAATCCCCTCAGTCAACAACAGGGGAGTGGCAGCCCTGCTGCTTGGCTCCAGCTGCTCATCCCAAACTTTATGGGGCTGGAAGCTTCCACAGTGAGCCACTCCCGGAGAACAGAGAACGGGGGCTTTGCCCTCTCCTGACCTCAGGCATTTCTGCTTCCTGCCCTCAGTTCCTGAAATTTACATCTGAAACACAATTTTTTTTCGTTTTTCCCTCCTCACCTCTCTCACGTGACAGCAAATCTCCTCCCACACGTGCCCAAAAATCCCTAAAGGTGCTGTCTGACTACAGCCTAAACAGAACCTTGCAGGGAAGCCTTTATGGGTTCATTCTGTACACTGGGACACCGAAGCTCAGCTGTGAATGGACCAGTTTGAGAGATCCCAGTGAGTCAGCAGAGCATCACCCCAAATCCCTCGTGCCTCATGCCTAATCCCCAGTGCCATCCCGATGTTGACACATTCCTGCCTTTTATGGGACAAGAAGATGTAATTGATGGGTCAGATGGGCATGACTTGTACCCAGGCATGGAAGACCAAAGTTCACCCGTGATTCACGGGAAAATCCAGGTCCCGAAGTGTCTCCTACATCACATTGTTTTGTTTATGTCCCTCTTGAGCTTCATTCCTATCTCGTCACCCCTGAAATCCTTCCAGAAGTGCTGGAAGCAGGACAGCAGCAGCAACACTTTGTCCCGGCTAAATTAAAGGATTCTGAGTAAAATCAGAAGAGAAAATAGCCAAAAACACCTCTGGGAGGTGTCCAAGAAACGCCTGGACGTGGCACTCAGTGCTCTGGTCCGGTTGACAAGGTTGGGACCGGTCAAAGGTTGGGCTCAGTGGCCTTGGAGATTTTTTCCAACCTCAATGGTTCTGGAAATCTGGGATTCTGTTCACCTCAAACCCTCCTGTCCCAGGACTTGACACCACTGCCCCCAACATCACATTGCGGAACCAGACTAAAACAGCACCTAAAGCCCCAGGCTGGGTTTGCTTGGCCAGGTTTTGGTGGATGGGGATCCACAGAGGTGGCAGGGCCCGTGGCCCCATGGACAGGAGCCCACTCTGGAGCAGGTTTGGTGGCAGGACCTGTGGGTGGGCACCTGGAGGAGAAATCCTTGATGGGCCACGCTGGGCAGGCAGGTTGGGAATTATCAGTGAAGGACGGATTTGGGTTAACGCAAATCTCTGTTTGAGATATCCGGCCCCATTGGGCAATTCCTCCGGAGCATTCCTGCCCTAAACCTAATCCGCAGGGATTAACACCAATAACCACTTCTCGTTGACATGGAAGTCGATCACGTTGAGCTCCTGGTCCATGTGACCCTGAGGAATTGGCGCTTCCGGATTACAAACCCCTCTCCCACCTGATCCACGCTGTCCATGAGCAGATCCATTGGTGTCGGTGCTGGCGTCACTTCACGTGAAATTCCTTCCAATCTCGTTCATAGGGAGGTGAAGGAATTAACGAGCTATTAATAATTACAATGCTGAAAGCACAGAGCATCAAAGGGAAAATACGGGAAGCTGAACACAGCGGATAGAAATGGGCTGGGATCTGTAATTAGGGATGCCTCATGTCCCAGATAACCCTTCGGAAAAGTATAAAAGGTTTCCCATCCCAGTTTCCTTCACTCGCTGCTCTGCTCCAAAACAGCTCCATCCCCACTGCTGGAAGGGTGAGTCCGATTTTTCTCTTCCCCTGGAGGTTCTTTAGGAAACTGGATGATTTCCTACGAGTTTGGGTAGAATTGAAGTGTTGGATACTCCCTCCTCACCTCTGGATCTTGGTCGTGCTGGAGGCCAAGTTCTCGTTACCCACAAGAGCAAATTATTAAAACAAATGACAAAATAAAACAAATAAAGGCCTTGAGCAGAGGCTCAAGTCAAACCAAAACAGCAGAAAGGGTGGAAAATACAGAGAGAGGAAAGCCAGAGGGTTTTGTGGAAAAGGGACTTGGAGATTTCCACGCACGAGGAACCAGAGCGTCTGGAGCTGCTCTTGGGAAATGGATGTTTGGACCAATTTTTCTCTGGAATTTTTCTCTGGAAATCAAGTCCCATCCATAAATGTCCTGGGCTTAGTGAGGGATTAAAGCACCTCCAAACCAACACTGACACCACTTTCTCACCCCTGAAAAACTGGAAACTAGGAAGAAAATGGGGAATCCCAGAGCAAATGCCTATAAGCTCGTGCCCGCTGTGACCGTTCCTCTCTTCCCTCCAGCTCTGCCACCACTCCAGGACGATGTGCTCCCGCGGGTCCTGCCACAGCCACGAGACCTCGTGCCATGAATCCAGCTCCTCCTGCCACGACTCGAGGCCCTCCTGCCACTACACCATCCAGAGGCAGCCTGTGCAGAAGTTCAGCTACGTGACGCCTGTCTGCCCCCCGGTTCAGCCCTGCTACCCCCCGGTGCAGCGCTATTGCCCCCCGGTGCAGCCCTGCTACCCCCCGGCGCAGCGTTACTGCCCCCCAGTCTGCCCCCAGGTCACCAAGAACATCTGCAAGCTGCCACCATCATACCCCAAGTACTGAGAGCGGGATCCGACCCCGGCACTGGATCGCTCCTGCCTTGGATGCTCTCCACGCCTAAAGCTTGAATCGATGGTTCTTTGTCCCCGTTTTTGATTTGATCCTCGAATTCCTCGTCCTTGATTAGAATTTGGTTCCTGGTTTTGCTCCTATTTGGTTTGGTTTGCTCGGCACGCAAGACCTGGCTTGGGTTGCTCCCCATAAAACTGGGAATGCTTCTTGCTGCTTTTCACCCATGTGACAACCTCCAAAAGAATAAAATTTGATTTCCAAAGGTAAAATAAGTTTACGGTCTGTTTATTCTTCGACCTTTTTACTTCAGAATTATTTTTACCTCTGACTTCTTAGTCACCACTTCTCACTCTTTTCTCTTCAAGCTGAGCACAAAATGTCCCTAAAATTTCAAAATAATAAAAGACAGTGATTCCAGCGGCATTTCTGGAGCAGGTGAATGCTCAGGGAGCTCATTTGCACCCTGTTTATTTTCATATTGATATACAGAATACTTATTTATACGTTTACATCCAGAAGGAGCTCCTCCCTGGGAGGCTGGTGAGGCCCTGGCACAGGGTATTCCATGGATGCCACATCCCTGGAAGTGTCCAAGGCCAGGTTGGATGGGGCTTGGAGCACCTTGGGACAGTGGGAGGTGTCCCTGCCCATGGCAGGGGGTGGCACTGGATGATGTTTAAGGTCCCTTCCCATCCAACCCATTCCAGGATTCCACTTCGTGCAGAGCTGCCTCACTCAGTCCCCTCCTCAGCAGCTCCTCACACTTCATTTGTCCCTCTGACTCAGAGTCATAAACATTTTGAGGTGTCTAATAAATGCAAATAAGCACCTCGTGGGTTTTCCTAACCCTCCTTCTTTCACTGAGCTCCAAATTACTGTTTTCAATGGCAATTGCAGACACTTAAAACAAGTGCGAGATCTCTCTGGACTTTTTACAGCCTCAGACTTTCCTTATCTCCCAGTCCAGCTGAGACACCGGTTCCAGAACAGGCTCTGTGGCTGCATCAGCTTCCCCAAGAGCTCAACAACCAGACTCAGCTTAAATTAATAACTCTGAGAGTTGAATGAGCTGATCTTTAATGTCCCTTCCAACCCAAATCACTCTGTGATTCCCTGATTCCACGGATTCCTCCTGCCTGACGGAGAACTGACACAGGGGCCTCCCCCAAAAAGGAGTTTTGTCCACACAGATGAAGCATTCCTACATCACTCACAGCTCACAGCAGTTTCCAGAAGACTTCAGATTTTCCTAAGCAAGGACTGGCTCTAAAAGATTTTCTTAAATCTTTTGGGTCACTAAACCATGGCCTAGAAAAATAAATAAAAAGGATCGTAGAACCATAAAATAGTTTGGGTTGGGAAGGACCTTAAAGATCATCTCATTCCCTGAGCCATGAGTTGCTCCTGTGGTGCTCACCTGGATAAAAGTCACAGGAAAGGGACAATCGCCCATTTTATTGTCCTAAAATCTTGGGCTGATCTGAGGGAAACTTGGAAGCGAAGAGTGAAGTGCTGGAACGAATAAAAATTACAGAACTGCTTAAATAAGATGGGACCCCACAGCAATTTGGGGTTACCAAGAGGTAAAATCCTCACACAAACCCTTCCTGCAGGGGATTTGAAACCCCCTCCATCCAGGAGGAACGTGAACAGGAAAACATTGTGGCACAAACAAAAAAAACAGCTGATGGTTCGCAAACGGAATGGAAAAAATTGGGACTGAGGACGTCCTTTTGGCGTCACCTCCGCAGCTGAGGCATTGGGTCCGAGGTAGTCACCAGGACCTCCCTCTAATGAAGTCCCTGGGAGTTGTGGCTCTTAATTACAGTCCCTTGTGTCAGGAAAAAAAAAACCTATCAATCAAAATGTGACTCTGCCACGGAGAACCAGGGGCAGCACGCCGGGAAGGAGTCAACCCTCCGGAGTTGATGCAATCCCTGTTGCCCAACGACAAATCACTTAATAACTCCAGGGATAGGTTCATTTTTGCCATGGAAATATGCAACTGCCTCCAAAATTCCCTTCTAAGCAGGTTGGGAAATTCGTTGCTTATTAAAGCGCTGAGGAAAAAGTCATCACTGGTTTTTTCCTGACTGCGTCAAGTCGGAAATGCTAAAAACGAGACACAGGAGATAAATATGAATATGAGGGTTTGTGTCAGCATTGCCAAGAGGTGCCTAATTCCCGGGACAACCCTTTGGGAGATATAAAAGTCTGGCATTCCCTGTCCATCCTTCACTCAGCATCAGCTCCCCGTGCTCTTCCTCTTGCTCCGGCCAAGGGTGAGTTGGATTATGTTGATTTATCTACTCTTGAGCAGCAGGAGTTCACAGAGTTCTGTGTTTAGACCTTGATTTTGTCTTAGAAATTCCTTATTTTTGATGACTCGGTGCCTGAATATGCACAAGGAGTGCTTGGTTTGCTCACGGATGGGACAGCAGAAAAATAGGAAAAATTGAAGGAGCAGATCTGCAAAGACACAGAGTCTTTGGGAGCCAGCAAGGAATTTATTCCCAGACCGGCAGGTGATGGAGGCAGTGAGAGATCAGACAAGTCAGAGCAGTTTTAGAAGGAAATTTTACCTTAAAAAGACAACAGGAACGTCTTGGGAGGGAAATTCCCATCAGAGCTGGACCATCATGGAGTGTCCTCCAAAAGGAAGGGTCACGATGTCCCACACATCACAAAACAGAGGGAAACAACATTTCCCATTCCAGTCCCAAACAAGAGCCAAGGAAAACACAGGAGGTCCCAGTGGGGCAGCTGTCCCAGCCTGACGATCTCTCTCTTCCCTCCAGCTCTGCCAGAACTCCAGGAAGATGTGCTCCCGCGGGTCCTGCCACGACTACGAGTCCTCCTGCCACGGCTCCCGCTCCTCCTGCCACAGATCCTGGTTCTCCTGCCTCAGATCCCGCTCCTCCTGCCACAAGCCGGAGCCGTCCTGCCACTACATCCAGAGGCAGCCAGTGCAGAAATGCACCTACGTGACGCCCTGCTGTCCCCCCGTGCAGCGCTATTGTCCCCCTGTCCCCTACTGCCCCCCGGTCCCCTGTTGTCCCCAGGTCCCCTACTGCCCCCAGTACACCAAGAACGTCTGGAACCTGCCACCGGCGTGTCCCAAGTATTGAACAGGATCCAGTCCCGGCAGCTGCAGCCACCGGCTCCTCCCTTGGACTCTCCGACCTCGGCTCGTCTCGTCCACGCTGAAACCCCTGGGTCTCTGCCATGTGGGGTCCTGGCGGGGATGAAATGCTCCCCTAATTAACATTTGTGGTGTTGTTCTTGCTAATTATTTGGGAAATGTCCTTTCTAATTATTCCTGGCGTCATTGCTTTGTTGGGAATCTTTCTCTGTCTTGCAGTTCTGTTTCAGACTCATCTGGGTGTGGGAAACAATAAATCTGATTCATGAGACCCCCGTTGCCTTTGAATTCCTTTGTTCTCTTTTTCCTTGATTTTTTTTTTTTTTTAATTTTTTGAGGGATTTTCAATTCAAATTTCTCTGTATTTCCAAAGTATCCCAATATTTGGTGGGCAATAATTCCCATGTTCATTCGGGAATGAATAGAAGACACATCAGTAAAGAAAAGAGGGAGGTGGTCAAAGGTTGGACTCAATGATCTCGGAGAGCTTTTCCAACCTCAGTGATTCCAGGAAATTAAATGGAAGGGGAATAAGTAGGTCACAGTTGCCAATGCTCTTTCTCAATATGTAATAGTTGACTCCGAGCTCTATTTCAGACCTTGGATATAAATTTTCAAATATCTGAAACCCTTTGAGCCTCTGGAAACAGAAGGCCCAAATTCCTGTGAAAGAACTGTGAGCAAAGGACAATGAGAACTCTTTTGAGATCCCGTTTTCCCGAGCAGGCCCTGAATTTCAAAGATTCAGAGATATTTTTTGGGTGTTCTTGGGAGTCTGTTGAGGAGGCAGAAAGATTTTGGAGGACATCAATGTGATGCTCCAGGCCAAAGCCTGGGCAGAGGGAGAACCGTCATGCATGCTCCCACTTTGTCACCCGGGAGGCTGCTGAGGGACCCACACCTGAGTCACCAAACGTCCCTGAGGAATTCCTGCAATCCTCCCTTGCTCCACAAAACTGACCACAAGGAATTGGCTGCCTTTAGCCTGGAGAAAAGCCGTGGGACACCCCCAGTTTGGGAGGTCTTCCCTTCCGAGTCAGTGAATTGCTCTAATGGGTGACATTTTCCCAGGCTGAGGAGTTTCATTTTCTTACAGTTCAAATTCTGAGTCAAACAGGGTCATAAATCCAGCTTTGGGGCCCAAATTTCCACCAGTAGTGACAAAACCCAATATTTGCTCAAACTCCAGCTCCTCTTCTCTGAATCCTTTGGTGAGGTCTGGTGAAAAAAAATGTGAGGAATCACCGAAAGAAAGAGAAACCAAGGAGTGGGAAAATTTAATATCCTCAAACCTCGTACAGAGCTCAGAGTCAGATGTTCTCCTCTAATCTTACGCATGAATAACCTTTGATTCATGTGGAACAACCTGATGGGATCATCCCAGTCATCTGTCAAGTCCAGGGACACGTGAGGAATCAGGAACATTTTATTTCTTGCCGTTTCAGGGAGCCAAGGAGATCCCGCTGGATTTTCCAGCATTGTGCCATCCCCAGGAATTGCAGCCGGTAATCCCATTTCCTCTTGGCACTCAACAACAAGGGAATTAAAATCCTGAGCTGTCACCTGCACCCAACAGGAGACCAACCCCAGGAGTCAGCGTTTCTGAATCCCTTCTGTCCCTGATGCAATCCCAGTTGTCCCTCGTCCCTAATTAACACCCATCACATTAGTGTCAGTCTCCAGGAAATGGGAGAGAGCTGCCTTCCAAAATCCCTGCATTAGGAATCACCGACGGGACGGGACCCGGTGCGTCAAAGAGGGAACACCTAAAAACAGGGGAAGTGCACACATCTGCGGGATTGAATGCGGAATTAATTAAGGTGTCATCGCAAGGAGGTGCCTCACAGCCCAGATAACCTCGGGAGAGTATAAAAGGTCCCTCAGCACCGGCCGCGGCAGTCGCTCGCCTTCGCTTCCAGAAACTTCTCGCTGCAGCTGAAGAGGGTAAGACCAATTCCACTGTTTCTGTTCTTGCTGGTAGAGAGGAAACCTCCACGAGGGGTTTTTATGGATCTCGTGGGAGCTGGGATTTAGGGAAATGCCTCTAAGGGGTGGGGAATGGCAGATGGAGGGACAAGGATTCCCGGGGAAGGTGCAGCCCACGGAGGGATCCTCGGGTGACACAAACTCTGCAGGAGCTGGGGTCTGGGAGATGGGCTACTGGGGCTCCAGTTGACTCACAGGGACCTGATTTCACACCCCAATTCCCAGAGCACGCCCAGCAGATCCAGCAGGATCGAGGGTCCGTTGGGTCTGGATTAGGCGGTGAAAAAAAGAGAGAAATATTTCACTGGAGATCTCAAGAAAAATATTATTAAAAAGAAAAAGGTGGGGGGAATACAGGAAGCGAACCAGCGCCTCCTCTCACCGCATTGATCCCTTCCTCCAAAGAGCTTTGCCAGAACTCCAGGAAGATGTGCTCCCGCGGGTCCTGCCACGACTACGAGTCCTCCTGCCACAGATCCCGCTCCTCCTGCCACGAATCCAGCTCCTGCCACGACTCGGGGCCCTCCTGCCACTACACCATCCAGAGGCAGCCTGTGCAGAAGTTCAGCTACTGCTGTCCCCCGGTGCAGCGTTACTGTCCCCCGGTGCAGCGTTATTGCCCCCCGGTGCAGCGCTATTGCCCCCCAGTGCAGCCCTGCTACCCCCCAGTGCAGCGTTACTGCCCCCCAGTCTGCCCCCAGGTCACCAAGAACATCTGCAAGCTCCCAGTGTACCCCAAGTACTGAGAGCAGGATCCGACCCCGGCACTGGGATGCACCAGATCGCTCCTCGCCCGAAGCTTCCCGCTCGCCCCAGTGCTCGTGGCTGTCCAGCTTTGTCACTTCTCTCCAAGCAAAGCCTCCTAAAACTGTCAGAGGTGATGCAGTTTTAGGATGAAACCTCTCCATTTAAGGAGCTCTGAGCTGTTTATGTTTTCTCTGCCAACGCTGGGAATGGTTCCCCTCTTGCTTTGCTGCTTTGTTCTCCGGCAAGACAATAAAAACAGTGTTTCAAGCCGACCTAACAGTCCTGGATGTTTTCAGTCACTGCTCCGTTGAATAGGCTGGATCGATGGGCCAAGGCCAACGTGGCGAGGGTCAACAAGGCCAAGGGGGTGGGTCCTGCCCTTGGGTCACAATAACCCCATGGAACACTCCAGACTGGGGGAAGAGCATCTGGAAAGCTGGGAAAGGATCTGGGGGTGCTGGTGGGAGCAGCTGGACATGAGCCCAGGGGTGCCCAGGTGGGCGAGAGGCCGATGGCACCTGGATTGTAGCAGGAATAGAGTGGGACCTTCTTGTTCTCCACAACTCCCTGACAGGAGGGGGCGGCCAGGGGGGATTTGGGCTCTGTTATTCCCAGGGAATAGCAGGAAAAGAGGGAACGGCCTCAGGCTGTGCCAGGGGAGGGTCAGGGTGGACATCGGGGGGAATTTCTTCCTGGAAAGGGTGGTCAGGCCTTGGGAGGGGCTGCCCAGGGAGGTTTGGAGTCCCCATCCCTGAAGGTGGCACTCAGTGCTCTGGGCTGGGTGACCAGGTGGGGATCGGTCACAGGTTGGATTCGGTGGTCTGGGAGCTCTTTTCTCTGGGACTCTGTGCTGATCTGGTGGCATCTCTGTTTTCTTGTGGGTTTGGAACCGTGCTTTAATCCCTGGAGCCGGAGGAATGCCAAGGAAACACAAAATCACGTGGGGTGAATTCCTGGGGGAAGCAAATCCTCGCCCTGGGCTCAGCAGATGTTGGGCGGTTCAGGTTTCCAGCCTGACCTGTGTGTTCATGTTTTCCCTGCGTGTTTCTGCTTTCAGAGGTGCTGCTATTTTTGGAACCAAAACAAAAGCCAACCCTGCAGGGTCTGGGACTTGGAATAGCCTCAATTAACCAGTTTTTACGGCGTAAAATAAGTGAAGGTTTCCCCGGCGTGATTCATCCCTCATCACCCATCCCTGGCGTGGGAAACAGCCTGGAATGAGCTGAGTGTTGCAATAGCCAGTAAATGACCAGTTGGTCAATAAGTAATTGGAATTAGTTATTTATAGGTTATGGAGAAAACGCTCATTAGAGAGGAACGGGTTAAAAAGGAAAAGTTGGAGTCGGGACAGAGAGCAATGAATGATTCACCTGCCTGGGGGTTCTGGCCCTTGCTAAGAGGTGGCTCAGCCTCATAGGAGCCTTAAAAAATAATTTTCTTACTCATTCCTGCCCTCCCTGCGGGTGGGAATTGAGTTACTGAGGCTTCGTGGCCACAGCAGTGGTTTGGTCTTCAAGAAGAGACTTTCAATTCCCCGTGCTGCCCCAGCTCCCAACTTTCTCCTCTGTCATGGACCACGGCACATTTTATTTCCTTTTCCAAATCCAGAGAAGGCCATAAAGTTGATAAGGGGGCTGGAGCCTCTCCCCTATGGAGGACAGGTTGGGAATGTTCAGCCTGGAGGAGAGAAGGTTGTGTGGAGACCTCAGAGCCCCTTCCAGGATCTGCAGGGGCTCCGGGGAAGCTGGAGAGGGACTTTTCCTCAGGAACTGCAGAGACAGGACACGGGGAATTATTTCAGAGTGGTGGAGAGGAGTTTTAGGTGGGATATAGGGAAGAAATTGTTGGCTGTGAGGGTGGGGAGGCCTTGAAGAACCACAAACATTTGGCAAGAGAAATCCTCTCTCCCTCCGCTCCAGGTCGCCTAAAGGGACATTTCTGCTCTGCTGAGGACACGTCAAATAACGACACAGGGGATTCCACAACCAGGATAAACTGTGAGGAAACCCCCGGGGATTAATGAGGAGGAATTCGCCTCAGCTGTCTCCCGGCAAGGATTGCTTTCCTGCATCCGTAACTCTCCAATCCAAACAAACAGAGCTCTGCTCCTCCGGGCATCTTTCAGAGCCTGCTGAGTCCTTTCGCTCAATGCAAAATTTAATTGGGAAATTTGTATGGCCCTGATTTGAATGTTTTCCTGTATAAAATCGATGATGAGTCTGCGGATCCACCTTGCAGAGCTTTAAACACCTCTGCTCACATCCAGCTTTAACAGTGGGGGTTTTTTGGATCTCTGGATGAATCCACGCACCAAATCCGTGCAAAGTCAACATAAAACGGCCTCATTTTGGCCAACCTCTCTTCCTTCACCTCCCTGCTCAGGATATATCCCACATTTCTAATGCTGGCGTTTCCTGACGCTTCTCTGCGGGCTCAGAAATCCCCTGCAGGTCGCCCCGAGCCTCCTCAGTTGTCAATCGAGCCGCACAGCTGGTGTCAGTTTCAATCACTATCACTAATTATGTGACAATGGGCGGCACCCGGCTCAAGGTTGTTGACCAGAGCCGCACAGCTGGTGTCAATTTCAATCACTAATTATGTGACAATGGGCGGCACCTGGCTCAAGGTTGACCAGAGCCGCACAGCTGGTGTCAATTTCAATCACTAATTATGTGATAATGGGCAGCACCCGGCTCAAGGCTGACCGACAGCCGCACAGCTGGTGTCAATCACTATCACTAATCATGTGACAATGGGCGGCACCTGGCTCAAGGCTGACCAGAGCCACACCTCTGGTGTCAATTTCAATCACTAATCATGTGACAATGGGCGGCACCCGGCTCAAGGTTGTTGACCAGAGCCACACCTCTGGTGTCAATTTCTATCACTAATCATGTGACAATGGGCGGCACCCGGCTCAAGGTCAATGACAATGGGCGGCACCCGGCTCAAGGCTGACCGATAGCCGCACAGCTGGTGTCAATTTCAATCACTAATCATGTGACAATGAGCAGCACCTGGCTCAAGGTCAATGACAATGGGCGGCACCTAGCTCAAGGTCATTAACGCAGCTGAACACAATTGGAAATTAAGCTTCCAGCGAACAGGAACCTTGACCTTGAGGTGACCTTGCCTGGAGACATGGTGACCCCATGGTCCTGTGAATTCTTGGAAGCAGGACCAGCTCCTCCAATTGTGATGTAGCCAAACATCAAGAGCGTAACTGAGGGGAAACAGAGGTTTTGTGTCACCAGGGGTCAAATGGAAGGTTCTGGTGACCTAAAGTGTCCTCAACATCCAGGATCTGGACGAGCAAACAAAGCCCAGCTCTCCCCTCCTTCACCCCAGGAGAAGTCAGGGGTCTCCAGGGATGCAGGGGATCCTTTGGTGCTCAGCCCCCAGCAAGAGCAGATGTTGCCCTGGGGGTGACCTCAGACACCAAACATTTCACCCGGTCACTCACAGCCCGGGGCCACTCACAGCCCGGGGTCACTCACAGCCGTGGGTCCCGTGAGCTTCCCCTGACCGGAGAGAGATCATTTTTTATAAAGCCGCGGTTTAATTTGAGATCCTTGAGATGCCCAGGACATCACAGGCATCACGGGCATCACTCACCCTTGGAGCTTTTATGCAAAATAAATATTAACATCCATCATTAATGACGGATCACAACACGATCATTAACATCAGCACTAATCGCTGCCAGGGGGTGACTGGGAGCTGAGCACGGAGTTATTCCAGAATTAACATCCGTAGGCGGCTGTTCCATTACTCCAGGGCATCTTTGAATCTGAAAAGAATTGAATAGGAATTTTGCAGATCAAGTTATGCTGAGCATGAGCAGGATGCAAAACTTCCACAGCACTTTTGCATTTTGCTTTTATTTAAATGCGTCAAAGAGGGATTGGAAAAATACGGGCTCCGATTTGACCCAAACCCAATTCCAAATTCCTACCATGAATTTGCAGTGAAAATGTCCGATATTGGCGAGGCCTTGAGCCTGACAGAGCTCAAGGAGCGTTTGGACAATGACCTCGGGCACAGGGTGGGATTGTTGGGGCTGTGCAGGTCCAGAGGTTGGACTGGATGATCCTGTGGGTCCCTTCCAGCCTGAGATATTCCATGATTCCATGATTCTATTCCAAGGCCAAGGGCATGTGGTTTTTCCATGCACGGATGGGATGAGGTAGCGAGGGATGAGATGCCAAGAACTTTCTGGGTTTGCCCTTCTGGGCACCCCAGAGAAGGACTTTGGGCTCCACCATTTCTGCATTCAAACACAAAGCACGGGACCATGGAATTGCACTTCCTGGAATTCTATTTTAAAAATCGTATCAAGGAGCGACTGACGTCCAGAAGCTTCTGCACGCCTCTGGAATCCACTGCACCTCGATCTTAATTAGGATTTTTATGTTAATTAATCATCTCCATGCAGCAGCCCTACCACATGCAAAGCAAGCAGAAACAACCCCTTCAAGCATCCCACAAGAATTAACTTGACATTAAAAAATTGTAAAAAATTCACACAACAAATTGATAATAACCCAAAATTGAGGGGTTGGTCGAAAGCCACGCGGCAAAGATTAAACACATGGAGGCCCATTCGGTGAATAAGTACAGGCTTAGTGCGTAAATCACGGATTGCTGGGGGGTACTTCATGTCCGGCAGGACAATTCCGACCTCAATAAAAGGTCTCCAGGTGCCTCTGCTCCTCACACACCTTCAGCTCTCAGCAAGAACAAGAACGGTGAGTGTTTCCTACCAGGGATCCTCGGTTCTCATTTGGCTTTGGGCAAGCAGTGAATTGAGGTTGTGTCTTGGTGCCTGATCTCTGCAGGGCGTTGGGCTGGATGGACCTTTAAAGGTCTTTCCCAGCCCAAACTGTTCTTTGATTCTGTGGTTTTGTGATTCTGTGGGTTTATGATTCCATGGGTTTATGATTCCATGGGTTTAGGACTCCATGGTTTCTTGATTCCATGGGTTTATGATTCGATGGTTTTAAGGTTCTACGGTTGCAGGATTCCATGATCTACAGCTCTCTCTGAAATCCAGGTTTTTCTGAGCCTGTTGATCTATTGCCTCTTGCAAAAGGTGGAGAGAGCAGTGGAAAATGGACTTCTCAGGGTGGAAATTCAGGGAGAGAATGTTCTGGATGAGCACGGGGCAGGCAGCTCCCAGGAGAGTTCAAATATCTCTGGGACAGCAACAGGTAGTTCGATTCCTGTGAGGATCTTGGGTTTCCAACTCAAGACAAAGAAATAGGAAGCAGGGCAGGATGTGGGCCTGGACAATGTGGAAAGATGGGTTGAATCTCAAAGTCCTTTGTGTTCCAGGTCCTCACTCCGGCCACCCTTCGCTCCTCTCCCAACGCCATGTGCTCCACTGGATGCTGTTCCACGGGATGCTGCTCCGTCGTGAAGAGCAAGACCGTGTGCTGCAGCCCGTGCCCGAGGGTCGTGTGCTGCGAGCCCTGCCAGAAAACCGTGTGCTGCTCCCCGTGCCAGAAGAGCGTGTGCTGCTCCCCGTGCCAGCAGTCCTGCTGCTGCGACCCGTGCCAGAAGACCGTGTGCTGTGAGCCGTGCAAGAAAACTGTCTGCTGCGACCCGTGCCAGCAGTCCTGCTGCTGCGACCCGTGCCAGACTGTCTGCTGTGACCCGTGCCAGAAGCCCTGCTGTGACCCGTGCCAGACTGTTTGCTGTGACCCATGCCAGAAGCCCTGCTGTGACCCGTGCCAGCAGTCCGTGTGCTGTGACCCGTGCCAGAAGCCCTGCTGTGACCCATGCCAGCAGTCCGTGTGCTGTGACCCATGCCAGAAGCCTTGCTGTGACCCATGCCAGACTGTCTGCTGTGACCCATGCCAGAAGCCTTGCTGCGACCCATGCCAGACTGTCTGCTGTGACCCGTGCCAGAAGCCCTGCTGTGACCCGTGCCAGCAGTCCGTGTGCTGTGACCCGTGCCAGAAGCCCTGCTGCGACCCATGCCAGACTGTCTGCTGTGACCCGTGCCAGAAGCCCTGCTGTGACCCGTGCCAGCAGTCCGTGTGCTGTGACCCGTGCCAGAAGCCCTGCTGTGACCCGTGCCAGCAGTCCGTGTGCTGTGACCCGTGCCAGAAGCCTTGCTGTGACCCGTGCCAGACTGTCTGCTGTGACCCGTGCCAGAAGCCCTGCTGTGACCCATGCCAGACTGTTTGCTGTGACCCATGCCAGAAGCCCTGCTGTGACCCGTGCCAGTCCGTGTGCTGTGACCCGTGCCAGAAGCCCTGCTGTGACCCGTGCCAGTCCGTGTGCTGTGACCCGTGCCAGAAGCCCTGCTGTGATCCGTGCCAGTCCGTGTGCTGTGACCCATGCCAGCAGTCTGTGTGCTGCACCAAGGTGTGCCAGAAGTCCGTGTGCTGTGTCCCACGGCCCTGCTGCTGCCCCTGTGGGTCCCTGTCCTGCTGCTCCTGCGTGGTGAAGAAGCCGGTGGTGGTTTGCTGCACCCCCGTGAGGAAGTGCTGCGTCCCCTGCATCCCCATCCAGCAGTGCTGTGCCAGCCTCAAGAAGAGCTGCTGAGCTGTCCCCGGGTGGCTCTGACGGCTCCAGCCCTGGTGTGAAAGGAGAACGGGCACAAGGAGGTGAAAAGCCGCTCGCTTGCTTCTGGTTCTCATCGTGATGGAGCCAACTCAGAGCGATTTTCTTCTTCTTTTCAAGCTTAAGCTGCTGCCTCTTTCTGTCCTTTAGTTATTGACTGTCTTTAATTGTTGACTGTCTTGAATTTATCCCCCATTGTAAAAGGCATTCGATATTAGTGGGGTGTTAATTCTTCTCTTGGTGTTTGGGAAACCTTCGCTGTCACTGTGATCACGCTTCATTTCCTCTCTTGACTTGTAGACAATAAAATTTAGCATTAAGCAAAACACAACATTTGGTCTTTTGGTTGCTCTTACATGGCTTTGCCCTTAATTTGTCACTTTGCCCAGAGTTTGTCCTCATTCCCGGCACCATCTGCGCCTTTGGCCAAAGGTGTGGGGACACAAAGAGCTGTCCGGGCTGTTGGCACAAATTAGGTCGTGTCTGAAGCAAGCAGAGCATTCCTGATCCTCTGGAATGGGTGCCCAGAGCAGCTGTGGCTGCCCCATCCCTGGAAGTGTCCAAGGCCAGGCTGGATGGGGCTTGGAGCACCCTGGGATAGTGGGAGATGTCTCATGGCAAGGGGTGGAACGGGATGAGCTTTAAAGTCCTTTCCAGCCCAAACCATTCCTTGATCCCTTCTTGCCCCTCCTCAACATTTGCCAGTTACCACAAAACTAAAAGCTGAAGTAATTAAAATTCAAAGGGCAAGGACTGAACGAGGCAGAGCTGCACCGTCTGAAAACACAGCATTCCGTAAATCAGAGAAATCCTGGAACATCCTGACTTGGGAAAGGATCCACCAGGATCATGGAGTCCAGCTCCTGGCCCTGCACAGACACCCCAACAATCCCACCCTGTCCCTGGGAGCATTGTCCAAATGCCCCTGGAGCTCTGGCAGCCTCGGGGCAGTGACCATTCCCTGGGGACCCTGGGCAGTGCCTGACACCCGCTGGGGGAAGAACTTTCCAGAAATACCCAACCTAGACCTCCCCTGGCACAGCTCCAGCCGTTCCCTTGGGTCCCTTCCCTGGTCCCAGAGCAGAGATCGGAGCTGCCCCTCGGGAGGAAGCTGTGGACGGCTATGAGGTGCACAGGAGCTCATCCCCAATCTCAGAAGGGGAATTCGAATGGGTGCCAAGAGGAATTCACTACTCACTGGACAGCAGGCGGCATCTTCTTCCCACCACCATCTTCCAAAAATAAAAGCTTAGAAACCCCCTGAAATCATTGAATGATTTTTTACGGGAGCAGAGCGTTTCCCTCATATGTTCCTGGACTACCAGGCCTGGAATGAAACCCGGGGTTAGCATCCAGTTTAAAAGCTTCATTCCTAAAATAGCAAACCCGTGAGTCAACGATACCTCCCCTGCCTGGCTGGGACTTTCTTTGCTATTCAAATGCAGGACTCAGCTCGGAATTGCAGGTCTGGGGAAAATGCCTGGAGCTCTGGCTTGATTTGCTTCCTCCAACCTTCAGGCCGGATGATATCTGCATTAAAATCATCTTCTCTACATGTTTGACTCTTCTGAAAACATTGCTTGGGTTTTCAGGATGGTTTTTACTTACAGTAAATCAGGCAGAACACACTGGGCAGAAGGATATCCCATATCAGAACATTTTATAAAAGTGCATTCTGTTAAGGGAATCTTGTCAATATTCATTCCACCTTTGAATCACAGAATCGTAGAATGGCTTGGGTTGGAAGGGACGTTAAAAACCATCTCGTTCCAACACCCCTGCCATGGACAGGGACTCCTCCAGCTAGACCAGAGCTCCATCCAAACTTGGCCTTATCCTACACTGGAAAAGATGCAGGAACAGATTCAAAAAGATCCTGCAACTCAAACTCACAGAACCACCTTGGAAGTTTCCAAAGACATCGCGGGACGGAATGTGGCCTGTAGAAGGAACTTGGTGTAGATGTTATTTCTGACCCAAGTGCAGGATAAATGGCATCGAAGAGCAGGAAAACGCCGTAAATGCTGAGAGTGGTGGGGTGGTTCAGCCTGGAGAAGAGACAGGTTTAGATGGGATACTGGGAAGTAATCCTTCCCTGTGAGGGTGGTGATGCCCTGGCACAGGATATTCCATGGGCGCCCCATCCCTGGAATTGTCCAAGGCTGGGCTGGATGGGGTTTGAAACAACCAGGGATAGTGGAAGGTGTCCCTGCCCATCCAGGAGGGTTGGACTGGATGATCTTTGGGGTTTCTTCCAACCCAAACCATTCCATGTGTCTATGACCACAACACTGGGATCGTCTTGGCCAACAGGGCAACAATGAAACCCGATAAAAATGCGATGAATGATTGATTCAGGGGAGATGTTTGAGGGTTTACACAAGGAGCACGTTGCTTCCTGCAGGCGACTCTTGATTATTGAGTGACCAAAACAATGCTCCCCTGGGGACAATTCCAGAAGGGACACCCGACGTCACAGCAGGTCATGGTCACATCCTGGAAAGGCAGATCCTGTCCCAGTCACCCGGGATCACCTGCCATCATGTCAGCCTCACAGTCAGAGTCTCCTGAACATGATGGCAGCCTCTTTTTGCCATGAATTGGTGCTGCCTCAGCATCCTGGAATTCGCATCTCTTACGGGAGGCCCCTCTCATCACATGGAAACACCATCAACATCTTCCAACGTGGAGCTGTCCCTGCTCTGCATGTGGCCACAGTTGCTCATGTGAACACTCAAACGCGATCACCACGAGTCTCCTCAGTCTCAGAAACCTTTGGAAAATCTCGGAAAGTGGGATGTATGGAACCAACACAGGGAAAAACCTTCACGCATGCACTGCTGCTTTGAAAGCCACTTCATTTAGACTCAATCTATCCGTTCCACGGATGAAAATGAAAAAGAAATCTTAATAATACACCAAAAATAAAAAACGGGGAGTGTGAGGACCCAGAACCCTGAAGGGAGGCCCAAGATCAAGACTGAGAAAGGGGAAATTTCAGCCTAAACTTTGACCACAGAGGCCGGGAAAAAAGGATTCCCAGTGACCAATAATCTCCACTGGGCCCCAGAAGTCCCAGCCAAGGGCAGAGGGGACACATGAGCAATGACAGCTCCAAGTTCCAGGCGTGGTTGTCCCACTGCTTCAGCACCTGGCTCCCCCCAGGCACATTGTTAAGCGTCCCTGTGTCCCAAGGTCATTCCTCGGGAATCGGATGGGAATACCTCAGAGCTCCCTCCCATTAACGCAAATCCATTAGAAAATTTGCATCTGTTGTTCCTCTGGAGGAGTAATTATGGGGCTCAATTGAGGTGGTGAGCAAACAGAAAGAGGTGAAGATTAAACACCGGAAGACACACGTGAGGGGATACCCCGGGTGATCCACGGGGAGTCGGAATTGCCAAGGGATGCCTCATTTCCAGGGGAGGAGGCTCTGGAGCGTATAAAAGGCTCCCCAGCCCAGGGGTCTTCATTCGGTCATCTCGACTCCTCCTCTCCTTCCTTTACTGCTCAGCAGGGTAAGTTGGACTTTGCTACTTGCCTTTACTTTGGGACTCTGTTTCCATGGGCTTCTCCAGGATTTTCTGGGCTGTCTGGTTCGGGACTGGACGCCACAGAAGATTTGGGATCACAGATTGGTTTTGGGACCAGGGATTGGTTTTGAGCTGCACCTGGGTGGTTTTTCTCTGACAGAACCAGTGCTGGACACGATGCCAAAAGCACAGGAGTCCAACACAGGAATGTGATTCCAGGGGCAGGCTGTCCTGGGATTCTGGACACCCTGGCCATTTTGGGATGGATTTGGGGATAAGAAAGCTTTAAGCTGCCTCAGCCTCTGGGAGATCCAAGCAGAGAAAAACACAAACTCTCTCTTTCCCTTCCAGCTTCGCCTCCACTCCCATCACCAAGATGGCCAACGGATGCTGCGGCGGCGGTGGAGGTTACTCCGTGTGCTGCTATAGCAGCCCCAAGACCTGCAAGAGGCCGATGTGCTGCAGCCCCATGCAGTGCTGCACCCCCTGCTGCACCCCCTGCTGCATGCCCATGCAGTCCTGCTGCATGCAGCCCATGACCTGCTGCTACACCATCAGCAGCAACAACAACGGTGGCTGCTGCGGCGGCAACAACGGCGGCTGCTGCGGCGGCAACTGAGCCCACCCGGCTCGTTCCGTCCTGGATGTGGATGTGGACATGGACAACACCCTGAACGCTCTTCCATCCTGTGCTTAGAGACTGTAGAGCTCCTCTTCTTCTCCTGCCTTCCCTTGCCTCGCGCTCGTGATGCGCCCTGAAGCCGCTGCCCAGCGAGTTTCCCTCGGGAGCGCTGATCCTGCTCTTCATTTTCCTCTTGGTGTGTGGGATGTTTCGCTCTTTTTGTCACTGTTTTGCTTCAATCTGTCCGAAAAAAGCCAATAAAATCTGTAGTTTGTGACCCTGCAACCTGCTGGTGTTGCTCTGTTTGTTCGCTGATGGATCCAGAGGGTTTTGCTGCACTTTTTGCCTTTTCCTGGCGTTTTCTTTCCTGTCTCCAAGGTGTTCACTAGAGGAACACAAAGAAAATCAGGGCATCCCTGATATATTAATTCAAGCAGGAGTTTCTGGCACCTCTGGGAGTGATATTTGCCCTCTCAGTATAAAATAACAGAGAAATAGGAAGAAAACAGGAGAAGAGAAGGTCATGTGGAGACTTCACAGCACCTTCCAGGACCTGGAGGGGCTACAGGGAAGCTGGAGAGGGACTTTTCCTCGGGAACTGGAGTGACAGGACAAGGGGGAACAGGGTCAGACTGACAGAGGGGAAATTTAGGTTGGATATTGGGGAGAAATCATTCCCTGTGAGGGTGGTGAGCCCCTGGCACAGGTTTTCCAGGGAATTTCTGGTTGCGCCATCCCTGGAAGTTCCCAAGACCAGGTTGGACGGGGCTTGGAGCAACTTGGGATGGTGGAAGGTGTCCTTGCCTATGGCAGGGGGTGGGACTGGATGATGTTTAAGGTCCCTTCCAACTCAAACCAGTTTCTGATTCTGTGAAAAATAATTCGTAAACTCAGGAAGGACGGGAATGTTTTCTGAAAGAGTCTGGCGCAGACACATCCCGACTAGGAAAGCTCCATGGATTTCCACCAGGCCTCAGGGCCTACAGCCAGTCCCTGCAGACAGCCTGGCAGGACATGGAGGTTCTGCCTCTGCCAAACTGAGCTACCAGGTACTGAGCTGAAGTTGTAAAACAACTGCTGAGAAACCCCTGCTGCCTTCGAGGGTCGGATGGGGTTGTACCAAAACATGAAGGTTCTGCACCACCGTCCTTCTGGTGTGTTTAACGCCCTTTTCTTACTCTGTTTCCACCCTGCCTCAGTCCCCTGTTTGCATTGTGATCCACATCCCACTCCCCAAAAAGGATTCGGGTACCTTGGTTCCACCCAGGGTGGGAAATGCCCACCTCCATCTCCCTCCTCGCAGCTGCAGGATTCGCCAATGGAAAATTTCCCTCAGGAGGCACAAGTGGAGTGCGCCCCTCTGCTTCTGCCGCATTAACTCCTCATAAATTAACGAATGCATCTGTCCAAGCGCATTTCTGTCCCCTACCAAGAAGGAAATGCCGCGCGTGTTCTCCTGCCCTTCGCGGAGAAGTCACAATTACCCGCGTTGCTTCTCCAGTATTTCACTCCGGGAATTGCTCTCATGCCAGGGAAGCCTGGAAAGGAGCTGTTGGCATTTCCTGCAGCGATGAAACAGCTCTGAAATCTCAATCTGCTCCCCCTTGCACTGCACAGAGAGCAAACCAAGGTCCCCCGTCACCGTCCTCGGGGCCGGTCTCAGCTCACCTGGGCCGACCTCTCTCCCGAGCAGCCCCGGGATCCCTGAGGATGTCAGGCAGCAGCAGGGAACTGGCCAGGCAGGATCCACCATCCTCTCATTAGGCAGCTCTCAGGATAATGTGGCGAAGTCCTCAACTGAGAGCTGCAATTTCAGACCGTGAAAAAATTCCTCCCAAAATTCCTCCCTGGTGTTCCTGCCAGGGTTCAGATGCCCAAGGCTCTGCCTTGCCTTGACCTCCCTCCCTTCCTCTCTCCCTCCCAGAAAATGGTTTCACCTCAACAAAGTCTCTTCCTGAGTCCCTGCCTCCCACTCAGCTCCACCAGCCCAGCTGGGACCAGTTTCTGTGCTGGGCACTTCTCTTCCTCCTCAATCTTCTCACCTTTGGCTCATTCTGGGCTCCTTCCCCTTCCAACACCCTCAGAGGGCCCTGCACCAACTCCAAACCCCTCCCTCCCAGCTGGGGGGCCGGGCAGGGGGGTCCAGGACCCAGCTGGATTTCAGCTGGATGCCAGGGGAGGCTGCAGGAGGGAAATGTCAGCTTGGGGTGCATCACACCCAGTCCCGGAGCCACCGTCCCTCGTGCTGCCTCTTGCACAGGCAGAGCTGCCCCTTAACCTTTTAATTAAAACATTAATAAAAATACTACCAGCAATAAAAATTAATAAATAAAAAACAAGAACTTCCCAAACCTGGAAGTGTCCAAGGACAGGCTGGATGGAGCGCTGGGCAATCTGGTTTGGTTGGACGTGTCCCTGCCCATGGACTTGCCCGGATGATCTCTAAGGTCCTTTCCAACCCAAACCATTCCACGATGGTTTTGCACGGAGTCACGTGCGGGTGACTGAGCCCCGGACATCCCAAACACTCCTCGCTCCCTCCTCACATCCGTGTCCGGTGGCGGGGAACAAACACCCCCATTTTCCTGACATTTTCCCAATTTGCTCCGAACACCATTCCGATGAAACACCCGGCACGACGCCGGGGTTCGGTTTCGGCTCCTGCACTGATTCAGCACCAGCTGCTGCTGAGTCAGTCCCGGAACATCTCCGTCCAGCAGATACGAGGCCGCATTTTTTGGCTCCCTCGCAAAGTTGTGGGGAGGACAAATTAATCCAAATTCATGGGAGCCCTTTGATTATCTCCGGGCTAAACCGTGACGAGGCAGAACGAGGGTGGTGATCACCAGTAATGAGGCGAAATGCAAATTCCAGGAGACACACATGGCTAAAAAATATGGGTTTGGATGGATAAACAGGGAAGTTGGAATGGTCAATGGCTGTCTCACTTCCAGGAGGAAGGATGGCCGGGAGTATAAAAGGGCTCTGGGCCCAGCTCGCTTCATTCGCTCGTCTTCTCCTCCCTTCACCTCTCCTCACTCTTCAGCAGGGTAAGTGAGAACTTCTAACCCTTCCTTCGCTTCCCAAGAGGGGATTTCGGATATCTTACAGCAGCATCCAAGTGTTGCTGGGGGTCTGGGATGGGCTTTGAAGTCGGGGTTTTACGAACTCTGCACGAGGAGTTACAGGCACGAGCTGGAAATGTCCGGGGAGGCTCTGGGAGTATCACTGGGGCCATGCAGGGCAAGGGGACAGAGAATGTTCCAGAAGGGCCCAGAGTGAGGACTCGGTGCTGGGCTGCTCTTCCTAAGACACCAGGGATGCCCCGGAATGAGTCGCTGGGCACCTGCACCGCAGGAAAAACCCAGAGGAGTTCCGGCCACGATTTACAAACGAGACACCCCTGGGTTTCCCCTCCTTGAACCCCCAAATACGAATTAACGAACAGAGCTTTGATTTGATCCCCATACTCCCAAACCTCCTGCTCCCACTCACAGCCTCTCTCTGCTCCTTCCAGCTTCGCCTCCTCTCCCACCACCCCCCAAGATGTCCAGCGGTTGCTGTGGAGGATGCTGCGGCGGAAATAATTACTCCGTGACCTGCTACAGCAGCCCCCGGTGCTGCAAGACGCCCATGTGCTGCAGCCCCATGCAGTGCTGCAGCCCCTGCTGCATGCCCGTGCAGTCCTGCTGCATGCCCATGTCCTGCTGCTACACCATCAGCAGCAACAACAACGGCGGCTGCTGCGGCGGCTGCTGCGGCAACTGAGCCCAGCCCGGCTCGTTCCGTCTTGGATACGGATGTGGACGTGGATACCACCCCAAACACCCTCCCTCCTGTGCTTAGAGACTGTAGAACTTCTCCTCTTCGCTGCCCCCAGGTGCTTTGCTGTGCCCTGAAGCCGCTGCCCAGCGAGTTTCTGGTCCTGCTCTTCCTTTCCCTCTTGGTGTGTGGGATGTTTAATGCTGCCGACGTCTCCTTCTCCCTTCTCTTTCTTTAATCCCCAATTAGTCATGAAAGACAATAAAATTCTTAAGTTCTGACCCTGCAAACTCCTGGGTTATGTTTATTCATTTACCTTTATCCTTTAAAGAGTAGCTCCTGTGTGGGATGTGTTTAGCGTTTGCCTAATTGATTAACGTAATTAATTTTGCATGTTTGTCACTCTGCGATGACGACACCCCATGTACCCGGTGAACTGGGACCTGGCAAGTGAAAAATGTCACCTCAGCAAGAGGAGCATCAGTTTAATTCCATCTTCCTCCTGCTGATTTGAGGATCAGCTCCGTGGTCCTAAAAAGCATCTCTGTGGTCCTAAAAAGCATCGCTGTGGTCCTAAAGCCAGAGCCGAAGGTCTTTTTTTCCTGATGGGAATCTTTCCGGAGAATTTGCAGAGCTTTAAGGGAGGCTTCTTAAAAGGTTTGATATCTTGTCAAGGAGATTAAATCAACCAGCAGGAAGGGTCTGCAGGGAGGGGGGGAATCACCGGAAGATGTGGAGGTCAAGGAATCACAGGATCGTTCAGGTTGGAAGGGACTTTAAAGCTCATCCAGTCCCACCCCCTGACACCTCCCACTAGCCCAGGTTGCTCAGATTTAAGCCCAGCCTGAAGGATTCAGAAATGCTGGGTCGTTTTCTCCGGGTTCTGTTAAAAAGTGGGAAACTTTAAGAGACGAGATTCAGAAATTCAATATTGGCATTTGGTGATTTGTGAAATCCTCGGGAAGGGAAGAGAGTCCAAAACTCCTCTAAATGTGAAAAAAAAAAATCCAAACCCAACATACACCTGGGACTCTGGCAATGAGTTCCAAACCTAAAATCCTGCTTGGCCATAACAGATCCCGAGGTTTTTTCCACCTTTCCACACAAATCCCATGGCTTCCTGCCAGGCAATTCCACTTCTCCTGTAGCTACAGAATAAATCACAGCAGAGCCGTGTGTCAGGTGCCAGCACAGCCCTGGAGCCACACCCCCGAATTCTGCACATGCTTTTCCCAGTGATTCAAACCCAAATTCCACCGGCCAGAGCTCTGAGCATCCCTGACAGAGCCTCCACATGGAAATGCCTTTGGAGCCCCGGGGGGCTCCCGGGAGAGGAATTTTCCTGGTACTTAAAAAATGTCTCGGCCACAGAAATGCAAAATGGAGCAGCTCCACAGAATCAAAGCAAAAATGCCAGAAAGGTGGACACGGTGCTTGGCAGAGCCTGGAATTGTTTGTGCGTGAGGTCATCGCTCCTCTGGGTGCCCCCATTCCAGACTTTCCACACATAAAAGGCTTTTCCTTGCCGTAACCGCTCGCTCGGCCGAGGTGCTCCGCACTTGGGAGGGAATCAATCCCTTTAAATCGGGGAATAAACATCCCATCCCCAGCCCGCCGGGGTCCGTGGGGATCCTGGATTCCCACCTCCCAGTCACCCACGGGAACACCGCCCGCTGCTGCTCACGCCCCTGGGGCCACCCTGGAATCCCTCATCCTCCTCTGGGAGCGCTCCCGCGCCTTTTCCGTGGTTTTCCCACTGCCACCAGAGTCTCCTTTTGGGCACATCACTCAGCATCCCGGCATTCCAGGTATCCTCATCCCAGGATCCCGCCTGACTAACACGAGGCAGGAGCGCATTTGAGCATGACCAGTGGGAGAACTAATGAGATAATGGCCACTGCCTCTGCGGAGCTGCGCTGACACCGGGGCAGGCGCTAATTGCGGCTGATTAATCCCACAGCGAGTGCCAGAAACAAAACACACACACACACACACGGCAGCGGCCTCAGTGCTCAGCTATTAATTCCCAGGACATGCCTCATTCCCAGGAGAGCTCGGCCGCATATAAAAGCTTTCAGCCCCGGCTCTGTCCTCAGGACTCCGACTCCCTGCTCAGCCCGTCCGTCTCCGCTCGCAGGGTGAGTTGGAGTCTCTCAGCCCTCTCAGATTCCGCATTTTTTTTCTTGGAAATAGCCAAAAAAAAAAAAAAAAAGGCGTCGGTGGTTTGTTTTCTTTTTCCCAGGCTGCTTATGCCCGAGGGCTTGGTCACCCTCAAAGGATTTGTGAGTCATGGGGGAAGCAGCTCCCGAGGGAACTGGGGGGGCTCAGCCTGAAGAAAAAGGGGGCTCAGGGGGGACCTCCTGGCTCTGCACAATTCCCTGACAGGAGGGGGGGTCGGGCTCTGCTCCCAGGGAACAGGGACAGGAGGAGAGGGAACGGCCTCAGGCCGGGCCAGGGGAGGTTCAGGGTGGACATCAGCAGGAATTTCCTCCTGGAAAGGGTGACCAGGCCTTGGAAGGGGCTGCCCAGGGAGGTTTGGAGTGACCATCCCTGGAGGTGTCCAAGGAATTCCTGGACGTGGCACTCAGTGCTCTGAGCTGGGCAAAACGATGTTGATCCACCACAGGCTGGGCTGGATGACTCTGGAATTCTTTTCCAACCCCAATAACTCCCAGATTCTGTGATCTCTGCCCCAGGATGCTCTACCAGAAAGGCGGCACCGACCACGACCTGTGCCAGCCCTCCCCGGGCTGCGGCCAGAAGGGCTGGACATGGCCCAGCTCCACCGGGCACTGCCACGACTCCCCCAAGATCTGCCACAACCCCGGCAGCCTCAGCCACGACATTGAGGGGTCCTGCCAGAGCCCGCCCCAGGCCTGCCACCCCGCCCAGCTGTGCCCACCGCAGCCCAGCTGCTGCCCGCCCCCGCAGAGCTGCAAGCCCCGGCGGCGGGTGGAGGTGAGCCCGGTGCCCCCCGTGTGCCCCCCGCCCGTGAAGATCCACCGCCGGCCGCTGGAGCAGCACCGCCCGTGCCCGGAGCCCGAGTCCTGCGGGAAGCCCCGGAGGCGAGTGGAGCAGTGTCCCGAGCAGGACGAGGAGCCCCCGGTGGTCCTGCAGCCCCTGCCGCTGCCGCATCGCTGTCCCTGCATCCAGCGCTGCCCCCGCCCCGTCCCCTGCTGCCCCCGGCCCGTCCCCTGCTGCCCCCGGCCCGTCCAGCGCTGCTGCCCGCCCGCTGTCCCCCTGCCACCACCACACCCCGGCCACCACCAGCAGCACAAGCAGGTCACTCTGGTGCCAGTCTGTGTGAAGAACTGAGCCCAGCGAGGCGCCGGGACCCCTGCCCAGCTCGTAGCCCCTCGTGGCGGGGCTGGGGGGGATTCACCCCCTGCCCGAAGGATGCTCCCACCCCCCGCTCTGGGCCCGTTCCTGCTCTTTGCACATCAGATTTGGGGTCCGCAATCCCCTGCTTGGCCCCAGCACCGACACTTTAAATTCCCGGCGTCCTCGCCTGCCTGGTTTGGTTTTCCCTGGGGAGCAGCAGAGGGGTGTTCCCCGTTCTGAGGAGCGCTGGGAGATGGAGGAGCTGCCGCGCATTCGCCTTGTCCCGGGCGGTTCACCGGGCTGTGATTTCAAGGTTTTTTTGAAAGCAGCGCCAGGACTTTCCTCGGGGAAAAAAAAGGAATCGCTGTGGCAGCAGGAGCACCAAGCACTCCTGCAATTTTATCTCCTCCCCGTGTACTCAAGAATAAAGTTGAAAAATATTTAGCAAACCCTTGGTTCCTCTCTTTCTTACCCCCGCAAGCATCACCGACATTACGGCGAGAAGATGTTAAAAGCCATTAAAACTCTCACAAGGAAATTTGTACATTTAAATCGGAATCAGGGTTCACGCGTGCGGCTTTCAGCTTTGGCTGCAGCGGTTCCACCAGGCGGGGCGGTGGAAAATCCTCCCCACCGTGTTTTTACCCACCCCGGCACCGCGGGATGGACAGATCCAGGCACAAACATTTGCTCTGTGGCCGTGCCAGCACCTTCCCCCCCCTGGATAGAAGCAGTGCACGGGGAGGACATCCTCATTTAAATGTTAATTACGATAATGAGCGCGTGGCCCCGGCACGGGAGGTGCGGCTGTGCATGCCGGGGATGCCTTTTCACTCCCGCAGGAAGGTGCAAGGCCAGGCTCTTGCAGGCACACGGGTAACCTGCTCCCTCTCCTCACTTTGCCAGAAAATCCTCCCACAAAGTGCATTAAAATACCTAATTTAATTTCTCTGTGTTGCCTCGGCATCGCCCCGGCGTGTCCTCACACAACGATGGCGGAGAACTGGGAAGGACAAAAGGAAATTCATCCTCGTTTCCTTCACCACAACCAGTTACTTTCCTCCTGTCTCATTTTAGCCAAATGAAAAAACCACTTACCTGTGAAATTTAACTTGGGAGAGCCCTTTTTTTTTATTAGGGATTTTCTTCCCAGCCTTTTCCCGGTTCCCGGCGTGGTGACTCAGAGCCCACAGCCCAAGGGCCAGCTCAGCCCTCACTTCCAGGTCCTATTTGGTCCAGTTTATCTTCCAAGCTGCTTTTCACCAGCCCTCGCATCCCAGCTACCCCATCCCAGTTACCCCATCCCAGTTACCCCATCCCAGTTCCCATCCCAGCCACGGGGACCGTTCCTCCGGCAATTCCAGCCGCTCACCCCAATTCGGTGCCACCTGAGGATTTTCCAAGTCCATCCCATTATCCAGGGCTTTAATTGAGATGTTCGACAGCACCAGCACCAGAATCAGCCCCTTTTCCACCCCCACGTGGTTCATCCACCCAGACCAAGTCTCCACCAGCTCAACCCCTAGGCTGCTGTGGGAGACCATGCCAAAAACCCCTCAGGAGCTGGGGCAGCACCATCATTGCAGTCAGAACCATGGAATGGTTTGGGTTGGGAGGGACCTCAAAAGATCATTTTGGTGATGGGGAGGGGGGCAAGTCTGGAATGCAGAAATAAAGAAACAAGATCACAGAATGGTTTGGCCTGGAAGGGACCTTAAGGATCATCTCACACCTTCCACTATCCCAGCCCTGTCCAACCCGGCCTTGGACACTTCCAGGGATGAGGCAGCCAGAAATTCCCTGGAAAACCCATGTCAGGCCCTCCCCCGCCCTCTCTCCCTTCATCACCGAGCGCAATTTGTTTACAGTGACTCTGAGCTGGCTCTTCCCATCACCTGCTCGTGCTTCACCTGGAAATGCTCCTCACGGGCAGCGGGAAGGGAGGGCCTGGCCGGAGCTGTGCCATCACAGCTCCTGACTCACAGGTCACCCGTCAGTGTCCTGGTCCCCTGGAGAGGGTGAATAAGTCCTTTATTACCCGTCTCACACAGGCCAAGTGTGGCTCAAGCCATGTCAGTGTTTTATGTGCCCCGCTGGGGCCCCATGTTATAATTAAAGATGCTTATCAGAAATCGTGAGTCAAGCAGAACATTCCAAGCACTGGGAACAGCATCCAAATGGAGGAGATGTTTTGCCAATAAATAATTTAGTCCTCGTTCCTGCTGCGTGTTTCACGTGCAGGGGAACACTCGGAGCTCTATAAAAGCCCTTGGCCCGTTGGCCTCTCACATTCTGCTCCCCTGGGCAGCGCCTGAATTCGCTTGAGAGCTGGTGAGACTCAGCTGGGTCCCTTCTTGGGTGGGGGTCTGGATTTGGGAGGTCACGCCTGACCCTTCAGACCACGCTCTGCTGCCAGGGGTGATGGGCTGAGCCACGGGAGAAGTTCTTGAGTGACCTGGGGGTGGGATTTACGGCGGTGCCACCACGTGCTGCGGTGCCTTGTGGTTGGTTTTGTTCCTGGAGGGGAAAAAAATTGAAAGGGAAGGCCAGAAAGAGGGTTTGGGTGTAATCTGGCCAGTGTTGGGCAACTGAAGGAATTTCCTCAGGATCCAGGCTCTCAGGATAAGCCCATGCACGGCTTTGTGGGAAATTAAACAGAATCAGAGGAGATGCTGACACCAACCCATCACTTCTCCAGGTCTTTCCCCCACAGCCCCAACATGATTTACTCCTCCGGAAGAGAATCCTTCTTCAACCTGAACTCCACCTGGTACGACCCCTCGGGATCCTGGCTGGACACCCGGCGCACGCCCTTCCACTACGGCTACGCCAACTGCTGCTCCTCGGGCTGTGACGGCGAAGGCGTGGAGGGCATGAGGGGCCACGACTACCGGCACTACGGCTACCGGCAGCCCCGCTGCTCCGAGCGCTGCCACGGCTACTCCGGCTCCTGCTCCTCGTGCCACGGAGGGGGCTCCAGCTGCGTCAGGAGACCCACGTACAGCTACGGGGCGTCGGCGGGGTGCCAGGGCTACGGGAGGTCCGTGTGCTCCGAGAGGTGCCATGGATCCTCGGGCTCGTGCCACGGAGGGGCCTCCAGCTGCGTCAGGAGGCCCACGTACAGCTACGGGGGCTCGGGCGGGTGCCAGGGCTACGGGAGATCCGTCTGCTCCGAGAGGTGCCATGGGTCAGGGGCCCAGGGCGGGAAGCCGTGCTGCGGGAAGCCCGTGCAGAGCATCCCAGTGCAGACCTGTCCCCCTCCAGTGCAGGTCTGTCCCTGTCCCACCCCAGTGCAGACCTGTCCCCCTCCAGTGCAGATCTGTCCCGCTCCGGTGCAGAGCTGTCCCTGTCCCTGTCCCCCTCCGGTGCAGCAGGGCTGCGTGCCCGTGGCCAAGGGCATCCCGAGCCAGCAGCGGAAGCAGATCTGCAAAGTGCCAGCCCGGAAGATCAAGTAAAGGACATGAGGAGTGAGGGGGAAGCAAAGGAAACTTGTCCCTCTTGCCCCGTGTCCCCGTCCTGCGTTGTCGCCGATCTCCGCTCTGTCCCTCCGCTTGTAACGCGCTCTGAAGGTGTGACCCACGGTCTCTGTGAAATTTAAAACGCTCTCCACCTGATTTCACAGCGGACGTGGAGGCAATAAAAAATGCTGGCTCAACCCCCTCCCCTTGCATCCGTGTTTTTTCCTCTTCCTCCCTCGGAGTGGCTTCTGTTCCTTCTGGTGGCCAAAGCTGGGTTTGCAGCGGCCTCGCAAGGAGGCTCCAGGTTGGTTCCACCTGGTGGCTCCTCATTCCCACTCCAGGCATTTTCCCAGCTGGGAAGTAACAGTTTTCATCACGGAGTGTTTATGCAAGAAGGTAATTAAATGTTAATAAAGTTGTGCCAAAAAAAAAAAACACGTTTCATCAGAGAGGGGGGGAAAAAGCAAAGGTTCTGTTTGGGATCGTGAGGCAACGGGTACAGCTGGACTTGCACCAGCAACCTCCAAAAAAAAGCCCTGGGAGAAATGTCAGGGAGAGGATTTGGGAATGGCTCTAACAGGGTGAAAGGCCCCAAATTCCTGGTAGGGTCTGGTGGGGTTGGGAGAGGAATCCCCTGAGAGGATTTCTGGAGCAAAGCAGGGACTCGGAGGCCGCTGTGAGTCACGGCACCGCGTCCTCGGAGGCTCCCGGCACCTCACCTAATGCAAGCGCGAGCCTCCATCACCTCCTGGCGCCAGGATGTGACACACGGCAGAATCAGCCGCTTCCCAGCGTTAATGGGTGGGATTTCTCCTGCAGGATAAGGAAAAGAAGCAAAAGCAGGTGCAGGGTGAGGGTTTTAGGGGTGGACACCTGGGGGCTGCCGACAAGGCCTGACACCACCCCAAGCCTCCCTTGCCAACCACTGCAAAGGCAATTCCTTCATAAAACCATCAAATTACCCCCCCAAAAAAGCCATTTCCCACTCAGAATGGTGTCGATGGACCCAGGGATGCCTGTCCTAAAGAGCAGGAGCTTTGTAGGGGATACAGAGTCCAACTGTAGGGTCACCACAGTCCTGTCCCATGCGTGGGCCCGGGTGCCCCCAGGCCCTGCTCAGGTGTTTGTCTCCATCGCCGAGACAAACGATGGAACAGGTTTATCCCCATCCACGTAATCAGGGCTGTAATTAATCGTGAATAATGAGTTTCACAAGGATTTTCATTCTCCCAACGTTTGTGAAACACCCCGAGTCGCGTTCGGATTTCCTCATCTATCAGTTCCAGTGATTCAGCTCCGCTGGGGACCAAGGAGCCTCGGGACTCTGTATTTTATTTTAATTCAATCCAGGCTCTTTTTGATATCACAGTGGCCTCTAGATTCCTGCAGAAGATCAGGCCTGGAGCTCTCCATGGGCAGAAAGACACTTTTGTCCCCAAAGCAGAGTGTTAAAGATGTGGATCCCGATGTCCTCCCACTCCTACCAGGATGTTCTCCGCGTCCTACGGGGCTTTAAATTCCTTCTGTTTGGGTTAGAAGCCTTTGAGTAAAGAAAGGACTGGCTTGAAAAACTGCAACACTGCTTTTAGTGCTTCTTTGCTGGTTTTACTCAGAATTCTTGGTGTTTCTTCGATTTGGACCATGTCCAAATATGTTTATTTTTACTACGCACCACAGTGGCCGTTTTTGTTCTCTTTCCCTTTTGTTTCTGGGTTCCCTTTACAACCCCACAATCCCACTCCACGATCCCACCTTCCCACCCTCGAACATCTGTCCCTTCCCGGTTCGGGCTTTAGGCACAAGGAAGAGGTAAATGCTGCAGTCAAAGGCGACAAAAACCATCCCGAGCCCTCCCCAGCCCCGCGCCCAGGCCAGGCGTGGGGGGCAATTAACATTTTTATGGAGTAACAAGAGGAATGTTGGGATATCGATCTGCTCCGTGAGTCAAAACAGCAGCGCAAAAACTCCCAATTAGCCAAGCGCTCGGGGTGCTGAGCAATCAGGTCCCTCCAGTGGGGCCCCATCTCGTTTCCGGAGGAGAAGCCCGGGCCGGGCTATAAAAGCCCTGGCTCCCCGTTTCTCCTCAGCGTCTCAGCTCCTCCGCGTCTCCTCTTGAGCTCCTTCTGATCCAGGTGAGTCCAGATCCATCGGACTTTTGCTCTTTCAATGCTCTCCAGCTTCTCCCTGATCCTGAGCTCTTGGGTATTTCTCTTCCACATCCTCTCTCCATCTCAGTTCTCCTGCCAAGCAGGAAAAGGTAAAAACTCCTGGCTCAGGTGGCTGAGGACTCTGCAGGTCTTGCTCTGGAGTCTGTCCAGCTCTTCTCTTCTAACTTCTCTCTGATGTTTAAGAGAAAGTCTTGCCCAAAGAGGCCGCCACAGACAGATGTGCAGTGATAACGCTTCTCCCCTTCAAGAACTTGGCTTAGAATCACAGAATCATGGAATCACGGAATCATGGAATGGGTTGGGTTGGAAGGGACCTTAAAATCAGCTCATTGCACCCCCTGCCATGGGCAGGGACACCTCCCACTATCCCAGGTTGCTCCAGGTCCCATCCAACCCAGCCTCGGACACTTCCAGTGTCCCTGGTCATTGCCTTCACTCATGGATGAGTTTTCCCAGCAGGTCTCCAACCATGTGCTCCCGCCAGGACAAGGACCAATGCCACCAGCAGGAGCGGTCCTGCTGCCACAGCAGCGGATCCGGATGCCACAGGAGCAGTGGCGGGTCTGGTTGCCACAGGAGCAGCGGATCCGGTTGCCACGGAAGCAGTGGCGGATCTGGATGCCACGGGAGCAGTGGCGGATCTGGTTGCCACAGGAGCAGTGGATCTGGCTGCCATGGTAGCAGCGGTGGATCTGGTTGCCATGGTAGCAGCGGTGGATCCGGTTGCCACAGGAGCAGCGGATCTGGCTGCCATGGTAGCAGCGGTGGATCCGGTTGCCATGGTAGCAGCGGTGGATCCGGTTGCCACGGGAGCAGCGGTGGATCCGGTTGCCACGGCAGCAGTGGTGGATCCTGCCATGGAAAGCCGCAGGAGTGCCAGCAGCAGATCTACCAAGTATCCTCGAACATGAAGTGATCACTCCACCACCTGCAGGTGATCCACAGGAAATGTCCCGGATCGTGTTCGGAAAGCTTTGCATGTCCCCAGCAATTTCCAAGGAAAATGTGTCCTTCCCCTCCCCTGGTGAGTGCTGTAACCTCTCCTGAGCTGCTCTGTGGGTGCTGAAATAAACTCTTTGTTCACGCTGGCACGGTTGTCTCTGGATCAGTCTGTGACTACTTTTGGGCCACCACAATCCAGAATTTGGGAGAGGCTTTGAGCCAAAGAGTCCTATAGACAAAGAACCCCCTTTTTTTTGCCATTTGGCCCCAAAACACCGCCCTTGGGGGAGGTACCACCACATGCCGGTGGCAAACCCCCAGCCAGCCTTTCTAGAAACGCGGTGCCCAGCCCTGCCAGAGCTCTGGGTCGTGCCAGGGGCGTTGCGCGATCGTTACACAACGATCGTTGCTGCTAAATTTCTTCTCAACTTGTAATTAAAACGAATTGGGTAATTTATTGCTCTGGTATTGCCATTCGTGAAATGGATGTTACCTTGATAAGATTGTTCTCGAGTGCGTCAGGAGGATCAGAAATTTCTGGCATTGCTGAAAAGGGTGCAGGCAGCAGCTCACTCCTTGTTTTTGGAGCAGGGATCGCTCGGGAAGGCTCCTTGTCCACATCTGGAATTTGCCTTGAGTCCCCCAATTCAAAACCCATTTTCAAGGCACATTAAGGTGGCCAACCACAAAATGTAGAGGTGCCCATTGTTAACAAACTCAGAGCAATTAAAACACGAGGGACTGAACACAGGGCGATGCCAAGAGCCAAAAATTCCTTTGAGCCTTTTTTCCCAGGGGTCATTGACCACATTTCTGCTGAGGCCAGAACAAAACCCAATTAAAGAGCAGCGACCAAACCCAGGCACAGCTTGCCCTGACACTGTTCTAGATCACGACAGGAGTTTAGCAATACAAGAGAAGCTTCAGGTTGCTCACCTGGTTCCTTCACCTGCCCTGTCCTCCCACCTTTCCCAAAATCCTCCATGTTTGGGTAACAGCAAACGTGGATGGGTTTTGGATGGCAGGAACCACTCGGCCTCCATCTCCCTGTGGTCACCATAAAACCTTAATCAAGGTGGAGAAAGACAAATCAAATCTGGATTTCAGCCTTTTTAATGATCAGAACGTCTTCCATAAGCAGTGACAGAAAATGGCCAAACAAGCTCCGTGGTCCTAAAGAATTCCCAGCCCACACCAGGGAGTATCCCAAATTATTGCCTGTCATGAGCTCTCCGTGTGGGGCTGTGCATCCGTCGGAACAGCACCGGGATTTGCTGGCTAATTAGGAGCTAATTGGGGATCAGGGAAAACCCAAAAAGGATGCTCCTACAGCTCTGGAGAAAGTCCCTGGGGTCTGCCAGTTCCCCATAACGTGGCACCACCGTGTGTGGCCGAGGGCTTCCATGGGATCCCTTCTCCTCCTCCGGCAGCACCGGGGCCGCTCACCTGGAATAAAGCCACGGCAAAGCTGCTCCAGAATCATTCCCGGGCTGAGAGTCAACCACATAATTAAGCGCCTTGCTAATCCTGGATCGCTACGCAGGGCAGGGCTTATCCCTTCCAAAAATAAGAATTCCAGCTGCTTGTGGTGCTCCTGGCAACAGCAGAAACCTTGGAGTTTCTTCATCTCCCCGCCGTGTTTGGGCTGGTTCTAAGAGGAAAGCGCCAACGGGGATTCCAGGCAAATCCCAAAATCCCTGAGGTTGGAAAAGCCCTCCAAGGCCATCGAGTCCAAGCTGTGCCTGATCCCCACCTTGTCACCAGCCCGCAGCACTGAGTGGCACCTCCAGCCCTTCCTCGGACACCTCCAGGGATGGGGACTCCAAACCTCCCTGGGCAGCCCCTTCCAATCCCTGACCACTCTTTCCATGGAGAAATTCCTCCTGATTCCAACCTGAACCTGCTGTCAGGGAGTTGTGGAGAGCCAGAAATTCCCCCTGAGCCTCCTTTTCTCCAGGCTGAGCCCCTCCAGCTCCCTCAGGCATTCTCCAGACCCTTCCCCAGCTCTATTCCCTTCTCTGGACTCACTCCAGCCCCTCTTGCCAAAGCCGGACACAGCACTGGACATTCCCCTCGTCAGTGCCCAGCATGGAGGCAATTCCTGCTAAAGAAGAATTTTCTCCCTTCCCAAAGCTGTTATTGGCACTTCCAGGCCCATCTCAGTTTTTAGGGGCGTTGCAGGCCTGGAGAACCTCAGGCCATTCTGGGAGGATGTTGTGATTTAGGGGTGAGACATCGTTTCCCACCTGAACCCAAAAGTTCGGGATCCCTCCCCGGGTGTAATCAACACCAAACCCAACCTGGGGAAACCGGGGCCGCCCACACGACTCCCCCAGCCCAGCTCCGCGCAGGCACAGCCGGCAATTAAATTTCTGTGGACAGGAAAGGCGACCTATAAGGAGAGGCAAATCCCAGCGTGGATCAGGTGAGTCACCCCAGGAGCCCGAGGAATGGGGAGGCAAAAAAATAAAAAAAAAGGCCATCGGCGAATTAAATGAATGGGCAGAGCTGTGGGACAGGGAGGGGCTTCTGCTCCAGGTGAGGTGTGCAGAGAGGGTATAAAAGTGCTCCTGTCCCCGAAAGCCTCATTCCCTCTCATTCCTTCCTCGTCTCTTCCCTGCACGAGCAGCTCAGGTAAGAGCTGGGAGGCTCCGGAACCCTCTGGGGGGTGGATGGGTTTGGACCCCCACGCCTGGAACTGGGCTGGGATCTGTTCCGCGGGGTGGTTGGGAGCAGGGGGTGGGTGAGGAGGGAGCCCAGGAGCTCAGAGGGAGAAGAGCTTGGGACTTGGAGGGAGGGTCTGGGGTGTGGGCTGGGGATGGCTCCCCTTTGGAAAGCCAGGCGTGGCCTGGGTGTCCCCAGCGCCTTCGGTGGGACAATCCCACGGGGGGAAAAGGATCCAGAGCAAGCTTTAAAGACAATTGTGGGATCTGGCTGGGACTGGAAAAAGGAACACGCGGGTTCCTCTTGCCTGGAAGGGCAGGAGCAGGGAGGAAAAGCCCCCGACAGCTCCTGTGTCCCCCACAGGTCACCCAGCACAGGACCATGTGCTCCCGCCAGGAGAAGGACCAGTGCCACCGGCAGCAGCGCCAGAGCAGCGGCGGCTGTCACAGCTCCGGGGGTGGCTGTCACAGCTCCGGGGGTGGCGGCTGTCACAGCTCGGGTGGTGGTGGCTGCCACAGCTCCGGGGGTGGCGGGGGCTGCCACAGCTCCGGGGGCAGCTCCGGCGGCTGCCACAGCTCCGGCGGCTCCGGCTGCCACGGGAAGCCGCAGGTGCAGGTGCAGCAGCAGCAGCAGCAGCAGCAGGTGCCGCAGGTGCCCCAGCAGAAGATGAAGTGACAGCGCGGCCCACGCATTGTCCCAGCACCAGCAGCCGAGGCCACGCAGGGACCGGCCCTCTCCCACCTCCCCAGAGCTTCCAAACCCTCCCTGGTGCCCTCCGGAGCCTGGGAAGGGCCTGGCTGGTGCTTGGTCCCGTGAGGTGCCCAATAAAGAGTTACATTCCCTAAATCCCTCTCATGTTGGTGTTTCCTTGAACTCCTCATCTTGTTTCTCCCAGAGCCTGGGAAGGGGTTTTGGGGCCGGGATGTTTTCCAGCCCTGCTCGAATGCTGAGTGAGGGCTCCTGGGTGGCACAGCTGTCAACCCCGCTCATCCCAAGGAAACCCTGGGAGTGATGACTCATCCTAAATTTTGAGGTTCCCTTGCCTTTGCCTCTGAGGGTTCTGCCTGTTAAAAGTTATTTCTTTTCCCTGCAACCACAAAAGAAAAGGAGGGAGGCAGGATGGTGAGGGAAGGGCTTCTCCCCCTCTGCTCTGCTCTGGTGAGATCCCACCGGGAATGCTGAGTGCAGCTCTGGTGCTCCCAACATAAATGCGACGTGGAATTGTTGGAGCAAATTCAGAGGAGGCCATGAATTTGATAAAGGGCCTGGACCCCCTTCCCTGTGGATCCAGGCTGGGAATGTTGGGAATGTTCAGCCCGTGGAGACCTCAGAGCCCCTTCCAGGATCTGCAGGGGCTCCGGGGAAGCTGGAGAGGGAATTTTCCTCAGGAACTGCAGGGACAGGACACAGGGAATGGGGTCAGACTGACAGAGGGGTGGGACAGACACCCACAGCTGGATGGACAGCTCGAGCACCCAAAATTTGGGATGTGAGAGCGTCCTGCCCTGGGGACACTGCAGCCACCAGGGGAGGTTGTTCCCCCTCTGCCCAAGCTGGGACTCATTTAAGGTCGGCCTCGATGATCTCAGAGGTCTTTTCCAGCCTCAGTGGACAATGCAGGACACGGCGACCCCGGGGCCGGCTCAGCACCGTCCCCAGGGGGTTTGTCCAAAAATCACCAGCAGCTCCCAGGAAAAGCAGGAAAGAGCTGATTTTCGGTGCTGAAATCCTCGATGTGACTTGAGAACGATGCTGGGTTTCAGCTCAAACAGTCCAAGCCCTGCTCCTGTCCCCTCCTCCCTCCAACATCTCTCCAGGCATTTCCCTCTGGCAACGCTTCCTTCTCCAGAGGAATCCCAGGAGGGTTTTGCCCTCATCCCGTTGTCCCCGTGGCTGTGGCAGCTCTTCCATCTCACGGAGAAGAAAAAGCCACTTCCCCCTCTTTTTACCTGGATCATTCCTGGCTTTATGTGGTGCCGGCTCCAGAGCAGGGATGAGGCTCTTGGGAGCAGGAGAAGGGGCTATAATTAAACCCGGGCTTAACTTCACCAAGCAAAGCCCGAGCAGGCAAACCTCTGGAGAACCAGGCACCCACGGGTTTCCCCGCTGGAGGCAGGCGAGGCTGGCAATTAGCAGCTTATGTGGCACAGGAAACAGATAAAAACGGAGCGATATCCATCAGCAGTGAGTCAGGGAGGTGTAAACAGGGAGGGCGGGCGGTCGGGAACTGGGTGTCGGATGGACAGATCCAGTGACACGGAGCTGTCTCATTTCCGGGAAAACGGAGGGACAGCTCTATAAAGCTGCTCCCATCCCCGGATCCTCATCCCCTGCTCCCGCTTTCCCCTCTCGCTCAGGTAACTCCGGCAGCACAGGTGGATGTTCCTCCCTTGGGGATGTGGAGCTGGGGCCGGGGCTGGGGTCGGGGTTGGGACGCTCGCGGGGTTTAGGGTGCAGGGAGGGAGGTCAGGACCCGTCTCGTGGGTGATGATGGACCAGCCGACGGAATCCTCTGTCGTGGACTCAGGGAACTGCTCCAGATCCCGGGAAGGAGCTCCTGGGATGCTTCAGCAGTGCTGAGCGGGGTTGAGATTGGGGCAGGCACGGGCACCCCAGGATTGGGGCACTGGGACAACGGTGGCACTGGGACCATCAGGGTGGTGGTGGCACTCCAGCAACCCCCGACAGCTCCTGTGTCCCCCACAGGTCACCCAGCACAGGACCATGTGCTCCCGCCAGGAGAAGGACCAGTGCCACCGGCAGCAGCGCCAGAGCAGCGGCGGCTGTCACAGCTCCGGGGGTGGCTGTCACAGCTCCGGGGGTGGCTGTCACAGCTCGGGTGGTGGTGGCTGTCACAGCTCGGGTGGTGGTGGCTGCCACAGCTCTGGCGGTGGCGGCTGCCACAGCTCCGGGGGCAGCTCTGGTGGCTGCCACAGCTCCGGCGGCTCCGGCTGCCACGGGAAGCCACAGGTGCAGGTGCAGCAGCAGCAGCAGCAGCAGCAGGTGCCGCAGGTGCCCCAGCAGAAGATGAAGTGACAGCGCGGCCCACGCCTTGTCCCAGCACCAGCAGCCAAGGCCACTCAGGGACCGGCTCTCTCCCACCTCCCCAGAGCTTCCAAACCCTCCCTGGTGCCCTCCGGAGCCTGGGAAGGGCCTGGCTGGTGCTTGGTCCCGTGAGGTGCCCAATAAAGAGTTACATTCCCTAAATCCCTCTCATGTTGGTGTTTCCTTGAACTCCTCATCTTGTTTCTCCCAGAGCCTGGGAAGGGGTTTTGGGGCCGGGATGTTTTCCAGCCCCGCTCGAATGCTGAGTGAGGGCTCCTGGGTGGCACAGCTGTCAACCCCGCTCATCCCAAGGAAACCCTGGGAGTGATGACTCATCCTAAATTTTGAGGTTCCCTTGCCTTTGCCTCTGAGGGTTCTGCCTGTTAAAAGTTATTTCTTTTCCCTGCAACCACAAAAGAAAAGGAGGGAGGCAGGATGGTGAGGGAAGGGCTTCTCCCCCTCTGCTCTGCTCTGGTGAGATCCCACCGGGAATGCTGAGTGCAGCTCTGGTGCTCCCAACATAAATGCGACGTGGAATTGTTGGAGCAAATTCAGAGGAGGCCAAGAATTTGATAAAGGGCCTGGACCCCCTTCCCTGTGGATCCAGGCTGGGAATGTTGGGAATGTTCAGCCTGTGGAGACCTCAGAGCCCCTTCCAGGATCTGCAGGGGCTCCGGGGAAGCTGGAGAGGGAATTTTCCTCAGGAACTGCAGGGACAGGACACAGGGAATGGGGTCAGACTGACAGAGGGGTGGGACAGACACCCACAGCTGGATGGACAGCTCGAGCACCCAAAATTTGGGATGTGAGAGCGTCCTGCCCTGGGGACACTGCAGCCACCAGGGGAGGTTGTTCCCCCTCTGCCCAAGCTGGGACTCGTTTAAGGTCGGCCTCGATGATCTCAGAGGTCTTTTCCAGCCTCAGTGGACAATGCAGGACACGGCGACCCCGGGGCCGGCTCAGCACCGTCCCCAGGGGGTTTGTCCAAAAATCACCAGCAGCTCCCAGGAAAAGCAGGAAGAGCTGATTTTCGGTGCTGAAATCCTCGATGTGACTTGAGAACGATGCTGGGTTTCAGCTCAAACAGTCCAAGCCCTGCTCCTGTCCCCTCCTCCCTCCAACATCTCTCCAGGCATTTCCCTCTGGCAACGCTTCCTTCTCCAGAGGAATCCCAGGAGGGTTTTGCCCTCATCCCGTTGTCCCCGTGGCTGTGGCAGCTCTTCCATCTCACGGAGAAGAAAAAGCCACTTCCCCCTCTTTTTACCTGGATCATTCCTGGCTTTATGTGGTGCCGGCTCCAGAGCAGGGATGAGGCTCTTGGGAGCAGGAGAAGGGGCTATAATTAAACCCGGGCTTAACTTCACCAAGCAAAGCCCGAGCAGGCAAACCTCTGGAGAACCAGGCACCCACGGGTTTCCCCGCTGGAGGCAGGCGAGGCTGGCAATTAGCAGCTTATGTGGCACAGGAAACAGATAAAAACGGAGCGATATCCATCAGCAGTGAGTCAGGGAGGTGTAAACAGGGAGGGCGGGCGGTCGGGAATTGGGTGTCGGATGGACAGATCCAGTGACACGGAGCTGTCTCATTTCCGGGAAAACGGAGGGACAGCTCTATAAAGCTGCTCCCATCCCCGGATCCTCATCCCCTGCTCCCGCTTTCCCCTCTCGCTCAGGTAACTCCGGCAGCACAGGTGGATGTTCCTCCCTTGGGGATGTGGAGCTGGGGCCGGGGCTGGGGTCGGGGTTGGGACGCTCGCGGGGTTTAGGGTGCAGGGAGGGAGGTCAGGACCCGTCTCGTGGGTGATGATGGACCAGCCGACGGAATCCTCTGTCGTGGACTCAGGGAACTGCTCCAGATCCCGGGAAGGAGCTCCTGGGATGCTTCAGCAGTGCTGAGCGGGGTTGAGATTGGGGCAGGCACGGGCACCCCGGGATTGGGGCACTGGGACAACAGTGGCACTGGGACCATCAGGGTGGTGGTGGCACTCCAGCAACCCCCGACAGCTCCTGTGTCCCCCACAGGTCACCCAGCACAGGACCATGTGCTCCCGCCAGGAGAAGGACCAGTGCCACCGGCAGCAGCGCCAGAGCAGCCGCGGCTGTCACAGCTCCGGGGGTGGCTGTCACAGCTCCGGGGGTGGCTGTCACAGCTCGGGTGGTGGTGGCTGTCACAGCTCGGGTGGTGGTGGCTGCCACAGCTCTGGCGGTGGCGGCTGCCACAGCTCCGGGGGCAGCTCTGGTGGCTGCCACAGCTCCGGCGGCTCCGGCTGACACGGGAAGCCACAGGTGCAGGTGCAGCAGCAGCAGCAGCAGCAGCAGGTGCCGCAGGTGCCCCAGCAGAAGATGAAGTGACAGCGCGGCCCACGCCTTGTCCCAGCACCAGCAGCCAAGGCCACTCAGGGACCGGCTCTCTCCCACCTCCCCAGAGCTTCCAAACCCTCCCCGGTGCCCTCGGGAGCCGTCATTCCCTGGGAAGGGCCTGGCTGGTGCTTCCCTGGTGGTCCGGGCTGTGCCTTGGCCCCATGAGGTGCCCAATAAAGAGTTACATTCCCAAAATCCCTCTTGTGTCGGGGTTTCCTTGAACTCGGAATCACAGTATGGATGAGGTTTGCAAAACACCTCTGAGATCGCTGATTCCAACCTCCTCATCCTTGTTTTCCGTGCCACTGGAAGGCTGTAGATGGATTAATGCAGATGGATCATCCCTGGGGGATCATCCCTGGGGAATCACCAGCTCCGCTCTCCCCCCTCAGCTTGGAGACCGATCCCAGATGTTGGGGAAACCCCAAAAACCTCTCCCCATCCCACGGTGTGTCCTGCTGGACCCCATAGCCCAGAGGCCCCCCAGGGCTTCCCAACCCTGCCCCGACCCCTCGGAGCTTCCCCACCACAGCTTTGAGCACCTTCCTGCCTCGGGAGACTCCTGAAACCCAGACAGGCACCAGGCTGTACAGTTTTTATTGGGTTTTTTTGTGGTCTTACAACCGCTCGTGTGAGAAGGAGAAAAACAAGCCGGGAAAAAACGCCTTTGGGATATTTACAGTGCGGAAACATCTCCGTGAAAACCATGGAAGAAGCCCCTCAGCCAGGTCGGGGCTGAAGGCCTGGCTGCTGCAGCCCAGGTGCATTTTTGGTGTGTCCACCCCCCCCCAAAAACCTGTGGGAATTTTGCCGTTGGCTCCAAACGAGCTGGAGATGAGCTCCCAACAATAAACCTTTAATTTTCCCCCGAGGAATCGCCACTCTTGGATTCGTTATTGCTGCACGGGCTGAGTCAAGTAATTACCCTGCTCATCCCAGCCCTATTAACCAGGGATTTTTTCCACTTTCTCCCGATTAATAACCAGGGTGAAGGGGTTGGGATTTCAGCCGTTGCTTTTTTGGGAGAAGAAAAGAGAAAATCTGTCCCCAGCCACCCTCCCCCGAGCATTCAAAGCTGCGTTTTCAGAGCACCCCAAGGAGACACCGCAGGAGCATCGGGACCAAAGGAGACCTGGGGATATTTTTTGCCTCATGGAGGTAAATTGGTGGAGCTGGGCTTGGTCTTCGCTTCTCCCAGGACGTGACCTGGCCTGGAGGAGCTGGAAGGAGATCCCACCATGGCCGGTGCCCACGGAGCAATCCAGGGATCCTATGGAAAGGGGGGAAAACCCACGGGAGGATTTCGCCCACGGCCACCCCAAAACCCGGCAGGAGCCGAGTCTCTCCCTCCAGCCCCCACTGCTTTGCACTGATTTGCGCCCAATTACTGTTCAATTTTAATTAGAGCTGATTAAATCCCCTCCAGAGCTCAGCTCCTGCTCCACCCCACCCTCCCCGGTGGACTGAGCTCACTGGGATGACCGCGAAGGTGAAGCCTTGGGGTGACCAGGCCGGGGATGGCTCTGTCCCCACCTCAGGAGGTGTCCAGGAGCTCTGGGTGCTCCCTGGACTCTCCCTTACCTGCTCTCTCCACGTCCCAGGAGCAGCAGAGACCCCTCAGTACACGCAGGACTTGGCAGGAGCCCTCTCCTTGTTCATGGGCTCCGTGTCGGGGTCCGAGGCCCGGGGGATGGACCTGTACTTGCTGCTCGGGGGCTTCTGAGGGGACAGGAGCCCGTCAGCCCCTCCCGAAGCGGGGACGGGCAGGGATCCCCTCAGCCAGGGGTGGAGGATGCCCAAATCCCGGTGCCAGGGGTGCAGAGCCAGGATCACACCTGGATCTGCCCTTTCCACGCCCTCCCATTCCCGGCAGGAAAAGGGGGACAGCAGGACCAGGACAGGGCGCAGGAGCTTTGCGGGACAAGCCCCAGGGAAAATCCAAGCGTGGAGAGATCCCAGCCCAGGCCTGGATGTGGGGTGGCTGTTGCAGACTCCCCACCCTCCCCAACCACTCCTAAATATCCCCCCAGCACCTTTCCCACCATCTCTCCCCTCTCCAGCCCGCGCTGGTACCTTGACAGGAGCGAATTCCTGCTGGATCAGCTTTTTGAACTCGCTCCTGCTGAAGGGCTCCGGCTTCTTGCCCTTCCTGGCGTTGCCCTGGGAGCTCTGCATCATGTCCGTGATGGCTTTGATGAGCCTGGACATGGCTCCAGTCCTGGAGAGGAGAAGAAATTGAGGCCACAGCCTCTGTCAGGGGCAGCAGGAAAATCCCCGTGTTCCCTCCCAAAAATTCCAAATACCCCGCTCAGCTTCAGCCTTTCTATGTTTTATTTTACCGGAGGTAAAAAGAAGCTTTCCTTTCCCGGCTTCTCTGAGGACTTTCACCTTAATTCCCTTCATTTCTCCACTTTCCCTGGTTAAATTAAAGGGAAGCTGCTCCCTGCAACCACCCAGGCACTTGTGGGGTGAATGAATCAGCCCCTGCAGGTCAGGAAAGTGTGTCCGAACTCCTGCCTGGGAGCTGATCCCGTCCTGGCGCCTCCAGACCTGAGCCCTGCTGGGTAAAACCAGTTCCAAGCCAACCCCGGCGAGCACAAAAAGCTCATTCCGAACCCAAAACGAAGCAGCGGAGACTCACCTGCGCCAACCGGGGCCGGGGTGGGACTGGTGGGAGCAGCTCGGAGCAGCTCCTGGCAGGCTCCGGGAGTGGGAGGAGGGAGAGGATTCCTTCCGGTCAGTCCTGTTCCCTGGCTGCCTCTTCCCACGGAGCCTCCCTCATTATCCTGCTGCTCCGAGGATGTTTACCAGCACACCTGGAGAGGTGTATGTAGGTCAGGCACAGAACTCCGCGCCTCCTTGGATCCCCCCCAAAAAAAAGCCAGCTGGAGGTTCCCTTCCTGTGTAAAATTCTGTATTTGGCATCCCCTAAATGGTTTTTTTTTTTCCTCCACAACCAAAGGGGTTTGGGAGTTCCTGAGAAAAGCTTAGAAAATGTTACAGACCAGAAAAAATCCTGCGGGAACAAGGAGTTTGATCTTATTTTTGGGGCTGTCCCAAATGTCACTGAGCTGCCTCTGGGCCCACCTCAGGCAATGACAGCGGAGCTGGAGCTTCTCCGGTGAGACAGGACCAGGAGCCCTGAGCTGGCAGGGCAGTGGTGGCACGGTGGGGACACCAGGGGACACCCAGGTGGCCGTGGGGGTGATGATCTCCCTCCCACGGGAGAGTCACTCTTTGCACATCCCAATGGGACAGGGACAGGGTCACGGCTTGGGGCCAGGCTGGGATCCGACCCCGATGGATCCATGGCCGGGGTCAGGATGTGATCCAGGCCCTACAGAGCCGTGTCCAGGGCCAGATTGGGATCCGGCCCCTATGGATCCCATCAGGGTCCAGCGCCAGGCTGGGATCCAGCCCCAGGACTCTGGGAAAGGCCAAAAGCTGCTCCCAGGACGGGACATTTGGCTCGGGGCCCATTCCCTGTGTGGTCCCGGAGGAGTCACCGAGCACCCGGCTGGCAGGGGGGTGTGAGGAGCCCTCTCCCTCCGCAGGGTGTGCCAGCTTTCATCAGCGCTCGGGCACCGGCCCAAGATCCCCAGATAGGGCCGAGGCTGGGGCAGATCTCGCTCGGCATCTTCCCGGCGGCGCTGGCAGCGCGGCTGGGACAGGAGCGGCCGCAGAGCCACCCACGTCCCCCCGCTGCCACCGCCAGCGTGGCACACGGCGTCTCGGCCACAGAGTGGGCTGGAAATGAGATGCAGGCCACGGGCTGGAGCTAAATTTTCCTTCCCCTAGCAGGGTGAGGCAAGAGGCAGCAAGTCCCGGCAGGCCCTGCAGCCAGGGCTGCTTTGGGGGAAGCTGCGTCAGCCCAGGGGCTGCTCCCCCTCTTTAGGGACCCCCAGAGCTTTTGGGAGAGTCCCAGCCCAGGGGATTCCTCTCGGGGCTGGAATTGGGATGGTCAGGCACAGGCAGCAGAGCTGCTGCCCCACAGGGTTTTGGGGTAGAGCCTTGGCAGGTTGCTGAGCACAAACCCCAGGGAGACAGACGCCCCTGTGATGCCTCTCTCTTCCACGATGCCGAACTCCTGCTGCTCCAGGCCTCGACGGAGATGCAGAAAAAGGGACGTTGTCCCAAGGGCTGGAGTCACCCCACGGCCGAGTGCTGGGGGTTTGAGGTTTTGTGTTTGTGGGTGTCTCTGTGTGACCTAGGGGTCAGCGGGAAGGACCCGGGCCCGCGGTGGTGGCTGTGGGGTGGCCGGAGCCACAGGAAGCCCTGGCGGGGGTGGATGGAGGGCAGCGCACGGGAATGGCACCGGCAGCCTCCTCCCTCCTCCCTCCGCCCCAATTAGCGCCTGTCCGCCCGGGGAATGAGGGGGAATTAGCAGCAAAATTGCTCTGAATCACCCCGAGCCGGTTCCTTCCGCCGGCTGCTCCCTCCCAGCCCGCTGCCACCACGTCCCTGGCGTGTCCCCGGCAAAGCCAGCCCGGTTTTTGGCACGGTGGCTTCTGTCCCCAGACCTCACCAGGACCAACCAGTTCCACCCCGCTGTGGCTCGTCCCCATCGCAGAGCCCGGGCTGAGAACGAGCGCCTGCACCGAAATCACCGAACGCTGCAGTTTTGGGGACCCTCCCTGTGTCAGCCTCGGGGCTGAAGGGTCCGGGGGGTGCAGGGGGGTGGGTTGGGTCCCAGCTGGGGGGCACAGCTTGGTCACACCCCCTCACTGCCGAGTTATCCGTAAATCCCAGCCCTGCGGCCGCGACCTCCGGCGTGGCAGAGCTGCGGGAGGGTGTGAGGAGCTGCCAGGGCCACTCCAAGGAAATTTGGGGGGGATGGGATGAGGGGAGAGGAGTTTGGGATGTTTGGAGATGGGTGGGTGGCCTCACGCCAACAGCTCGGCCCAAAAATCAGGCTTTGAGTCCCACACATAAATCCAAATAATCCGATTTATCTCGGCGCTGGAGGAGTCGGGGCCAGGACGGGGCTGTGCCCGGGGTCGGGGTGGTCGCACCATCCCCGGGGAGCTCCGGCAGGGCCCGGTGGCCTCTCCGAGTGTCGCATCTCCGCGGTGTCACATCCCACCAGGTGGCAGCAGGAGCCCGGCCCTCGGCCGCGAATCCCGGAATCTTTTCAGGCTGGGAAAACTCCCCCAGGATCGCCGAGCCCAGCCTGTGACACATCCCCAGCTGTCACCTCAGACACTTCCAGGCCTTCCTTGGAAACCTCCAGGGACGGGGAATCCACCTGGGATCGGAAAGATGTGGGGCAGGGGCTGCCCCCCGGGCAGCAAAAGTGGTGTCACCTCTGTCCCCAAACAGGCAGCGAGGCCGGTGTCACCCTGTCCCCAAACAGGCAGCTCAGAGCACCCCTCGAGTGCCATTGGGGGGTATCCAACACCACTTTTTGGGAGCCTTTTTGGGGGTGGAAGGATCCCTGTGGATTTGGGGACCACTCGGGGCGTGGGGTGCGGTCACTCTCTGTCCCCTCCTGTCCAACAGCCCCAGGGTGACACAAAGAGGAGCCCCCCCAGCCCAGGCTGCAGGTCCTGAGTTGACAAATATCCGGTTACAGCAACACCCGGGCTGGTTCCTGCCTCCCTCCCGGGGGTGCAGGACGGGCTGGACACCCCCCTAGAGCCCCCCAAAAATCCCAATCTGCTGCAAATCCTTGTCCCCAAATCCGGTGTGTCCTTGGAGCCAGCCCCGGTTCCTGGGGGTGCTGAGCTTTGTCCTGGCAGGGTGCTGACACCAACCCCCCTCCACTCCCCAGGGGATTTGGGGGCTCTTCCTGCTCCAGAGACCCCAAAATGCTGCAGGGTTGGGCTCCGGGCCCTTTTTTGGGGTGCAGAGCTGACCTCGTTAGAAGGAGTTTGACATTTTGGGTGTCAAAACTGGCTCCAGAGGAAGCTGAAGCAACCTGGGGGTGAAGCAAACTTGTGGTGGTCTTGTGTTAACAGGAGGGGTCTTGCTTCAGCTCTGCTGCTTCGGGGAAGCTTCTGGAAGGTTCCTTCCCGGAGCTGGGCGATTGCAGGGCTCTGAGTCAGCCTTGGGAAATCACCACTGGTCCTTTTCCTGCCCCAAAAGGGATTTGGAAATCAGAGGCTTGGGGGGCTCCTCGGCAGCTCCATTGGTGTTTCCAGCCGCCTTTTCCCTCTGGAAAGCGGCTGATTAATAGCAAATTTACCTTTTTGGTGCAAATTTGGGGTGTTTTGAGTGAAGAATTGGGGGTTGTTCCCTGTTCTTGTCCACACAGAACGCAGCTGCCCAAAACTTCACGTGTCCGCCCCCATCTATGGAGCAAAAATGCCCCAAAAAGGGTTTTCCTCCAGAAAATAGCACTCATCCCTCCCCATCCTTCCTCCCAGCTCCTGCCCACCACCACAACTCGGGCTTAGGAGTCTGTGGAGCATTTTCAGGCCAAAATATGGGGGTTTTTTTCCAGCTGGAAATGCAAAAATCCGTCAAATCCTGGTGCAATCCCAACCTCTGGAGCACATTGTGAGCAGCTGCTGCGGGTGAATCCCAAACTCCCAGGCATCCACCCCAACCCCGGGAATCTTTCAGCCTGTCCCAAAGGTGGATTTGCCAGGTGGAAGGGGAGAGAAGAGCCCAGGAAAACCCACAGAGACACGGGAGAGCTTCGGCAGCCTCGGGGCAAATCTTTATTTGGCAGCAAAACCTTTCACGTTTGGAGGGAGGGGAGGAGGGAGGTGGGCGGGGAGGGGCAGCTTAAGGCTGGGCTCGACTTCGGAGCCTTCCCCAAGCTCAAAGATTCCTCGGAGGGGAGGAAAACCGGGGGTGTGCGGCGCTGCCCGGGGCGCCTCAGTGGTGGTGCTGGTGCTGGTGCTGGTGCTGCTGGTGCTGCTGGTCCTCCACCTCGTGCAGGTGCTCGTGGGTGGCGCAGGTGACGCGGGTGACCAGCAGCATCATCTCCCCAAAGCTGATCTGGGCGTCCTTGTTGACGTCCAGGTCCTTCATGATCTGGTCGATGGTGGCCTTGCTCTTCACGTGCTGCGGAGGAGGAGGGGGACAAGGTGAGGGCCAAGTGCCCTCGTTCGCGGCTCCAAATTCCCCGCCTGGGTGGGAAAAAACTTTCCCTGGGCTTTAGGGAAGTGAGTTTTAAAAAAAAAATGGGCTTTGGGGGTGAGTTTCTGGTGTGGTTTCCAGAGGGAAAAGGGGATTTTGTGATCCTGATTCTTGCAGAGAAGGGGATGAGGGGCTGCAGGTTCACCCGGGGCTGTGAGGGTTTTCTTCACGGGGAATGTTTGGAGTGGGGTGGTTGGGCAGGAGAGCAGAGTGGGAAGGGGGTGAACCCAAGCCCTGGGGACATCCTGGCACTGGGTATTCCAGCCCGGCTCCCTCCTGGTGTGGAGAACCCAGCCCTGGGCCCCCTCACCTTCAGGTAATTCGCCAGCTGCTTCTCGATCATCAGCTTGAGCTCCTTCTTGGTCAGGGTGTCCCTGTCCCCCTCCCGCCTGGAGTACTGGTGGAAGACGTCGATGATGATGTCCATGGCCTTCTCCAGCTCCGAGAGCGGCTCCTGGGTCTGCGAGGCCTGGAAGAGGAATGGTCGCACCAAAAAAAAACGTCAGGAAAATCTGGGATAACTGGCTCAAAAAACGTCGGGAACATCTGGGATAACTGGCCCAAAAAAAACATCGGGAACATCTGGGATAACCGGCCCCGGCCTCGCGCGGGACTGGGACACAGCCGGGGCGGGTTCAGCTGTTCCTTTTTGGGGATGGATTGGAGCTGTTGGAGTTTCCCCCAAGGACACTGAAGGACGTTGCAGCCTCTGCCCTGTGCGCCTACAAATGGGAGCTGGGAGCTGATTTGCCCCCAAAATGGGCCTTGTCTAAGCCCGGCACTGCTGATAAACCAACCAGAGCCGCTGGTAACACCCCCAAAAACCCTCTGTAGGGACGCAGAGCAGGTGACGACACCCCAAAACCCTCTGGAGAGACTCAGAGCACGGGATCTGACGTCCAGGAGCCTCTTCGGTGGTCAGGAACCTCTCCCAGGAGAAAACCCCTCTCCTCACGGGCTGAGCCCCAGCGGAGACGGTTTTGCCATGCGAGCAACGGTGAGGAGACGCTCCCGGAGGCTCCTCACACCTCCGATGACCTGGAAAAGAGCACGGAGACCTTCGACGCCCACCAGAACTTGCCTTGCTCATCTTGTCACCGTAGCGAGGTCCCCTGGGGCGGGCGCGGGGCCGGTGCCACCCCGGCGTCTCTTATAGCCCGGCCATGGCCCGTTGTGAAACGTCCCCGTTTCATCCCGTTCCAGCCCGTCCCCGTGACACCGCTGGCGTTGCTCAAGGCTCCGGGGTAGTTCCCTAAAAAAAAGGGGGCTCTGTGGCTTTTCCCGCAAGCTCGGGGTGCCGCGGGCTCAGGTGGGGGTGGCCCTGTCCCCTCGCCCGCTGCTGGGGCTGCGATTCTCCCCGGAAAAGCGCCTTCCCTCGGGATTCCTCCATGCGGCCCCGTTTTCCTCCTTTCCAGGGCTGTTTTCTGACGCCAGGGGGTGGAAAAAAGTAACCCAGTGGCGATTCGAGCACTTTGGTCGCTTGGATCTGCTCCGTCGTTCCTTGAGTCGGTGGGTTTCTATTGAGTTTGAAGGGCAGCAAATAAACAAATCAGGCAGTTTATCACCTGTTTTCACCGCACCCTGGTTTAACTGTCGCTGTTTAAGGCCACGTGATGGATGTATTGATTTCTGCATCCCAGCCAGCCCATCATTTCCTTGGGGTCTTTTAACGTTCAAAGGATTTCTCGTCTGCTTTACAAAATTTTTTTTTTTTAAGAAATCGTCCGTCGCAAAAAAAATTCCACGGCGCCGTTCCCGCCCTTCTTGTCCCCAAAACGTCCCCACCCCTGGTGCACCCCACAGCTTCCCAGGATCCCTGAGCTTGGAGAAGAACCTCCAAAACCACCGAGCCCAACCTTTGACCCCTCACCAGACCAGAGCGCCGAGTGCCACCCGCTCCCGGCGGCGCGGGCAGGGCTCGTCTGCGTGACACCGGGACAGAGGTGGCACGGAGGGACCGTCCCCCGCCTGCAGCAACCAGCTCTCCATGAAAGACGATCCGGGCGTGTTCCCAGCCTGGCAGAGCTCCAGGAGCTCCGTTCCGTCTGTGCCAAGGGTGGCTTCTCCCCACCCCAGGTGTGCCCGGAGCTGCAGAGCCCAGGTGTGGCTGAAAGGTGCATTATTTATTTTTCCCCCCCACGCTTTTTCAGGGCTCTGTCCTCGCTTTGTGGCTTTTCGTGTTGCTGTTGTTGTTGTTTCTCGGCGTGGCAGAGGCCCAGCGCAGGCCTGGAAGCTCAGAGCTGCCAAGTTTGTGAGCAAAACGAGATTTTCCAGCATTTCCTCATTAAAATGAGCTGCCTGCTGACTCAGCACACCCGTTCAGGGGTTTGTTTAACCTGCCCGGCCTCGGGTTGGTCTCGGACACAAAGTGGAGGACGAAACAAGGCCCCAAAACAGGCCTGGGGCGAGTTCAGGAGCTCCAGAGGAGCCACCACCGTGCAAGGAACTGCCGCCCTGCTCTTTTAGCAGGAATTTCCTCATGGAAAGGGCGCTCAGGCCAGGGAGGTTTGGAGTCCCCATCCCTGGAGGTGTCCAAGGAATGACCGGGCACTGGTCTGGGTGACCAGGTGGGGACTGGGCACAGTTCGGACTCCAATCCTGGAGGTCTTTCCCAGCTGAAATGATCCCGGGATTCTGCGGTTCCGTTCCCAGCGGCCCCCCAGCCCCCAGCCCTTGCTGGTGGGGGTGCTCTGGTTTCACAACAGGAGGGTTCTGGAGATGTCGGGGACGTTTCACAACGGGGCATCCAGGACCGGTTGCAGAGTTTTGGTGCAATTTCAGGAAACCTCCTTTGGGTCACGTTTGTCACCCTGGAGGTGGCAGGGGGGCAAGGATGGGGCACAGGGGGTGGCCAGGGGTTTCCAAGGTGGGACAGTGGCCGGAGCCAGGGATGAGCCCCCAGGTTGTGAGTGGTCAGCACAGGCACCGAGGTGCCCGGGGGACAACGGGCAGTGCTGAGGGTCACAGGGACAGGTGCTGGCACCACTTTGGTGGCTCTGCAGGTGTCCTGGCATGGGAACCTCCCAGCCCTGTCCCCAAGGCCCAGGCTCAGGCAGGGATCCATGAGCCAGAGCAGGAGCAGCCCAGGAGCTGCTGGGAGGTGCCCGGGGTCGGCTGTGCCCGAGGACCTGCAGGGACACTCTGAGGCTGGAGTTGCAAAACTCCTTCAAAACGCACTTTTAAGGGCAGGAGAGTGGCTGGTGTGGGGAGAGGGAGCAGCAGCTTTGTCACCCCAGGGTGGTCTCACAGGCAGTGGGATCCCACCCTCCCGCCTGTGGGATGGATGAGGAGATGAGAAAGGCTCGGAGAATTTCAAGTGATGCTTTATTGTCTCATGAGTGGGGGCTGTCCCAAGCAGGCAGAGAGCACACAGAGCCCGATTCCTACAGCAGCCCAATTCCTAAAGCTTCCCTCTCCCGTGTCCAGGCTCAGTCCTGGTCCGGCCCGCAGCGGTCGGAGCCGTGGCTGATGCGATGGGCGTCGTCGGCCACCTTGCTCAGCACGATGGTGAACTCCTCAAAGCTCACCTCATGGTCCTTGTTCAGGTCGGTCTCTTGGAAGAGCTTGTTCAGGTAGTCGGGTCTGTTCCTGTCCTGAAATTGGGGACAGGAGGAGGGGTCACATCCCCTCCCTGGCTCCACCCCCGTGGATCCTTCCCTGCCCTGGGAAGGCTTTGGAAGCTGCAGGATGTCCTGACCCTCCCCTACCTCACCTTTAGCCCCAAGTTAAACCCCAGAGGGGACAGGATTTTGTCCCAATCCCTTGTGGCTGCCCCATTGCCCATGGCAGGAAGAAGAGCATGGGTGTGATCAGAACCCCCCTGTCCCGGCCCCACAACCACGGCGGGGCTGTTCCCCATCCCCCAGAGGCCTCCTGAGCCCCATCCCTCCGGGATCACCCCTCCGGGATCGCCCCTCTGGCACTCACACAGGCCTTCAGGAAGGACGGCGCCTGCTCCTTCAGCAGCGTCTCGAAGTCCTTGAGGCTGAGGAGGTCGATCTCGCCCTGGCGGATGCTGTAGCGGTGGAAAACGTCCACCACGGTCTGCAGGGCCTTATCCAGGGTGCAGTTCCCGGGGAATTGCCGGCTCCCGGCGTGGCTGTGGGTGCTGGCGGACATGGCTGAGCTCCGGAGGTACCTGCAGCAACCGGGGACAAAACCTCAAAGCTGTGACAGGAGCCGAAAATCAGCGGGAGCCGCACCTGGAGCCTCGTCCTGCCGGGGCTGAGCCCAGGGGCACCCTCAGCGCCTTGGTGCGGAGCAGGAAATGAGGGGATTTGGGGATTTTGCTGGGTTACGGCTCCAGTTCCAGCTTTGCCAAGGGAAGCAGCTTGTCCTGACACACCTGGAGACGTTTCTCAGGTGAGGGAGGCAGGGTCAGGCCGCTGTGGCACCGCCAGCGAGGGGGTTTAGGGCACAGAACTCGTGGTGCCTCCACCCGAGATGGCACCAAAATGCCATTAATTCACGCTCATTTTCCAACCCAAACCAACCTCCTGCTCTACCCCCAGTAGAACCCATCGCCCTGCGCCGAGGCCGCGTCCCAAAGTGCTTCTCCCTCATCGCTTTCCCTGGAAGGGCCATCGCTGTCCTACTCGCCCTGGTCTCTGAGGAGGGTTTGCAGGGGATGGATCCGTCGGTGTGACCCAGGAGCCTGGATCAGCCCTTTTATACCTGTCTGAGGTCCTCTTTCATCAGAGCTGGTGACACACCTGCCACAGGCATCGGCTTGAGTTCGCATTTCCCGCACCTGGAAATTGCCAGGTGGGAACCCCTGAGCCCCTCCCGGCCTCATTCCTGCGCTCTCAGTTCCTGGTTGCACCCACCAGGGTTTGGAAATGTTGTCCTTGCCCCCTCCATCACCTCTGACAGGGCTCAGGGAAGGGAAAAACCCTGGGTTTGTCACGCCTCAATGTCAAGGGCAAGGCCATTCGGGCAGAAGTTGCCAAAACTTGGGGAGTTCTGCAACGTCACAAAAAATTTGCGCTTTTTCTTTCTAGTGTGGGAGTAAATGGGGCTGTTTCACACAAAAACAGGGAAAACTTTGTCCCCTGGATGTGTTCTCAATGGGATCTGTTCTCTACAACCCCAACTGGCTGGACACCACCCAAGACAACGCAGCATCCGCATTTTATAACTTGTTTTCCAGAATATTTTCCGTTGTTTTCTATTTGTACCAGACCTCTGCTGTCGCTCCAGAGATTTTCTGGAGGAAACCGGGCACAAAACCAGGAGAAAAGCCAAGGTCAGGGTCTTTTCTGGCTGGTGCAGGAGCTACAATTGTCACCTCTTCGTGTTTCACAATTGTCACCTCTTCGTGTTTCACAATGGTCACCCCTGTGTCACTCAAGAACGAGGAGACAATGAGATTTAAAATCAGACAATGGGTAGAGGAAGAGCCAAACCAGGGGTGCCCATTCCTGTTCGAGGATGCTCCTGGGTGCCCCCAGGGCATTGCACGGCTCGGATTCCCGTATCCCTGACTCATTCCTTGCTTCTTTTGTTTCCCGGCCTTGCCTTGCGGAGTGTCACCCATTCCAAATTGCATCCTCGCTCCCCAGCTGGCAGGGAAAGCGTCTGGTGCTCTTGTGCAGCCCCCACGCGCAGCCTCTTTCCCAACTTTCCCAGTTTTCCCCTAAAAACTGTGAGGGAGGCAGCTGGCGATGCCCAGCCCTGCCAGGGGAGCGATGCCCAAGTGACACGGGGGTGACAGTGAGTGGCATTTGCCTCGGGGGACAAGGGCTGCTCGCCGAAGTCAGAGATGTCCTGTGTCGCGGAGTAACCACCCAAAACCTCCCCGTGTCACCGAGTAACCACCCAAAACCCCCCTGGCTTCACCCGGGACGGGCTCCCGGTTTCGGCTGGTGTTGGAAATGCAGGAGCCTCCTGAGCTCCCCTCACCGACAGATCCGGGATCTCTTTACCACTCCTGTTTCTGTCCCCGGGAGCCCAGGGTGGCTTTTAGATGGGTGGTGACCTCGGGGATGTGTCGTGACCTGGGGGATGTGTCGTGACCTGGGGGATGTGTCCCCACACCATGAAATGTTGGACTCATTCTCCTCTGAGCAGCTCACAGGATGGAGCCCCTGGAGCCCTCAGAGCCCCTGGAGCCCCTCGGCCTCGTTCTTTGCTCTGCTGGGGTTGCTGGGTTGTTTTGGGGGTTGCAAAAACATCTCACGCACGCCTGGGAAGTGGCACCCTTGGCATGTGGCACCCTTGGCATGTGACACCCCCAGAATGTGACACCCCCAGTCCCAGGGATGGGTCCCGGCAGAGACCTGGGGAAGGACCCCCCAGCTCTGTTCCCCCCAGCATGTCCTGGAGCTGATCCAAAGAGCAATTGGGACAAGTAGGGCTGGGAATGCTCCTGTGCAACCTCAGCTGCCCCTACCCAGGACCCCCCCAGACTCACGGGGTGCTCCCCCCCCTGCCTATCCAGGTCTGGGAAGGTGTTGGGATGACCCTGGGGTGTGACACCCTCCAGGAGCCCTCACAGCCGGTGCTGCTCAGTGGAGACCCCCGAATCCCTAGTCCTGACCCCCCCATTCTGCCCGGAACAGGATCCCCCCGGTGCCACCCTCCCATTCCTGTTGTTTTTCCCGTTCAGTCTGTGTTTAACCACGGACTGGGTGGGCGTCACCCCCCCCCCAGAGACCCCAGGACACGGAACACAGATGGATTTGGTGCTCGAAGGAAGAGATTTTATTTCAATGCCACAAAGTAGAAGCAGGTGACAAAGCTTTGGTTGCAGGCACGGGCTGAGGCTCCTGGGGACACGGAGCCCTGTGCCTCAGCCACCCTGGGAGATGCTTCTGTCTCAGTGACGGTGGCTGTGGCCATGCCCGTGGTCATGCCCGTGGTCATGCCCATGGTCGTGGCCGTGGTCACCACCATGGCCCTCATGGAACCTGTTGTGGGCATCGATGGCCACGAGGCTCAGCGTGGTCAAGAACTCGGTGAACTTGAGGCGGCCGTCGTGGTTGGCGTCGGCTTTGGTGAAGAGTTGCTTGATGTAGTTGTCGGTGGTGGTGTTGGGCTGCGGGGGGACAAACGGGGAGCAGAGTCACTCGGGGTCACCCTGCCTGTCCCCAGATGTGGCACGAGGCTCACCCAGCAGGGGCTGAACCCCAAAAACACCCTCCCTCCCTTTGGGAAGCTCCCCATCCCCAAGGATCCCACAGCGCTCGGCTCTTCCATCCCTGGAAGCGTCCAAGGCCGGATTGGATGAGCTCTGAGCATCCCGACGCAGCCGGAGATGTCCCTGCCCAGCGCCCCTGGAACGAGAGGATCTTCCAGGACCCTTCCCACCCATCCCATTGCACGGCTCCGGGATCTCACTGGCAGCGTGTTCCGGAGGAAAGGCTGGGCCGTCTCCTTGAGCAGCTTGGAGAACTCGTTCTTGCTCAGGTAGTCGTCCATGGGCCGCTGCAACGCATACTGGTGGTAGATGTTGACGGCGCATTCCAGGGCCAGCTCCAGGTCGGTTTTCATCCTGCTGGGAAGGGACGAACGGCACAACATTAAAGGGAACCCGAGGAGAGGGGCCGGCCGCTCACCCGGCGCCGTCTGGAAGGAGCTGCTCACCTTGGAGGAGTTCTGGGCTCTGCAGAGGACGCGCGGCAGGAGCGGAGCAGGAGGATCGAGTGATGCCGAGGTGGGGACGGCGCCTTTTATACCCTCCCTGAGCTCCCGCCGGTGACAGCCTCGATTCCCTCCGGGGCAATAACGCCGGGAATTGTGCAAGGCCGCGCAGCACGCCCAGGTGCCGATTTCTCACCCAGCTCCAGGAACTGTTATCGAGGGAGGGGAAGCCCCAAACCCGCCAGGTTTCCAAAACAAGGAAATATCAAAAGTGACATTTGTGAGGAGGCGGCCTCGGGGGTCGGCGATGGCACAGGGGCTTTTCTGGAACATTCCAGCAGTGTTTGGTGGAGATAATGGAAGAGGAGTTTCTCTGGGTGAGGGGGGTCTCCAGTGGGATAACGCTGGTTTTACCCAGTGGGGGACGTGGTTTGTTGCTCATGTTTTGGTGGATTTGGCCCCTGGACGGGTGCCAGGGATGGCCAGCACATCCCAGCCCTCCGTGAGGACATTCCCCCTGAATCACCGCTCCGGGGAGTCAGTCCTGGGTACAAATCCGGGCACGCTGGTGTGTCGGAACCCTGCCAGCTGGTCCTGGGAGGTGGCACTTCTCGGCAGCTGGAATTGCTGCCCGATGACAGCCCAGGGCATTGGCAAACGCTGCCCACTCCCATCTGTCCCCCCAGTGCTGGGGCCCTCCCAGTGTTTCCAGTGTTCCCAGTTCCCAGAACGAGCTGCAAAACCCTGAGTGTCCGGTGAGGAGCCTCCACCCCGAGTCCGGCCCGGTGATGGTCATTAAGACTTTTGGGAAGTGGGAAGGACGGCGATGGTGAAACACCTCCCGCCAGCCTCGTCATCCCGGGGCACGAGGAACTGGTGCCAAGAAAACAGAAAATTGCAACAGAGGGAGACAAAGGGACAGGTTTGGGGTTGGGGACGCGCATGGGCTGGGCAGAGGGACACGGGCGACCCGTCAGGGAGACGGGTGGGGACAGGCCTGGGGATGGGTGAGGGCACGGCTGGGCCACGTGGGGAGAGGGACAAGGACACGTGTGTGCCATGGGACGGGTGAGGGCGTGGCCGTGCCACGTGGGGAGGGAGGGAGGGAGGGCCAGGCGCTCACCTTGGGGCCTCCTGCTGCCATTTGCTGCCCAAAATTCCCCGGAACCCACATGTCCAAACACCGGGAAAGCCCTGCTTTGGGGCCTGGGGGCAGGAGCTGCCGGGGGATTGGCACCTGAGGTGCAGCCGCGGGGCTGGGAGTGCTCCGGGTGCAGCCCCAGGGCTCAGGGTGGGTCCCTGTCAGTGGGGATGGATTCCTGTGAGAGGGGATGGATTCGGGGTGGATCCCTGTGAGCAGGGAGGGATTCAGGGTGGATTCCTGTGAGAGGGGATGGATTCGGGGTGGATCCCTGCGAGTGGGGAGGGATTCATGGTGGATCCCTGTGAGTGAGGAGGGATTCGGGGTGTATCCCTGCAAGAGGGGATGGATTTAGGGTGGATCCCTGTGAGAGGGGATGGATTCAGGGTGGATCCCTGTGAGAGGGGATGGATTCAGGGTGGATTCCTGTGAGCGGGGATGGATGCAGATTCCAGGATCATTGAGGCTGGAAAAGCCCTCCAGGATCATCGAGTCCAGCTGTGCTCAATCACCACCTGGTCACCCAGACCAGCATCCAGGAATTCCTCAGACACTTCCAGCGATGGCGACTCCAAACCTCCCTGGGCAGCTCCCTCCAAGGCCTGGCCGCCCTTTCCAGGAGGAAATCCCTCCTCGTGTCCAACCTGAGCCTCCCCTGGCTGTCCCCTCTTGTCCTGTCCCTCCGTGGCATCTCTGGTGCCCCTGGGAGCATCCCCGAGCTGAGGGTGACGCTGGTGGAGGGTGCACGGCCACATCTGGAAGGGTCGTGTCGCACATCTGGAGCCCGCAGGACGGCGAAGCTTTTCACCGAGCGGGGAAAAGGGCACCGGGGGAGGAACGGAGCCGCGGAGCCGCGGGCGGGACGGGCTCGGCGAGCACGGCAGGGCTGGCCCGGAGCACCGGCTGCTCCGCACAACCCCACCCCGGGCAGGAACGCAGCAAAACCCGGCGGGAGCGGGGCTGGGGAAGGGACAAGCGTCCCGGGGGACATCGCGACAGCTCCTGCCCCGCGGGGCGGCTGGTGAGGGACAGACCCCGACCCTGCGTGAGGGTCGCAATTCCAGCTCGGAGCTGCGCCGTTAATCCCTGCGGGAGCTCGGCCTCGCCCTGCGTGGATGTGAACAGTTCCTGGGAACGCAGGAGCGGCCGGGCACGGCTGACTCAGCCCCACGCGGCTGCCAGGGAGCGGCCCCGGGGCGGTTTGCGAGGCCTCGGGGAACGCAGCACCCACCCCCGGGGCAGAGCCGGATCCAGCCTGGAATCGCTCCCGGTGCGGTGCCCGCGGAGGGGGAACGGGGGCTTCACCCGAGCGACAACACCCCCCGACCCGGGGAGAGAGACCCCCGGGGCAAAACGCTTTGTTTAAATCAAGATTTATTGAAATGGCATCGGGAGGACAACGGGAGGGTCCCGGGGGTGGTGGCAGCGCCCTGCCCTCACTTCCTGCGCGGCATCTTGTCCGGGAGGTCCTGGAAGAAGTCGTTGCACATCATGGCCATGCAGGCCAGGAAGGTCACGTACTCCTGGAAGTCCACCTCGCTGTCGCTGTTGCAGTCCAGGTTGCTCATGAGCTTCTGTAAACTCGCCTCGCTGGTTTCTTTCTGCCCGGGGGAAAAGGGGAGGATTAAAATCGGGGTTTGCACGTCCCCGTGTCCCGGATTTTCCCGCGGGATGCGGCCACTCACGCTGAAGCTCGGCAGCTCCTTCATGAGCAGCTCCTTGAGCTCGGTCTTGCTGAGCTTGTACTTGTCGCCCTCCTTGCCCGAGTACTTGTGGAAGGTGGCGACCATCACGGCCAGCGCCTGCTCCAGGGGACACGCCATGGGGACAGCGGCAAGCCTGGGGACACAAAGAGGGCACAGAGGAGCTTGACATCCCCAGACACCTCCGTGCCGAGCGGGGGGAACAGCCCCTCCCAGCCCCCAGCGCATCCCGGGATTCACCGTTCCCTCCCTAATTCCACCCTCCCGCTCCCGGCCGGGCTGGGCGACCTCCAAACCAGAGGGAAAAACGAGGGGGCCGCAGCCCCGTCCTGCCCAGGCCGGGCAGGGAAGGGGCTCAGGTGCTTTTCCAGGTGAAATCCAGATTCCCAGCTCGGCACCTGCAGCGGGAACGGCCCGCTCCGCCCCGGGGGAAAGCTCCTGCCAGGGGACCCGGCTGCGGGATGGGGCAGCTGCGCCTGGGCAACATCTGGAGAGCATCTGGAGAGGGAACAGAGCGGGGGGGAAAAAGCGACTCACCGAGAGCTCAGACGGGACAGAGGAGGACGGGCAGGGCGGGAGGGGAACCGGAGTCAGGCCCTGGCATTTATAGCCCCGCCTGGGACACACCCGGCCGGGGAGGCAGCGACCATCCCGAGCCTGCCCGGACACGGCCGGAAAAGGAGAAAAGGAGGAGAAAAGGAGGAGAAAAGGAGGAGAAAAGGAGGAGAAAAGGAGGAGAAAAGGAGGAGAAAAGGAGGAGAAAAGGAGGAGAAAGGAAACGCCAGGAGCTGCCCCGGCCCCCCCCCCCCAGCCCGCCCAGGGCGCTGGTTTGGGTTAGAAGAAACAAAATGCGCCCCTGGAGCTGGACAGGGACCACCGGGCCCGGGAGAATCCCTCGGATTCGGGATCTCCCGGTGGGCACCGCATCCCACGGTGCCACCCGCGGTGTGTCGGGCAGCATCCCGAGGGGTGGCCGGGGCCGAGCGGGGTTTGGCCACGGGGGTGGTGTCGTGCCGGGGTTGTGCCGGGTTTTTTTTCTCTGTTTTCCAGCCGGGGTTGTGCCGGGTTTTTTTTCTCTATTTTCCAGCCGCCTGGCAGCGATTTCTGTTTCCTAACGGCGAGGGCGGCGCGTCCCAACGCGCCGTTGTGTAACGGAGCTATTTTGGTGTGGCTGCGTGGCCCGGGCACGTGTCCCGGAGCCGTGGAGAGCACCAGGAACCAGTTTCCAACCCCCAGCCCTGGGGCGAGGCCTGACAAAGCCCCCGAGTGTCCCTCAGCCCCCTCAGCTGCTGCAGGGACCAGAGTGACAAACACAGGGGACAAAGCTCCGGTTGTTCCGACGCTCAGGGGGATGCGAAACCTCCCCAAACCCCTCTCGGTGGCTCCCCAGGTCGGGGGGCTCTTTACATTTTGGCAGAAGAAACCCCCAAGCCTGAACCTCGTCTCCCCAGCAGCGAGGGGAAAGTGGTGGGAATTACTGGGAGGGGCAGAAGCGCCGCGGGCTCCTTAATAAAGGGTCTGAGAAGGGGCAGGGAAAAATTTGGAGATGCTGGAAGGACCTGAGGGGGCTCGGGGAGGACCTGGGGGCTTGGGGACGGGCTCTGTCAGATTCTGCCCTGCTTTGTGGGGTCTTTACACCCGGGATTATTTCTCTGGAAAGCCAGAGAGCAGCTGAGGGACCTTTCCCAAACCAGCCCCGACCTGCCCGGAGCGGGGGAGCCCCGTGATTCCCAAATCCCAGCCCCATCCCAGGGTGACGTGTCCAGGGAATCGCTGCCTGCCCGCGGGGCCCCGGGGGGATCCTGGGCGGGGCTCGGGTTGAGCTCTGCAGTGCCGGGGGGCTGAGGGTCTCCGGGTGGGCACCGCTCTGGCTTTTGTGTCCCCCCCAACCCTGGTGTCACCCAGGGCACCTCGTGCCCACCCACGCCCCACGCTGGGCTCAGCAAATCCCCTCTGTTCTGACCTAAAGCGCCCTGAACCCTCCCCGAGCCAGACAGGAAGATCGGGGGGAGGACGTCCAGGAGCTGTTTTGCTCAGACTTCTCCCAAAAAAACACCTCCCGGGGCTGAGCCGCGCCGTGGAAAATCCCACGGAGCTGGAGGAAGGCGTGAGTCACCCTGAGCCTGCTGCCTGCGGCCACGGAACTCCTGGGACACAGCCAGGACTGGGGAAAGACTGAACAGAACCCCCAAAACTCAGCCAGGACTGGGGAAAGACTGAACAGAACCCCCTGAGCACAGCCAGGATTGGGGAAAGACCGAACAGAACCCCCAAAACTCAGCCAGGACTGGGGAAAGACTGAACAGAGCCCCCTGAGCACAGCCAGGATTGGGGAAAAGCCTGAACAGAACCCCCAAAACTCAGCCAGGACTGGGGAAAGACTGAACAGAACCCCCAAAACTCAGCCAGGATTGGGGAAAAGCCTGAATGGAACCCAGGAACTCAGCCAGGATTGGGGAAAAGCCTGAACAGAACCTGGGAACTCAGCCAGGATTGGGGAAAGACTGAACAGAACCCCCAAAACTCAGCCAGGATTGGGGAAAGACTGAACAGAAACCCCAAAACTCAGCCAGGATTGGGAAAAGCCTGAACAGAACCCAAAACTCAGCCAGGATTGGGGAAAGACTGAACAGAACCCCCAAAACTCAGCCAGGACTGGGGAAAGACTGAACAGAAACCCCAAAACTCAGCCAGGATTGGGGAAAAGCCTGAATGGAACCCAGGAAACTCAGCCAGGATTGGGGAAAAGCCTGAACAGAACCCCCAAAACTCAGCCAGGATTGGGGAAAAGCTTTTATTGCAGCCCCTCAGGGCCGGGGTGGGCAGCAGGGAGGGGGTCACTTCCTGCGGTGCTGCTTGCTGGGGTCGTCCTTGAAGAACTCGTTGAAGCCCATGGTGATGCAGGCCAGGAAGCAAACGTACTCCTTAAAATCCACCTCGCTGTCCTTGTTGTGGTCCAGGTCGTTCATGAGCCGCTTGAATTCGGCCTCGTCCATTTGTTTCTGCCAGGGGGAGAGGGTTTGGGGTGAGGGGCTGCCTCGTCCCACCCCATTTCCCTCCCCTGCCTCAAAGGAGGGTTTTCCCTTCGCCTCTGGAAGCCTTGGGAGCCGCAGGTGGGGAGTGCCCGAAAGTACCAAAAGTGCCTCCCGGATGCGGAAAAATTCGGCAAAAATAGTTTCACCTCCCAGTCGAAGCCGCAAGCCAAGAAAGGGAAGTGGGGGTTGAAAAAAAAAAAAAAAGGGTGAGAAAAAAAATGGAAATCGGAGCGTGATTTCCTTTGCCAAACAAAATATTTCTGTGGGTATTAAAAAAAAAGCCAAAATTTCCTTCCGGGCTGCGCCTGCTCCGGCTCAGCCCCTCGAGGCCTCGTCCCTCCTCTTCCCCAGGGCTTTCCCCGGAGCACGAGGTCCCTGTGGGATGAATCCATCATTTCCATCGGGGGAATTTCAGAGACCCCCCTGGCCTGGGAGAAAATCCCGGGGCTCATTTGCTGCTGCCCTTCCAACCCCCCCAACCCCGAGGGATGCCCAGGGGTGTCCCCGGCGGCCACTCACGCTCCCGAAGACGGGCAGCTCCTTGTTCAGCAGCTCCTTGAGCTCGGCCTTGCTGAGCTTGTACTTGTCACCCTCCTTGCCCGAGTACTTGTGGAAGGTGGTGACCATCACGGCCATCGCCTGCTCCAGGGGACACGCCATCGCCAGCCTGGGGACAGAGCACGGGGTGGCACCGGGATCTGTGCGTGTCCCCGGCGAGGTTTTGGGGTGCGGCGGCCGCCGGAGGAGCTGCGGGAGGAAGGGGAGCGGGGACTCACCGGGTCAGCGCAGGTCAGCACCCCGAAAAGGACTCGGGATGCGGCGGCCGGGGCACGGCGGGCATTTATAGCCCGGCAAGGGGTGGCACTGCCCCCCAGCAGCCCCTCGCCCCCGGCCTTTCCCAGCAGCTCCTCGCAGGCGGTTTCGCCCGCGCCTCATTTTTGCCTAACGAGCTGTGTGATCCCATTAGGGGGAGGTTGGGGGTGCCGGGCACTTCTCGGGGTGCTGGGATGGTCCCCTGGATCACCAGGCCTCCCTAAACCACCTGGGGGGCCCCGATACCCCCAGGACAGGTGGTCCTGAGCTATCCCATCCCGGTGACTCCAATACAGGTGAATATTTGGGGCCGGGGCGGTGACACCGGGTTTGTTTGAGCCACGGCGCTCGATGTCCGTGAGTTTCAGCGCAGCCCAGCAGGGCCGGGTCCTCCTGCCAGTCCAGCACGTTGTCCTGGACCTCCAGGTCCCGCAGCAGCTCCCGGGAGCTGAGCTGAGCCCGTTTCCCGTGGCACAGAGTGACAGAGGGGTCGGGGGTGGCACTCACTGGCCATGGCACCGGTGGGCATCAGCCAGGACGGGGGGGTTGGGGCGGTGTCCCCCCTCACGGGGAGGGGAACACCCCAGACTCTCTGGGATCCTGCAGCTGGACACACGGGGGGGCCTGTCCGAGGGACAAGGGGGACCTTCCCTGCCCCCCACATCTCCCCCAGGGTGGGGAAGGGACACGAGCAGGGAGAACGCCCGGAATTGTTCCCCTTCACTGCGTCTGAAAATGGGGCGTTGGGGCTTGGCTGTCCCCACCCTGAGGGTCCCTCCTGGAGAGACCCCGAGGATCGAGCCCGGATCTCCGGGATCCCGCGGGAGCCGCCGGGAGCAGCGCCCGGCCCAGCCCCGCTCGCCCCGCACCCCGCGGGCTGAGCCGCGCCCGGGCCGCGCCCCGCGGGGATTCCTCGGCCGTGACTCAGCCCAGCCCCGCCCGCTCCCACGGGGACGCCCCGGTTCCCCCGGGACCCCCGGGGCTGCGGGGCTGGTCTGGGGGGACTGCGTGGGCAGGGGGACGGGCAGGACCCCGCTGTGCTCCCGCAGGGGTCAGAGCCGCGGGGGCTGGATGGGGACGGGGGTGCCGGTTCCGCGCTGCCGCCACCCCCGTGCCTCGGAGCGGGGGTCGCTGGGGGCCCCCGCCGTGCTCGCCGGCCCACGGCCAAGCCCCTTCCCGGTGGAAAATCCCCAGGAAGAGCCAGAGCTGGCGGCCCGGGCGCCCTGCCAGCACCGTGGGCGCCGCAGAGCGCCGGGAGCCCGGCCCTGCCCAGCCCGGGGGTCCCCGGGGGTCCCCGGGGGTACCGCGGACCTTCGTCCCCATCCCGGGCGGGGGGTCCGCGATGTGCCGGCATGCGGGACAGGAACTGGGGACCCCCGAGACGCCGCGGGGTCGGGGCAGCCGTGGATGTGGGGCTGCTGTCCCCCCCTGCCCGGGACCCCCATGGGGACACGGAGGGGCCCCCAGTGGCAAATGAGGCAGCGGCCGCCACCCCCTGCCCCAGGATGGGTGTGGCGGGCGCGGGGAGGCCGCGGTGTCTGCTGACACCCCGTGGTGGCTCCGGGGAGCCCGGGACTGGCCTTGTCACCGGGCCGGACAAGGCGTGACCGTGCGGTGAGGGCGGGGACAGGGCGGACCCCCTCCCGCAGCCCCTCCCGCCCCTCGGCGCACCGGGACGGCAAAGGCAGAGCGTCACCCGCTGCTCCTCCAAATTTTATTGCTGCAATAAATAACCACGGTGGTGTCACCCGGCCGGGACCGCGCCACTTCCCGAGCGCCCGGCCCCGGGCAGGGCAGAGCCTTCACCAGCTTGGGCAGGGGGAAAAGCGCCCTTGGCCCAAGGAGACCCCCCCGCTTTAGGGGGGAGCCCCATGGGGAGAGGGGGTGCTGCTCGTGATGGGATTTCTGCCAGAGGAGGGCTGAGGACAGACAGAATTCCCGTCCCGGAGGAGGGGGAGCCTCTCCCTTTGCTCCGTGTGGAAGAGGAGGAGGGCAGGGCAAGGAGGAGCCCCCGGAGGCTGCGGCGGCCTCGCACCCCAAATCCCACCCACGGGACCTGCCCGCCCCAACCCCATCCTGCTCGGCGAACCGGGGGGATCCCGGATGCTCGGGGAGGGCACAAAGCGGGGGACGTGGAGGAGCAGGGCGGGTCCGGGAGGGTCCAGCAGCGGCTACTTGGTGTGTTTGACACTCTGCTCCTGCTGGCGGATGATCTGCGCGATCGGGCTGGCGATGCCGCCTATCAAGGTCCAGTACTCCTCGAAGCTGATGCGCCCGTCCTTGTTCTCATCCAGGTCGCAGATGAGCTTGTCGGCCGCGCGGCGGTTCCCGGTGTCCTGCGGAGAGAGCGGAGCCGCTCAGGATCAGCCGGGGCCGGGCCGGGGACACCCCCGGGCAGGTGAGGAGCGGGACCCCGGCCCCGCGGCCCCCGCGCTCACCGTCAGCATGTGGTTGAGCTCGCGGCTCAGCATCTTCCGAAAATCCTTCTTGCTGATGCGCCGCGGGTTCTTGCAGCAGCAGCAGCGGCTCGAGTACTTGTCGAAGTTGTTCACCAGCACCTGCACGGCCCATTCCAGCTCCGTGCACTCGCCCATGGCTGCCTGCGGGGACGGGAGTCAGGGGGGACCATCCCCGGAGCCACCGCTCAGGGTGGGCGCAGGGATCTCCACCACAAACCCCCGGTGGGCAGGAGCCGGTCCCGTGGGACGGCACAAACACCCCACGGGCATGGTGGGGCATTCACATCTCCCCACATCGCCGCTCCTACGGAATCACCCCCAAAATCCTCGCTGCCACCTGCGCCAGCCCCGGGAATCCTCGGTGCCACCTGCACCCATCCCTGGGACTCCTCGGTGTCACCTTCGCCCACACCGGGACTCCTCAGTGCCACCTGCGCCCGTCCTGGGGACTCCTCGGTGTCACCTGCGCCCACCCCGGGGACTCCTCGGTGCCACCTGCACCCATCCCCAGGACTCCTCGGTGCCACCTGCACCCATCTCAGGGACTCCTCAGTGCCACCTGCGCCCGTCCTGGGGACTCCTCGGTGTCACCTGCGCCCACCCCGGGGACTCCTCGGTGCCACCTGCACCCATCCCCAGGACTCCTCGGTGCCACCTGCACCCACACCGGGACTCCTCGGTGCCACCTGCGCCCGCCCCGCCCGCCCCCCGGGGCCACCGCCCCCGCGCGTGGGCCGGGCCGGTAATTACGGCACCGGGGCCGCGGGGCTGAGCAGCGCCAGGGCCGCGGCCGCCCGTTCCCAGGGCTCATTAGGGAGGAATGGGGCTGGGAGCCGCGCGGCGGCACAGGGGCAGGAATTACCAGCCAGCCCTCGTGTTGCTTCACGGCTCCGGGAACTCCCCGGCGGGGCAGGTCCCAGCCTGCCGAGCCCCCCCTCCCCGAGCCCGGCCGAGGGCGTCCCCACAGCCCAGGGTCCCATCGTGCCTGCTCCGTGCCCGATGTCCCCCTCCTGTCCCCGCAGCTGCCCCCAGCCAGGAAGCTCCTTCCTATGGATGGGCCCAACAGGATGGTCCCCGTCACATCCCAGTGACGAGGGGACGGAAACTGCGTCACCTTGGCCGGACTTTGCTCTTTCCTGCCCCGTCGGTGGCCGGGAGCGGGGGGAGCTGGGGTCAGTTGATCGCTTTTGTTCCGGACTGGTTTAGCCCAGCCCAGGGGACAACACCGACCACCACAGCGGTGGCCACATGGATCTTGGAGGAAGCCAACGGGGTGGGATGCATGGAGCGCAGAGGGGTGGGCCAGCACTGTCCTAGCTCTGGGGACATCACCAGAGGGTGTCCCCAGCCCGGCTGCTCTCGGGGAGCAGGCAGGACCTGCCCCACGCCAGGAATTGGTTCCCAATCCCCTCTCCTCATCCTGATCCAGCCCCAGGCCGAGGACGTCGCGCGCTGGGGTGGTGACACCACGCTCAGCCCCAGGCTCTCGTCCTTGTCCCCACGTGCCTCAGCGTGGCCGTGTGTCCTCCCAAGCCACCCCGTCCCTATGGGGCCACGGCCCAGGGTCACTCCGTCATCCCCAGCTGGGGACTGTCCCCAGCCCGCAGGATTCTGGCACCGGGGTGGCTTTGGAGCTGTCCCAGCGCTGGCAGGGCCGTGGGAGCCACTCTCGGGTGATTCCAGCTCCGGCTCGTTCCCATCCCAGCCCACGAACCGAAGGATTTTGGCAGCACCAGGGCAGAAGCACCCACTGCACCCCCCTGCACCCCCCGGGTCCCCACGCTGGTGTCACCAGTCCCCTGCCACCCGTGCCCAGCCCATCCTCGGGGCACCGCGGCTGCTGCTCCGCCGCTGACTCACGGCACAGCCCCGGGGCCAGCCGGGGGCACGGGGACACTCGCCAGGGTGGCACACGGGGACACCGGTGCCGTGCTGGGACATGGGGACACTGGCACTGGGGTGAGACACAGACCCGGCTGGGTGGGACGGGCAGGATGTGGCTCCATTCCCACCACCATGGTCCCACCACTTCTTTCCCGTCTCTCTCCTTCCTCGGCCGGCCACCAGCGCCCAGAGCGGGGGACACAGAGCCAGACACGGCCCCAGCACTCCCTGCCCACCGCCCCGGCATTCCCACTGGCAAATCCCCCTTTTCCAGCAGCCAGACCCCACCGGCAGCCCCGAGCCGAGCTCTCCAGAGGCAGGGAAGGCCCGTGGATGCCGCCGATCCCGTTCCGGACATCCCGCCCCATCCCGGATCCCCCCGGTGACCCCGGCAGGTCCCTCCACGCCGGCCCCGCTCACGGAGCCGCCGAAGGATTCCAGGAATTTCCACCGCCCAACCTGCAGCGGCGCATCCCAGGGTTCTTCCCGGTTAAACATCCAGCCCGAGGGTCCCGAGGCCGGGTTCCCCATCCCGGGGGAACGGGAATTCCCCGGGAGCCTCACCTGCATCCCTCCGAGGGTCCCGCTGTGTCCGTCTGTCGCCGCTGTGGGCAGTGGGAGCCGATGTCGCCGCTCTCTCCTTACCTCGCACCCATCCCGCCGGCCCAGCCGGGTTTTTAAGGAGGCTCCCACCCCTCCCTGACGTTCCCAGGGCGTTCCCAGACTGGGGCTTACCTGGGAAATGGCTCCCCGGGATTGCAACACCGGGACGGGTCGGAGCGAGCAGGGACCCGCCGCCGGCCGCGGCTCCTTCCCGGGAAGCTGCTGGGGCTCTCCGTGCTTTGGGGTGACGGGACGTGTTTGGGGAACACCCCAAAAACGGGGTGCACGGGGCCGAGGGCGCCCAGCAGTGGGGAGCGGGCACAGAATTCCCACCTGATCCCAGGGTTTGCGAATCCACCCAATCCACGCACCAGCAAGAGCCCGGCTCCTCCATCCCACAGCACATCCCAGCTCCAACCCACCCCAGCACCGGGATCTGCCCGGCAAGGGAGGGAACATCCTTTATTTGAGCCAAAAACCTTTTGTTCTGGTGGGTGGAAGGGGCTGACACAGGTTTGGGACTCTGGAAGCTCCGAGCTGTCCAGCACTTGGGATGGGTAAGGCTCTTCCCAGCTGGGAGCCGGGCTTGCAAAGTCCCATCCGTAATTAATTATCCCCAGCAAATTGTAGGCCTGGTGTCTCCCAGCGCGATCCGATGCCGAGATCAGATCCCCCGGCCTTATCGGGAAGGGCACATCTCGGGATGCAAAGTAGGAGGTGATTTATTACAGGCGGGAGCCACCTGCTCCCAGCACCTCTGGAACTCCCATCCCGGAAAAAACGTGTCATCCCGGCTCTCCCCCTGGCCTCTTCCTAATCTCGGTCGGGAGGAAGCAAACCTGTTCTGGGGCCGAGGTGCTCCGGTGTCGTGGCGTTGATGCAACATCCCAGGAGGGTGGGAATCCCTCCCGGACCCTGCAGGCAAACAGCTCACGCCTGAATCACGGCCTTTCATCGCTCTGCTCTGCTGGCAGATGTCACAACCACATCCAGGCCCTTATTTTTACAAGGCATCCAGGGCGTGTGCGTGCGCTCGGAGCGGCCAAGAACCATCCCAGCCCATCCCAGGACCGTTCCCAGCCCTTTGGACCCCCGGGGAGGTCGGGGTCCCCCTGCTCCGGGTCCCCCATCTGAAGGGTCGGGAGGTGTTTGATGTCTCGTGGACGAGCTCCACACCATGGGAGCCTTTCCAGAGGGGCCAAGCCCTGGATTTGGGGTCTCTGGTGACCTCCAGGATGGGTAATCCTGGTGCTGCGTCCTCACTGAGGGGCACTGGCTGTGCCAGCGTGGGCTGAGCTGTTCCTGTCACCTCCAGAGCATTCCAGATATGCCAGAGACTCACCCAGGGTGGCTCACGCCCCAGGAATCACCCTCCCGACGCCTCACGGTCACACCGGGGACGGGAATGGGGCCCACGAGTCCCCAGTGGCGCAGGGAAGAGGATTCGGGAGCCCCGGCTCCCCTTTCCCCCCCATCGGCCCGACCTGACACATTTCCTGTCTCTAATTAAGCGCACGCCACACCTTTCTGCTTAATTTCCATGTGCTTATTTCCAAGGAAGGAACAATAAATAGTCATTCCCGTTGTGAAATCCAGCCCAGGCCGAGAGCAGACAGAGGGTGGCTGTGGCCGAGCCGCGGTGCCGGAGCTGCAGGACCTGTCCCCTGCCCAGCCCCGGCTCTTATCACCTTTCCCGAGCTTTGGATCACTTTGGGGTTGGTTTTCTCCCTCACGAGGTGACCGAGGTGCTGCCGAGGCACCCACGCCCTGTCCCTTTTTGGGAGACTCCTTTTTAGGGTCCCCACTGCCTTTCCAGGGTGCCCACAGGCTCCTCCAGGACGTGGAGCTCGGTGGGAATGGCCCGGATGGCAGAGGAAAAGTGGGAAAACCGGGTTCTCCAGCCCATTTCTTCACTCTCCATGCGCTCAGCGCCGGAGCCAATTGTGAGGCTCAGCTTTGTGTCATTTATTCTTTCCCAATTTGCTGTAATTGCACCCAAATCCCACGTTCTCCCGGCGCAGATGGGATCTCGCTCCCGGCCTCGCAGCCGTCGGGTCTTTCCAAGCCCAGGATTTCGGGGTCTCCCCTGAGCTCCCTCCAGCCTGGGAGCCGCATTCCCAAAGCCCTGCCCGAAGCACGGCCCTGGCTCTGCTTGTGGGGTCCCTGGGAACTGGGAATGTGGAGAGCCCTGGGGTGGCCACGGGGGTCACACACACCAAGAGCATCCCTTGCACACCCAGAGCATCCCCTGCACACCCACAGCATCCCTTGCACACCCAGAGCATCCCTTGCACACCCACAGCATCCTCTGCACACCCACAGCATCCCCTGCACACCCCAAAGCGATGCCCCTGCCCCACAATCTCTGCAGCCCCGACCCCCCCTTTCCCCCCCACCACTTCCCCTCTCCCCCCAAGGACAAATGAGGTCACCCCCATCCGTGGTTGGTTTTGTTTGGGTTTGGTTTTTTTTTTTTTTCCCAGTGTTTTCCTTTATTAATTTATACAAAAATGGTTACAAGTGGCCCAAGCTGATCCCAACCCGCCCCAGCCCCGAGCCCGGCCACCAGCCGAGGACATGGGGAGCACCGGGAGGGCGGCACATCCCAGAAGAGCCCCCCAAAAACCGGGCAGCGCGGCCCCTGCACCGGAGGGGACGGCAGGGAAGGCTCCCGGGCCACATCCACCCACCCACGGCCACGGCGGAGCCCGGGATGCCCCTGGAGGTGCCATGGGGTGACAGGGCACAGGGCTGGGGGGGACGAGTCCGCACATCCAAGGGGGTTGGGGGAAAGGAGCCGAGTCCCTCTCGCTGTGATGCTCCGGGGCTCGGGGACCCGCACCCGGAGGGTTTCCAGGGCCGGAGGTGGGACACGCCCGGGGATGGAGGCGCCGGAGCAAAGGACGGAGAGAGGTGGCTCCGGAGCAGGGCCAGGACCCCTCCCCGTGCCACCTCCCCCCGCGCCGGGCACGGAGCGGAGCTGGGGATGGGGAGGGAGCGTTCCTGACGGGAAGGAGCCGAGGAGGGCAGGGATGGAGCCGGGGAGGGGGATCCTCCTCGCGGGAGGAGGAGACGAGGCCCGGCAGGAGCGACGCCGCCGCCGCTTTTTTCGCAGGCGCATCCCCCGGGACCTCCTGCGCTTCCCAGAGCGGAGCCTGAGGCCTCGGGGCGCCTTCCCGTCCCCCACCACCTTCTACTTCCTCCGGCAGCCCTTGGCCGCATCCCCCATCATGTCCCAGTACTCTCCGAACTCCAGCTTGGCCTCGTTAGGGTCTCCCATGCATTCGATCTTCTCTTCCAGGGGTCCCACGCACTGCGGAGAGAACATCGGGGTGATGGGGCTGGGGGCTCCCAACGACAGCCCGGGGTCCCCCTCCCAGCTCCTCCTGCCCAGCCCGGGCTCTGCCCTCACCTTGCCCAGGTGGGGCAGCTTCTGCACCACCAGCTCCTGCATCTCGTTGGGGGTCAGGTACTCCTTCTGCCCCTTCACCGCGTAGCAGTGGAACTGGCTGATGACGGTCTCGATGGCCCGTTCCACGTCCGTGAGCTCCTGGCAGTCCTGCGGGGGGGACAGGGGGTGAGGGCCGGCGGGGACACCTCCGTGGAGGGGTGGGACAACTCCCCAGAGGGGTGGGACAGCTCTCCGGAGGGCTGGGCCATCCCCCGGCTGGACAGGGCAAGCCCCGAGCGGGTGGGACATTTAAGCATTTAATCCCTCCACAATCGTGGGATAAATCTCCTTATCAGCACGAGGCCCCTCTGCGCAGATGTGAGACACCCTCCCAGCCAGATGTGGCACCCCCCCCATCCAGCTGGGAGCCCCCACTGTCCACAATCCCCGCACGGATCCCAGACCGCTCCACACGGATGTGGCACCATCCAGATGTTGCGCCCCCCGCATCCAGCTGTTGCACCCCTCCACAGCGGCTCTGCCCGGCTGTGACAGCCCCTCCCGCTGCCGTCCCGCGTCCCCCAGAGCTGTCACCCCCTCCAGAAGCGCTGGCCCAGAGCTGTCCCCGCCCGGGGCCCGCCAGGCTCAGCCACTCCGGCGTCTCTCGCCACCCCCCGGCCGTCCCGACTGGTTCTTCCTCTCCTCCGCGCAAGTGGCGATGGCAGCGTGAGTCAGTGCCCGGGATGACGCCGGGATGGGGCTCGGAGCCCCTCTCCCACCCCGCAGACCCCGTCCCAGGAGGGGTGGGGGGCACAGAACAGCCCGACCCCCGTTCCCGACTCCCGGCCGCTCGTGCAGCTCCGTCTGAGGGAAACGACGGTGATTCACTGAAAATCTGCGGTTTCCCCTCGAAACACCGAGAAACCACAGCCGGTGATGCCCAGTGGGAAGAGCCTGGCAACCTCCAGAGCCCCAGCCCGGCGCCCCAAATCCTCCACAGGTGCAAAGGGGTGCGGGGGTGGGCACCTCCCGTTTGAAAGCCGAGGAAAACAGGAGCTTTTCCGCCGATGGGCATCCTCGGAGAGGCTGCGAGGAGCGCGGGCAGCTCCCGGAGGTCAATCCACGGGAGCAGGACAAAGCTGCCTGCTTCCCCCCGAGCTTTCAAGCGGCTCCGCAGCGCCGGCTCCCCGTGCCCAGCGTTGCCAAACCCCAAAACAGCTCCCGGCTCCTGCAGCGGCTGCCGTCCGGGGTTGGCTCTGAGTCATGCCGTGCCCAGGGCTCCGAGGCCGGGGCCTTGAGGGGTTCCCTCCCACGCCCCGCCGGGGGTCCCGGTGCCGCGGTGGCCCCGCCAGGGGTCCCGGTGCCGCGGTGGCCCCGCCGGACCTTGCGCTTCTTGCGGCAGTTGCACTGGCCCATCCTGCTCCTCGCGGCTCCTCGGGGGCAGCGCCGGGGGTCTCTCCTCTGCGAACGCGGGGTCCGGGGGAGCTGGCGGGGGAAGGAAGCCAAGCTCAGCTCTCGGCTCCTTGGGGAGCCTCCTCTCCTCCAGCGCCAGGACTCCTCCTCATCCCCGAGCGCAGGGCGAGGAAGGAGCCCCGGGATGCAGCGGCGGAGCTGCCGGGACACGTCCCCGGCGTCCTCGCAAGTCGTGGCAGAGACGAGCGTGGGAGCAGAGGGGCCCAGGGGCGCAGACCCCCGTCCTGTGGGGCGGCCGGCTCACTTACCTGCAGCACGGGCTGTCCCGGGTGTGCGCGGGCTGCGGCGGGCCGGGGTTTTATACCGGGGAGGTGTGAGTGGGAGCTCCGTGGTGCAAGGCGTCTCATTTGGGAGCCTGGCCCGGGGCCAGCGTGGGGCCGGGAAACGCCTCCTTCCCGGCCGCACTGATGGTTCCCCATCCAACCGGGCCTGGCGCGGCCGCGGCGCCGCGTGGGAACGGCCACCGGGCCCCGGATGGTCACCCCACAGCGGGATTTCACCGCGGCCCAGCAGCGCCGGGATTTGGGAGCGGAACGCTGGGAATGGGGACATTCCCCAGCCAGGAATGTGTGGGATGTGTCCCCCTGTGCCACCCAAGACCCTGCAGAGGACGGGCATTGATGCCACGGACCTGGCGGCCACCGCGGCCAGCGCGGCGTCGCTGCCGGGGATCTCCCGAGCCCCACCCCGGCCACAGCCACAGCTCTGCCCCCCACCCACCCCCCAGCATGGCAGGAAGGTGTTTGTGGGGCGCAGGGTGGCACCCCAAAAGCCAGACCAGCACAAGGGCAATTTGGGAACAGCCCCATCCATCATGGAGTGCCCAGAGCCACCAGTGATCCCCATCCCACCCTGCCGGGGCTGGGCCGGTGCCCAGCGTGACCACCACAGGGGAGGAGATGGGAGCCCAAATCAGGAGCCCCCACCAAGAACAGCAGCGATGCTCAGGCTCAGGGAAACCTCTTTTATTTGCCGCACGTCGGCCGAGTCTCCGCGGCGGCCCCGTCACTTCTTCCCCGCTTTCTCCCTCCGCATGGCCTTGGCCAGCTCCCCGATCAGCCGCCAGTACTCGCCGAACCTCAGCTCCTCGTCGTTGTTCACGTCCAGCTCGCTCATCTTCTCCTCCAGAGAGGCCACGTCCTGCGGGGAGGACACGGAAGGCTCGGCCGCGTCCTGGTCCCCAGAGGGCCGGGATGGGGATGGGGGGAGCAGGGGCTGCTCCTGCCTGCAAATCCCAGGGGATTGGGAGCAGCACCCCAGCTCAGGGGGGACCCCCGGGGACCCCGCGGTGCTGGTGCTCCCCTCACCTTCATCAGGTTGGGCAGCTGGAGCCGCACCAGCTCCTTGAACTCGCCAGCGGTCAGCGTCCCCTTCTTGCCCTCCTTGGCCGCGAAGGTGAAGAACACGGTGACGATGCGCTCGATGGCCGTCTCCAGCTCGGTCAGCTCGGTCACCTCCGTCACCTCGGTCACCTCGGCCGTGGCCATGGCACCGGACACGCCGGTGGCCCGGGGCTGCAGGGACAGGAGCCCAGAGGGGGTCGGAGGCAGAGGGGTGTCCCGGAGGGGACCCTCGCCGCCTCCCCAGCCCAGCGAGTCTGCGAGGGCTCGGCTCAGCCCCGCAGGGCTCAGGAGGGTCCCGGGGCTTGTGCAGGACCACGGCGAGGGGCAGCGGGTCCCGGTGATGACGCCGCTGCCTCCCGGCCCAGGAGCGGGGACACGGCGAAGGGACAGAGGCACATCAGGGGTGGGGCCGGAGCTGCGGGCAGCGGTGCCGCACTTACCCCCTCGCTGCGGGCAGGTTGTGGCCCCCGGGAGGTTTCGGGGGGTTCGGGAGGTTTGGGGAGGTTTCGGGAGGTTTTATACCTGCGCCGCAGGAGGGGACAGCGCAGCCTTTGTCCCCCCCCGCGCCGGTGTTGGGTTTCCTGGTGCGGCCGGACGGACGCGCAGACACCGCCCGGGCGCCGCCGTCCCTCCCTCCCCAGCCGGGCACCGGACCAAACTCGGGCTGAACTCGCCGCGGCCTCGGCGGCGCCGCCCGGGGACCTCCGGTGGGGACAGGAGGGGACCGCGGGCAGAGAATCCCCCGGGGTTGGAGCATCGCCCGGGACCTTTCACAGAACCGTTCACGGAATCATTCTCGGGATCATTTAGGCTGGAAAAGACCTCCGAGACGATTGAATCCAAACTTGGAGCCCCATTCCGGGGGTGCAGGGCAGGTGTCACCCCCAACTCGCTCCCTGCAGGACTGGGGGTGCGCTGGGGACAAGGGTGCGACCCCAGCGCCCCAGTGACATCCCTGTCACATCCCTGTCCCATCCCGGCCTGGCCCCGGCAGTGTCACCGACCCAGGGCCCGGCTCGACCCGCACCGAGTGAGAGTCGTGACTCAGCCACCCGCTGACATCATCCCTATTAATAGTGGGCTCTGTAAAAATTAATTAATCCAAATTAATTAGGGGGTTGGAGCGGCCCGAGCGCTCCCCTTTAATCAGTGGGTATTTATAACATGGCAGCCCTGGCACGTTTCCACCTGGCAGCTCCCGCTGGCACCGACATTCCCACGGGGACCCCAACATCCCGAGAGGACCCCGGACACAACCCTGGGACCGTCCCCGATGTCCCCAACCTCACCCACAGGGGTGACAAGGAGCGAGCAGCCCCGCCAGGGCAACAGGCGGGAATTTGGGGTCCCAAAGTCCCCGGGGGTGTTTTGGGGACCGAGGGCAGGGAGGTCCCCACACAACGTCCCCGTCACCAGCGCGGTTTGCGCCGAGCCCTGACACACTCACTGCACCTCTCCATGGGGACGGGGAGGCTCCCACGGGCGCGGGGTGGCCCTGTCCCCACCCCACAAACGCCCACACCAGCTCACGGGGCAGGAATTGGCTTCCTGCAGCCCCATCCGGCCCCGGGATGACAGGGGGACAGGGCTGGGACGTCCGCCGAGCCCCACGTCAGGGGACCGAGATGGTCTCTTGGGAAACTGCCGGGTGAGTCAGGCCCGGCAGGGACCCGGACAGGTTTGGGGTGAATCACCGGCCCCGGGAGCCAGGCGGGCCCGTGACTCCCTGGCCCTGGAATTCGGGGAGCCGGGATGGGGTGAGCAAGGGGCAGATGCTGCAGTGGCCCCACAAGAGGAGGGGGACACAGGAAAGGCACCTCCAGGTCCTTTATCACCCTGGGGTTCCCATCGGGACTGTCCCCACGGGCAGGGAATGGTGACCCGGCCTTGGGGACCCCGGCATGGCCAGGAGGGGACCATAAAGGGACTGAGACTGGGACCACAGAGGGACTGAGGCCGTCTAGGGACAGGGACAGGGCCATATAGGGACAGGGACCATATAGGGACTTGGGCCATATAGGACCACAGGACCCCGTGTGACAGAGTGACCACCTGCAGCCCAAGGGGTCAGTGTCCACTTCCATATCCTGGTCCTGGGGCTGTCCACAACCTGTCTGGGTTGGAGACCCCAACCAGGGATGGTCACAGCGGCCACCACGGTGACCAGCCCGGCAGTGGCCCCTGCTGGCCCTGTCGGGGCTCGTTGGAGGGGAGCGTGGGGCCAAAGCAGGTGCCCAGAGCCACCGAGGTGTCCCCGGCCCGGCCACTGCGGCTCCTCCCACTCCAAACCCCCGGCGATGGATGGAAAAGCCTCTTCCAGAGCCCCGGCGATGGGACGGGGAGACAAGATCGGCCCAGCCCCGGCACCGGGAACTGGAGCGACTGGTTTGGCTGGGTCAGAGCGGAGCAGGGGAGTCGCAGTGGCTGAAACCTGTTCCAAGTGTGTGTAAAGCTCCTGGCATGTCCCTCGCTGCTCCCGCTGTGGAAAGGGCTTGTCCTGGGAATGCGCCAGCCGGGCGTGCTCTGCCCCTGGCCGCAGGGTCCGGGACCCCCCCGCGACCCCCACCCAGTGTTGGGGTTCACCCTAGGCCACCTCGGTCCGGCCGCTGGGGCCGGATCCTGCTCTCCCGAAGGGTTTGGGGGTCTGGGAATGCCCAGCTCAGGCCCTCGGGAGCGCTCGGACGCTCCGGCCGTGCGGGTGCCCGGCAGTCCTGGCTCTGTCCCCTCTGTCCCTGCCTGGCAGGGAGTGGGGTCGGGGTTATTTTTGGGTGATGCCTGTCCCCGTCCCGAGCAGCTGCTGCCCCGGTGACGTTCCCGGGCGTTCCCGGAATCCCTCCCGTTGCCGAGCCGCTCCGGGGACAGGGACACACCGAGTGAGTGCCACCGGGGTCCTTCCCGCTCCCCCCCATCCCCAGGCTCAGGATCTGGCCCCTCCTGGAGCCCCCCCATCCCCACCCCACACCACAGATGGGAGCTCTGTCCTGAGCTGCCGTTTGGGATCCCCAATTCCAGCTGGGATCCCCAATTCCAGCTGGGACCCCCATCCCTGTCTGGGCCCCCCCCCATGTCCATCCAGGACCCCCAGTGCCCCCATTCCCGGTTTGGCCCCACAGGAGCAGCAGTTTTGGGGTCCCCAGGCAGGGCCCACCCTCAGCCTTTCCCATCCACAAGAAATGCAGGAGATGGAAACGGAGCGAGCGGGACGTAATTAACCCCAAATTAGGGCTGGGATCCGGGATGAAGAGCCCGGCACCACCACCCAGCCCTTGTGAAAATGCAGCTCCTGTTTTGGGGGGGTCCCAATTCCTGGGAAGGGTGGAGGGGTCCCAGAAAGGGGGGGGATGAGGAATTTGGGGGCTGAGGAATTTGGGAGCTGAGCTCCCCAGGGATGCCGGAGCCGGGGAGGCCACGGGGGTCTAGCCCGCGCGGATCCGGGGCCGTAACGGGATCCGTGGGATTATCAGCATCTCCCAGGCCAGCTCGGAATCCGGTTTCTTGGCCGAGGCGTTGCTGGAGCAACGTCCGGCTCGGAATTGTGGGGCCTTTTCAGCCGGACAAGAGGCCTTTGAGCGCGCGGGGGGCCCCGCGGAGTCACCCGATAGCCCCCGCGGCTCCCCCCGGGCCCCGCTGGCTCCCGTGGCGAGGCCGAGGACACCGGATACCTTTATCAGCCCCGGGAGCGGGGCTGGCCACGGATGCGGCCCCGCGGATGCGCTGACAGATGGGGGATGCCGGCGGTGACACCGCGGGGTCACGGCGTGGCCACCGCGGTCACCCAGGGGGGTCCCTGGGGATGCCGGCAGGGATTGACCCCAGCGAGGGACCCCGGTGCCCATCCCAACCCTCCCGATTTCCCCAAATTTCTGCATCCTGGAGCATCCAGGGGTGGTGAGGAGCACCCGAGGCTGGGCACGAGGAGCCCCCTGAAGTGATGCCGTGACCCCGCGGGGTCTGGAGGTGCTGCCCGGTGCCACCCCGGGGGCTCTGCCCCCCACGCCCGGCCCCCGCGGGGGTGGCCGGCGGTGCCAGCCGGGCTGTCCAGCCCTGGTATCGGATCCTCCCGGAGGGAGGGGGCTTGGAGCTTATTTAACGTGCCCGGCCGGGCCGGGCGGGCGCACTCGGAGCGCGGGGAGCTCAGGTGAGCACAGGTGCCTCTGTCCCCCACCAAAACCCCCCCTGAGCCCCCCCGCCCGACCCCTGGGAACTCCCCAGATCCCCCCAATCCTGCCCACGGCCAGGGGGTGGGTGACATTTCGGGGGTGGCACTGAGGGGGGAGGGCTGGCGGGTGACGTGCCGGGGGTCCCACAGCCGGAGCCATGGGATCGCAGCTGGAAGGGGCCATGGAGACCCTCATCAACGTCTTCCACCACTACTCGGGCAAGGAGGGCGACAAGTACAAGCTGAGCAAGAAGGAGCTCAAGGAGCTGCTGCAGAGCGAGCTGGGATGTTTCCTGGAGGTAACCGGGACCAGTCCGGGCTTTGGGAAGGGCTCCCTTTCCCCCATTCCCTGGGGGAACAGCGGCTGCCCAGCCCCAGGGCTCACCCTGTGCCCCCCCCAGACCCAGAAGGACGCGGGGGCCGTGGAGAAGATCATGCAGGACCTGGATGAGAACGGCGACGGGGAGGTGGATTTCCAGGAATTCGTGGTCCTGGTGGCCGCGCTGACCGTGGCCTGCAACACCTTCTTCTGGGAGAACGCCTGACCTGTCCCCCCTCCTCCCGCCGCAGCAGGACCTGGGTTCCCAAAATCCAGAGCTCCCCCCACTCCCCAGCACCCCTCAGCTCACCCCCTCCGCTCCCCAGCATTCCCAGGGGATCCCGCTGGGATCCAGCTCTGCAATAAAGGCACCGACCCAGCCCGAGGTGTGTTGTCAGCTCCTTCATTGCCGGCGTCGGGATTCCCGCCCTGTCCCCCTGCGAGTGCCCCCTGGGGGATTCCAGGGAATATTCCCGCTCTGGGGTCACGGGGAAAAGCCACCCTGGGTCACACCAAGAGCCTGGAGACACCCCTGGCTCCACCCTGGGATCCACCCTGGGATCCACCCGGATTGCCCGGGGCAGGGTGGCCCCGGGGCGGGTGATCCCGGCCGGTGTCGGGGTGTGGGATGCAGGAGCACCGGGATTTGGGAAGGGGGGGGGGGGGTGACAGGCTGAGACTCGCTGCAGGTGGCTCCGGAGGCGCCGGCACCGCGCCCGCGGGGCTGGAGGAACCGGTTGGGATCTCCCGGCCCAGCGGGATGGGACGGTGGCCAAGGGCCCCACCAGGGCCGCCAGCGCCATCGTCCGCCCGCCATCCCGGCTCGGGATCGGCCCTGCTGGGGCTGGGATGGACATTGGGAAAAGGGAATGGGAAAGGGGTCAAGGAACAGCTGGACAATGTTCCCAGGGATGTGGTGGGACACTGGGGGTGTCCTGGGCAACTCCACAGTTCCCTAAGCCCCGGATCCTGTGTGATCCCAGGGTTCAGGCATTTTGTGGTTCTGTGACCCCCGGTTCTATTATTCCATCACGATTCTGTGATTGCGTAATTCCAGGATTCCGTGACGGTTCCATGACAACGGAATTGACAACGGACATGGAATTCACAACTCCGCAATTCCCTGGAATCCGAGGATTCCACCATCACGTGACTCCGTGATCCCACAGTTCTACGACTCCCTATTTCCTCGATCCCACAACTCCCTGGTCCCACGCGTCCATGACGATTCCATGACGATTCCATGACGATTCCATGACGATTCCATGACGACACCACCCTCTATGACGTCACCGGGACCCCACCCCCCGATTCCCGCCAGAACGTTCCCGCCCCTCTCTTGGCCCCGCCCATTTTCCCCGCCCCCTCCGGGGCTGCACCAACCACCGCCCACCAGGGGGGGGGGGCTCGCGCAGCAGTGGGCGTGGCCGAGCGCGCGGCCGCCATTTCGGCGGGGGCGGGAGCGGTGCGGGCGCCATTTTGTCGCGGGCGGCTGAGGGAGAAGCGGCGGCGGCGGCGGGAGCGGGCGGAGCTCAGCGCCAGCCCCGGCCCCGCGCCGGCCCCACTCCGGCCCCGCACTCACCCGCCCGCCCGCCGGAGCCACCGGAGACCTGGCGACCGTGTGCTTCGGTGAGCTACCGGCACGACTGTGCGGGGGCGGGGCGCCGGGGGGGGCGCTCATGAGGGCCCGGGGGGTCCCCTCATGGTCCCCTCACGATCCGAGGGGTCCCCTCAGGGTCGGGGCTTTTC